>VCAZ01000033.1:1342500-1725000 GCA_005784505.1 Bagarius yarrelli | reverse complement strand
CATCCAGAACAAAAGGGGTTAAATGCTTATAGCTACGTTTTATGTTATATATAATAGATTATATAACTAGCTGTCAAGGATCTTATGTGCGATGTGAGTTAGCAAAAGTTTATCAGTTACAATTACACAAAAGAAAAATGAGAGTGAGAGAAAGAGAGAGACTACAAATAGCCACCCTACAGCTTCATCATTAACTCGATTAACAAACACATCCCAGGAAATCTCCCAAAAATAGTTATGCCTGCTGTCCTTATTAAAAAACACTTTTTATTTAAACCGCTCTTATTCACAAATCTCCACACACACACACACACACACACACACACACACACACACACACATGCATGCACTGACACACTAGCATAAAAACTGCAGATTTATTTCTAAATGTAACACATAACCCTATAATAACTATCACACACTCAGAGGAGTTTGCACATCTGTTCATCTGTCACACGGCAATATATGACTCAGCATAATGGCCGCTATAATTTAAAATTCAGTGTGTAAAACGTGTGTGACTCTCAATGTGTGTGTGTGTGTGCCTCTCAAGGTCATTTTATATTCACCTGTAATTTTACTTACACCTATCCATTGGAAGCAGAAGGTGAATGAGACCGAGTGTGTTTGAAATTTGTCATCGGTTCAATCAGGCTTTTCACTTTCCAAAATGATTCACTGATTTTCTGAATCACAAGATTTCTTTCTTTTTTTATTGCATAATTCAAATCATTTCTGTATTGATTCATTCTTTCACTGAAACTCTGCGCTATCTGACTGATGGTTTATGTGCTAAACCCTGCGAATGAACTGATTCATTGTTTGATTTATTAGACACAGTGAATTATTGGACATTCTGATTCACTGGCTGATTCACTAACCTCTGGAAATCAACTGAGTTCACTGTTTGATTCCCTAAACCGTGTGAATCAACTGATTAAATGATTCACTGTTTTGTTTACTAAACCCTGTAAATTATTAGAGAATATAATTTATCGGTTGATTTAGTAAATGCTATAAATCAGCTAGGTTAATGATTTGATGTTTGTAACTAAACCCTGTACCTCAATTGATTCCTGATTCACTGTTTGATTCCCAAAACCTTGAATAAACAAATTCCCTGTTTTATTTACTCTACTCTAAATCCCAATCGTTTACAGAGTCATCAATAGATCCAATCCACTGTTTTTTTTCCTTGCTTTAATTAAATCACATAAAAATCAGGAGATCGTTAGCTTATAAATAGCAAGTTACCACCTTGGGTGGGAAGCATCACATAGTATTTTTTTAAACAGACTTGATGAGCCATTGCTGTTTTGCAGACTTTAGCAACGTGTGAAGCTAAACCCGAGAAGCTAATGTGCAAAGATTTTGTTGAGTATGGATAAAAAAAATAATAAAAATAAAAAACAACCTATACTCTTTTCTTAACACAGGAAACTAGACCTTAAGTTTAGTAGACAGCAATAATGGGCCTGGCTGCAGCATACTGAAACACTAGAGCAAGAATCCCAAATGAAAATCAAGTTAAATAAGTTAACGAGTTCCTCCACCTCTAAATCTCCCCTGTATCTTGCCTCTAGTACCCCACACCCTTAACCTGTATTTGCAATGTAAACCACTTATCAATAAGTCAGCATACATTCTAATTTGGAATTCTAAGCACAATGCTTTAGCTCTCATGTTTGTGGAGGGCAAACTTATTTAACAACCTTTGCCTTATGATTTATTGGCGTTATGATACAACTGCCTACCCAAAATGTGTGTTAAAAATATTTCTTGAATGCCATGAGTATTATTGGAACACAGATCTACCGCCACCTCATGGTTGGTGTTCACTTGGCCCAGTCGCACGTTTGTTTGGTTAGTGATAACATTGTAGTATATTTTGCTATATTAATGCCCCCTTGATTAAAGTACTCTTATAAGCTACCGAGGGTTACTTCAGAATGTGTCACAGGGGGTATATCTGGAACGTAATCCAAGGGTTGTCTGCAGTCATTAATTTGGTTAATCAAAGAATCAAACAGTTTGTAAATGTAAAAAATGTAAATGCCTTTATTTTGTCACATATACTTTTTTTACAGCAGAGTGAAATTTGTTTCACCTAAGTAAGTTTGGGTCAAGACGCAGGGTCAGCTATGATACAGCTAGCCACACTTAAAACTCTAATAACTTTAGCAAAGATTCCCTCTATTGATTAAATCCCTACTCGATTCATTGAGTTTCTGGCGTGGGCAGGTGGGCTGTGGAGTGGTTGAATTCCTGCAGGAGTTGATTCCGTTGCGGGACAGCCTGAGCAGGTGTTGAGTGGTCATGGCCTGCAATAATGGTGAATAAAGCCATCTAACATTCGCCCTGAGAGACGAGCGAGCGATTTACGCAGCTATAACCTTTTTATGGCCCGTAGATGGTGAGAGGGCTTGCACTAAAGTGCTGTGTTCTGGAGAGTCGTTTTTCTCCGCCTGCTCAGTGCGTTTTAAAGGAGATTTAAAACCGAGTGGAGTTTCTCTTTTCTTTTTTTTTTTTTTTTTTTTTTTTTTTTTTTTTGCTCTGGGATGGAGAAGTCTGTTTGGGATCAGGTTTATAGTGCTGTGAGCTGCAGATCGCTTTACCTGGCAGACGGGTGTTCGGTATCGTTAAGCTGCAAGACTGGATGATCACTAACATCATGTTATTTAACCGTACTGCTGAACTGACATCCTTTAAATAAAATGTTTGTATTTTAGCCTGAATATGAGACAACAGTCTCGGGTATTGCCAGGGTTTGGATTAGAGAGTTAAAGATGCAGGTGTAGGCAGATTGGAATGGGTGGAGGAAGGTGTCAGGAGTAATGTGGGCAAGGTGTAGAAGACAGTGATGAGGGAGCAGCTATGTTGTAAGGTTTAGAGACAGTGGCACTGAGGAACAGACTGCAGGAAGAGTTAGAGGTGGCAGAGCTGAAGAATGACGAAGGAATGACGAAGTTTGACAGGATTAGGTACAATCACATCAGAGGGATAGCACAGGTTGGGACATTTTGGGGACAAAGTCAGAGAGGCAAGATGGAGAGGAGGGTTAGTGAAAATATCGGTAGGAGGATATTGGGCATTGAGCTCCCAGACAGGAGGCAAAGAGGAAGTATAAATGAAGGATAAATGAGAACATGAAGTTAGTGGGTGTGATTTCAGAGGATGAAGGGGATCGGACTGGATACGAGGCAGATGATTGGAGCAAATGCTCTGAAGTGAACAGCCGCAAAAAAATGGGATTTTTTTAGTCTAAATGCATAATAACAACAATTTAAAAAAATCTTAATCTATACATCGCTTGTCATATGTCTCACTGTCTCCTACCAATGTGTCCAACACGTACATGGAAAACAGTCATCTGTTGCTACGAACGTTTGGCGAGTCAGCTATTACAGGTGCTGAATAAACAAATAGATGGAAATAAGAGGCTGTTCACCTTGTTCATGGATTTGGGTACAGATTCTGGACACACACACAAACACACACACACACACACAAACAGAAAGTCAAAGTGCTCCTGATGTCTAAATTAGCATTTTGTGTCTAAAACACCCTGAAAATTAGATCTTGTTCGAAAACCGTTGGGATGTTTAATGCATTAAAATGTTTCCTGAAATTTGTCTCCATTAAATAATCAGCAGCATTACCCACTGGTAAAATACTCTCTAATGCTTTCTTTTCTTCATGCAAAATGCATAACTAACTAAAAACTGGTGAAAAAAATAAAAACTGCTCAACTCACACCCACTCACCTAAACTCCATTTTAATTCCGTTGCTCAATATGCATGAAGGGGAAACTCGGATGATGTATGTGTGTATGTATAAAGCTACGTTCTGTATCTTGTATCTGTGCACGTAGATACACACGTTTGTGTCTGTGTGTGTGTGTGTGTGTGTGTGAAGCTGTCAGCTGCCAACACTGAAGTGAGAATCTTTTTTTTTTTCATCTGATACTTTAATGCCTCATAAACTCTCTCATAATCTCACGTTCCCTCTTGCAGTTGCTTACGACCTTCAGAAGCAAGTCATGGAGCTCCGACCACGAACGAGCCGACATCGAACCCGGGGCAATTAATCTTTCCACAGAGATATGCTCCAAGATGTGTTATAAATATTAATAATAATAATAATAATAATAACAGAAAAAGGAAAATTAATTTACTAAAAATTGTACGATGTGCTACACTTCCACTGATAATTAAACACTCAACAGTTTGAAGTTGTGATCAAAAAGCATGTTTGTTCGTGCCGCCAAAGAAACCTTTATCTAAATTAATTTCTCCTGTACAGAAAGACAGAGAGAGAGAGAGAGAGAGAGTGAACACATCATGAGCGACACTTTCCGCCGCAAACTTCCTCGTGAATTATTAGCTGCATTGGTAAAAACGTAAGAGTTAAAACAAATCAGGTGTTGTTGAGTAGCTGAGACTGAAGCGAAGGAAACGAAGCGAAAACATGCTCTGCATGCATTAGACTGACTTCAACACTCCTCGGCATGTGACGACGAGGCTATTTCTGATCACACACACACACACAAGTCTGGTGTCTTTCTGCCATTTTAATAAGATGGACATCTTCCACTTCTGAGGGCTTACAAATTCCTTCCTTAAATAAAATAAGAATGTCAAGTCAGGACTTCCATCTATCTTTTGTATCATTTATCCTAATTAGTCTCCATAGGAACCTGTTGGATACATTTATATTTACAGCATTCGGCAGACGTCCTTATCCAGAGCGACTTACATTTATCTCTTTCATACAACTGAGCAATTAGGGGTTAGAGCCTTGCTCAGGGGCCCAACAGTGGTAGCTTGGTGGAGTTGGGAACAATCTTTGGGTTGGTAATCCAACACATTAACCATGAGCCACCACTTCCCCTGGATACATACATGAACAAGGCACTCTTTAATTAAAAAGCCTTTAATTTTAGATGGCTGCATCCAAGAAATGAAAAAAACTCTAACTTGTTACCTGATTTATTACAATAATTGTAGGATTGAAAGGAGAATTTTGGCATGTTTTATAAATTTGTTATAAATAAAGCTAACTTTTAATAAAATTCTTCCTGGTTGAATAACGTACAAACCCGATTCCAAAAAAGTTGGGACACTGTAAGAATTGTGAATAAAAACAGAATGCAATGAAGTGGAAGTTTCAAATTTCAATATTTTATTCAGAATACAACACAGATGACATATCAAATGTTTGAAACTGAGAAAATGTATCATTTTAAGGGAAAAATAAGTTGATTTAAAATTTCATGGCATCAACACATCTCAAAAAAGTTGGGACAAGGCCATGTTTACCACTGTGTGGAATCCCCTCTTCTTTTCTATAACAGTCTGTAAAAGTATGGGGACTGAGGAGACAAGTTGCTCAAGTTTAGGAATAGGAATGTTGTCCCATTCTTGTCTAATACAGGCTTCTAGTTGTTCAACTGTCTTAGGTCTTCTTTGTCGCATCTTCCTCATTATGATGCGCCAAATGTTTTCTATGGGTGAAAGATCTGGACTGCAGGCTGGCCATTTCAGTACCCGGATCCTTCTCCTACGCAGCCATGATGTTGTAATTGATGCAGTATGTGGTCTGGCATTGTCCATGTTGGAAAATGCAAGGTCTTCCCTGAAAGTCGACGAGGTCTGGATGGGGAGCATATGTTGTTCTAGAACTTGGATATACCTTTCAGCATTGATGGTTGCCTTTCCAGATGTGTAAGCTGCCCATAACCACACGCACTCATGCAACCCCATACCATCAGAGATGCAGGCTTCTGAACTGAGCGCTGATAACAACTTGGGTTGTCCTTGTCCTCTTTAGTCCGGATGGCGTCCCAGTTTCCCAAAAAGAACTTCAAATTTTGATTCGTCTGACCACAGAACAGTTTTCCACTTTGCCACAGTCCATTTTAAATGAGCCTTGGCCCAGAGAGAAAACGCCTGCGCTTCTGGATCACGTTTAGATATGGCTTCTTTTTTGACCTATAGAGTTTTAGCCGGCAACGGCGAATGGCACGGTGGATTGTGTACACCGACAATGTTTTCTGGAAGTATTCCTGAGCCCATGTTGTGATTTCCATTACAGTAGCATTCCTGTATGTGATGCAGTGCCGTCTAAGGGCCCGAAGATCACGGGCATCCAGTATTGACCCTTGCGCACAGAGATTGTTCCAGATTCTCTGAATCTTTGGATGATATTATGCACTGTAGATGATGATAACTTCAAACTCTTTGCAATTTTTCTCTGAGAAACTCCTTTCTGATATTGCGCCAATATTTTTCGCCGCAGCATTGGGGGAATTGGTGATCCTCTGCCCATCTTGACTTCTGAGAGACACTGCCACTCTGAGAGGCTCTTTTTATATCCAGTCATGTTGCCAATTGACCTAATAAGTCGCAAATTGGTCCTCCAGCTGATTCTTATATGTACATTTAACTTTTCCGGCCTCTTATTGCTACCTGTCCCAACTTTTTTGGAATGTGTAGCTCTCAGAAAATCCAAAATGAGCCAATATTTGGCATGACATTTCAAAATGTCTCACATTCAACATTTGATATGTCATCTATATTTTATTCCGAATAAAATATTGAAATTTGAAACTTCCACTTCATTGCATTCTGTTTTTATTCACAATTTGTACAGTGTCCCAACTTTTTTGGAATCGGGTTTGTATTTTCCTTCAGAATCGATAACTCAGTATCAGAGTTTATATGAAATCAATCCAATCTTTGGTCAATCTTTGGTCAAAAATGTCCTGAATTGATGTACCTGATTGACTGTTTCATTTAGAATACTAGCTTAGCTACTGATAAGGAAAGCCACAAGGTTGAATCCAATCACTGATGAGCCCTGGAACAAAAGCCTCAACCCTTACCTGTTCCTGGGGTAAATGGCAGCCCATTTACAGGGGCAGGTGATGTAGAGCCCTGTTGTTTTCTATAAACGGTTTAATAAAGGGTAAAATTTATTAAAGCCTCATACACTAAGCTTTTAAAATCCATTTACATTCATCACCTTTTTTTGGATAATGTAATAAAGTGTCACTATTTGACAGATATGACCCGGAATTCTGTTGTCCAATTCTGGATTTTGCACGCTGCTCTGTCCAGCTGTCATATACTTACTACTGATACTAGTAATAAATATTGGAAGTGCATTACAAGCTAATACAGGCCCACCACAATTTCCTCTATTTTACTCATTTATAAAATGTCGTTAGCTACGTATACGTAGAAACGTATAACCGAAATTGCAGGTTAACTCTATAGTATGTTGTCTATAGTAACATTTTACCTTGATACTTTACTAGCCAATAGCATGCTACTATGTTTGAGCAAAAAATTAGTTTTTTTGACACTAAAAATGCTAAAGGTTTCTAATCAGTTCAGCAAATTCTTAAAAAATGTTGCCATTGGTCGATTTTCTACTTGATTGATTTGATTGTTTAATACAGTTTGTGATTGCTAAAGAATGTTTTGATTTATTTTTTTAGATTTTTTAATCCTCCAGTTTATTGTACAAAATAACAACCGAGAAACACCTTTATCACAAAGATTACAAACCAAATACCAAATTTCAACAAAAGCAAAAACTAACAAACAAAAATATTTATAATTTTACTATAGGTAGTATCCAAACTGAGAAACACACTGCAAACCATTAATACACATACCCACACACCATAAACATACATTTACATTTCTGGAATTTGGCAGCGGTCCGTATCCTGTACCATAGTCACCAGGGCCACCAGATCCTCATCACTCCCTGCATTCGCTCAATCGCCGCAATTTTAATCATCCGCACCTTTATTCACTTTAGTTCTCATGATTAACCTATTTATTCAGCGCTCGTTTACTCAGTTGGCGTCTGGTCTACATTTTCTTCACGTCGGTGAGGCTAAATTATCGTCTTTTCTACAAAGAACCTTAACTACACATTATGTCTGCTGTCCTTTTTCTAGAAATAGTTTTTTCCCTAATCCAGTCTCCAGTCCTACACTGACTAAATAATACATTTGCTAAAACTTTTCAACCATCTCTGTGTCTTGTCCCTGACATATCCAGAGACTTACTTTTTTTAATTCATCTGAGCAGTTGAGGGTTAAGGGCCTTGCTTAGGGGTTCAACTTGTGGCCAGTTGGTGGTCCTGGAAAATGAACCAACACATTAATTACTGAGCTACCACTTCCTTTATAGCTTACCACACGCTACAGAACACATTCAGATACTTACCGCTTACCTTTTTTTTGTTTTTCCTGTTTTTTTGGGTGTTTAAATTGTTTCTAATGTATAAAATGCATAACATTAGCAATAATATTTCTTACATTCATGCCAATAAAGCACTACTGAACTACACCGAACTAAACTTTTAGACTATTGAGCAGTATCTCAAATGGAAAAGAGAATAATTCATTAGATGTTGTTATATAAACAGGTGACAGATGTTTAGACTTTTAGTTCTGTGTGCGTGTGTGTGTGTGTGTGTGTGTGTGTGTGTGTGTGTAGGAAACCAGACTGATTTCCTGTGAGTGCCCTTTAAAGTTGTAATGAAGTTGAGTTTTATGAAGTTGACTAGGGTTAATCTGAAAATGAGGCAGACTTTAAAAGGTTTCGTTGGGGAAGAAGGAAAGATGGGAAACTCTGTAACATTGCCCTTTCTGCGATTGACTGGAATTAAACTCTGATTAGTTTGCACACATGTGCTCTGCAGACGCTGCTGGGTTTCATTCTGCGGTTTACAACAAAACCAACAAACAAGCTCACACAATTTCAAACACACACTTGGCCAACACACAAAAGTTAGTGTGTCGGCTCGTTATCTTACAGTTTCCAACCTCACGAAAGATTACGATTTTATAGATTTCCGATTATAAACTGTAGTTCCTGAGACCGAATAGGATTTAAGGGTTTACACAGAATAATGCTTTTACAAGCTGAATGGACTTTATTGAAATACTAAAATGATTCACCCGACATATTCAGGCGCTCGTTTGAAAGCCGTTACAATTAAAATAAAGACCCTAACCTATACAGATGGATATAACCTTTAACAACCTGTTAATTTAGGTGTCACATCTTTATCTAATAGAGGCAATCAGGGAAAGTGGTAGCTCAGAATGCTGAGCCCCTGAGCAAAGCCCTTAACCCATAACTGCTTAGATGAATTAAACATAAAAGCTGTAATTCACTGACTAAATGCGTCGGGAAAATGCCAGAAATGTAAATGTACAGTAACTGTAATTGATGAAAAATCAGATCATTATTGGACAAAAATAAATAACCCGACCTTCCCAAATTGTTGCCACAAAGTCTGTCACACAGTTGTCTAGAAAATCTTTGTATAATGTAGCATGGTCGGGTGTCCCAATACTTTTGTCAACAGAGTTTAGATTAAGAGAAATATACAGTATGCAGTACAGAAGACAGGACGAATCCTACACATACCTTCGAGTTGCACCTTGACTCTGACTAAGCAGATTTTCTGAGCCGTTCCGCCTTCAGTATGATGATGAATCTATTGTGCTTGCTTTCTATAATTACCCCCCTACACACACCCTCCTCCCCCACGAACCGCACTGTAGGACTTTGGCACGATCGGCGGGCTGGATTTATTCATGAAATTAAAGAGGTGCAATTAAAACGGCCTGGCGAGGAAGGTGATTAGCGCAGGAAACGTTCCGGAGCTTTTGTGCCTGCGCCGCGCTGTTTCCCCCGTGCCGATGACTGACGCGCCGCATGATGGAAACGCGACGGTAATCAGGCCAGGGAGGGAAATTGATACTGAAGTTGCTATTCAATCAAACAATGCTGCCAGATTTAAAATGCACTTTCAATAAACTCGCTGTCAATCAATTGAGCTGTAGGAAGGGATACAAGTTCTCATTAGCTGCTGAGATAATCATACTGGAGAGGTTTCGAAACGTAGGATTACATGGAAAAATGTCCATGTGCTTCGTTTATACTCATATACATAAATATGCATGTATAATGCATGAAGCACCTGTGGCCCGGGTTCAGTGAATTTTAATAAAGTGATGCCTGATTTTCAGGTCATGTGATGTAAGTGATGTAACTTGCCTAATAGTATACATTTACATTTCTGGCATTTCAGAGACGCTCTTATTCAGAAAGACTGAGCTCGTTTTTTGTTTTTTTTTATCCAACGGAGCAGTTGATGGTTAAGGGCCTTGCTTAGGGTTTGAGCAGCTTGGTGGTCCAACACATTAATTATAGATGAGCGAATCCAAATTTTCTATTCAGGTTTAATAACTCGATCCTGTATAGGATTTCTGACTAACAAATCCTTTTCTTTATTTACTCTGAGTTATTTCGTTTGTTAACATCAACAAAGATCACATTTTTTTTTTTACTTTATTTAGTTGTTATCAATTGTTAGCTAGGAACTGCAGGAAAAGCTAGCTGAATGAGTTGTTTAGAAAATTTCTTGCATAGTCAGAAACAGGAGAGATTCAAAAACGTGGGTGTTGATTCATCTGAACCGCGGTATTCAGCGGATCCCTAGGACTCGTAGCACAACTACTGAACAGCCAGATGTGAGGAAGTCTGTGGCATTTATGAGTCCAAGGATTTGGTAGATTATAAGAATTCTTTGAGTGCCCTCTAATGGCGGGAGCATGGCAAAAGCAGGCAGAATCACTACTGATTCAAGTGACTGGACGGACACATAAGAGTCAGATCTGTTCAGTGTGTGATTCAGAAAGATTTAAATTCGTAAATGAATCTCTAAACTTAACCTCTGAGCTATTCCCCATTAATAGTAATACAATAATACTAAAGTGCCCTTTAAAATATAAGCAATATTTTAAAACCTTTTGACTTTCCTTTTTCAAATTTATTTTTTTTAAAGTCACTGTAATAAATGCTTAACAGCTGAGCTACACCTGCCTGAATGCTAGGTTATTTCACGGGCTATGAAACAGGGGGGGATGGGGGTTCATGGTCCGATCGTTTTTCTGTAAGAGGGAAAGAATGAAAGGATGTAGAGATGAAAAGAGAAAGGAAAGAAGGAATAGGCGAGACTCATCTGAGGGAGATTAGGCTTTATCCTGAGGAGTCGGAAAAGATCAGCGTGGTCCTTTACAACATGGGCAAGTGTATGTGTGTGTGAGTGTGTGGATTTAATATTGCACACAGTTCGTCTATATGGTGTGTGTGTGTGTGTGTGTGTGTGTGTGTGCGCCTGTGTGTGTAAAAATGCACGTATGACTGCACACTTTGCCAGTGCATCTGTGCTATAGACTGCACAGTGTTAAAATGTGTGTTTCCATGTGTGTGTGTCATTGAAGCAGCTGTCAGAAAGCACAGCTGTGGTGTTTCCTCTCGAGTGAGCAGTGCTATGATGGCCTGCGGTTGCAACAACTCTCTCTCTTACACACAAACACACACACACACTCAAACAAACACACACACAGCCACATGACAGAAGCCAGTGAAGAGGAGAGAAGTAATACTTTTGCATCGCTACTCTTTACTACACCTCATCACGCAGTACAACATTTCCCATTATACATGGACAACTACGGGATTCAACACAAGCACACACACAAACACACACACACACACACACACACACTTTCAGCAGGTTTAGCGTTACTTAGCCACTGTTGCAAATAAAGAGAGTTATCGAGTTGAAAAAATCATCAGTGAGAGAAAACCTCTTGTGTACTGTGAACTTTTACACACACACACACACACACAAACCACTTATCCCTCCAACCTCAAATCCGATTGCGCGTGTGTGTGTGATGCAGACAGCTATGATTAAGGGAGAGGGTGTAACAGCGTTCAGTTACAGGTCACCTCTGAGCATCGTTGACACTTTATCTTCCCTCTTTCTCTCAATTCGGTGTCCGTTTTTTAAGCCTCGGCCATATTTCACCCGCCATTGTGCTAAGAGCGGTAAAGCGCTGCACTGCCTTTTGCTAACGATCGAGCTGTGATGCTAATCGCAGTGAAGAATGGTTACACACCTTAAAAGTCAGTCCATATAAGCTACGTTCCTGTTGTCTTAGATTTCACTGCAGCGTGCTAATCTCTGCCTGCGAGCTAGCTGCTTAGCATCACTGCTACTGTTTATCTGCACAGCTGTGCTAATGACTTAGCTTGCCTCGGGCGCAGTTTAGGTCAGTGATGTGAAAAAAGCACACGCGCTCACACACTAATGGTACTAATATACAGATTAGCTTCTGCATGCTAGACAAAAGAAAGTGCTTTTGCCAAATACGCGAACACATAACAGGCACACACACACACACACACACACACACTCTTGCTCAATTGCTGTACACATCGTTGTGTGTATTTCTATATTTCAGCTGCGTGCTAAGCCATCAGGGTGGAAACATACAGTAGCTGTCAAAATTGCTTTTGTTAAAGGCGTACATGAGATGTGTGTATGTGTGTGTGTGTGTGTGTGTGGGAGGGGAAGAAAGTGAGTGAGATTTTATTAAGCCATGCTCTATATACAGGCCTAGTGGCCTCAATCTGTTTTTGAAGCACTCAAACATTACATTATGGGCCAATACACACACACACACACACACACACACACACACACACAAGAAGACACATATATACACAGACGTACATAATTAGAATTTTAAATGTTAGCCTATAACATGAGCTTTCGATCCCTCTGTGTATAAATTTGGAACTATTTCATGCGCGACTGGACCAGATGATGTGTGTCAGCGTCAGGGGCAATTTTAGTGTTTTTTCTCTTTACTCGCTACTGAAGTACCCAGAATAAATAAATAATAAATAAATAATTCAGATGCCTCCTGGTTATTTTTTAGATTTTGACATCTGTATATTCACTATTAATTACCCTAACAGAAACCATTATGTTATTGACAAAATGAATAAATATATTAATTAATTATTTGATTTATTAATTAATAATCTGTACAAATTAGCAGTTGGGGGTAAGGACATTAGGTTAGAATTTTTTAAGATGTACCCCTTTAAGTTGTGGATGCAATTCCTCGCACCCCCCATGCTGCCACTGTTGGTCCCCTGAGCAAGGCCCTTAGCCCTCAACTGCTCAGATGATTGATATATATATATATATATATATATATATATATATATATATATATATATATATATAATGTACGCCATTTTGGATAAGGGCATCTGCCAAATACCAGACATGTGCATGTATATATTACAACAAAGCAGTCTGAGACACTAGACTATCTTTTTTACCTTCCAAATTTTAGCTTGTACCCTCTACTGGTGTGTCAGCATGCTGAACACTCCGCAGCGTGAACAGTCAGCCATGCCAGAGCTCGTCAGTGAAAAATAATGTGCTAATCAATTTAGCTTGGCTCGCCTGATTCTGGTTCTTTTCAGTGCTCAGGCTGTAGGTCGGGTCCTGAGTGAGCACTTCATTGCTTACTTTGTTTTATACTCGCTGAGAAATAACTTCTCTCTTCCTTTTTGAAAGTCTCTCCCCTCTGCCCGACCTCTCATTTCATATCAGTGTGTAATAAAGTATGCTCATACTGAACACAAAGGGATGGCTATGGCACTGCATTAGCAGGACATAAGGCACCTGTAAAAGGTTTCTAGAATTTTCTAAACCTTTAATTGCCTTTGTTCTCCAGCAGTTAATTTGTACTCATCATAAATTGTTTCAAGTTGGCAAGTTTAATAGTGATGGAACTCATGTGCAGAAATGAAAATGTTTTTGATTTACATAGACAGCATATTTAAAAACACTCGGAGAAATAGATAATTATCTATTAGGCAGTTGTCCATTATTGCAAAAGGCCATAAAAAGCTTATCTCCACAATCCCACTAATGAAGGGGACGGCCAGACTAACGACACATTTACTCCTGGGAATTCTGACAATTTACCAAACCTAATACCGGACTGACAAACCTCTAGTATTAGTAATGTCACTAAGGTTGCATCTTTTAGCCGTAAGTTTAAAAATACCAAAGTGGTTTTAAGGTTAGAGAGTTTTTAAGGTCAAAGAATAAATTTAGGCTAATTGTGCATTGTAAATTTATTGCAATAAAATTCCCATTTATTTTTCCATTAAGTTGATTTTACTTCCTGTGCATCATAAGTAAGTAAAGGTCAAAGTACACTATGCAATTTTGCTTAAGATTAGGTCTAAGAAAAAAAATCCTATAATTCTAAGCTAAAACTGTTGCCTTTAATCGCTAGTTTGACTAAGTAATAGCCGTTGCGATCAGTTTTTTCCTCCGATAAAAATCTGGTAGAGTCTCCAACGATTTAAGACACTTTTCTACAGGTTGACGCCTATGATGACCACCAAACTAAGATCCGATAAAAGAGCCGAACCTGACGACTCTATTAGCGCAACCACTTTAAATGTGGAAACGAGTCCAGTGGACAGAAAAGTAAAAAGAGAAACTTATAAGAGAGGGAAACGGAGTGTTTGTGTGACATTTCGTTGTTGCTGTTGGTTTGCTGCTAGCTAACGTTTAGGAAGAGAACGTTGGTCACTGAACGTGGTCATGAATAGATGACGTAAAACTCCAAAAGTCTTCTTTTGTGTGTCCGTTTAAAATTATGACAATTAAGATCGTACGGTGTGACATGGGGATCAGACTGACAAGCAACAATCGCAAAAAAAGTGTACACTTACAGCTAAAGTTAATATACACTAAATTAAACAGGATAGAACTAAAGATGAGAATTAAAATTTAAAGTCAGGTTTTAATTAAAGATTGAGGATAAATATATCTTGAATCCCAATTTAAAAAACAGAAATCGAGGAACTGCAACTGATTTAGGAAATTGCTAACTCAGTGGTTGTAGTGTTAGACTGCTAAATCATAAGATCAGGGGTTCAATTTCCAGCACTGCCACTGCCACTGCTGGGCTCTCAAGCAAGGCCTTTAAACCTCAGCTGCTCATCTACCTAAATGTCGTGTAAATGTTATTCCATAACCATGAAGCAGCACTGCAAACGTTTAAATACTACTTAAATGTTATTGTAAGTCAGAAATTCAAGGTAATGTTTTGATTCTAAAAAATTAGAAGGATAAATATTTCATAATTAACAAGAAGACAGTACAATGTTTAACAAAGAAAAATTAAAAATAATATTTTTTTGCATGTGAATTTTCATATTATGACTTCCTAAGTAACTACTAGGCCTGTGTATTGGCAAAGGCCTCACGATACGACACATATCACAATACATGCGTCTTAATATATTGCAATTTAATACACTGCAATAATTAAAAAATAGCTAAATGTACAACAAATACAAAGCCAGGGGCGCCCTTAATTTTTCACCATGCTTGAAGGGAGGTTTTAATTAAATATTAATGTGAATGTAAATCAGTTTAAGTTTAATTAAAATATGTATTGATCAATATGTGTTAGGGTTAGAATATCAACGCTATCATGAAAAGGGTTAAGGGTGAGTTTTTCTTTTCTTTTTTCATTTGATAAACAGGAGGGAATTATTCACCATCCAGCATTTAATATTCTCAAGACAGTTCATAAGAGGCTGGAGAGGATTTTATCACATTGGATATTATCACAATAAACCAATTAGTGCCTTGTGTGCATGCAGGTCAGTCCAGAACCTCTTGTCGAAAGCATGTCCTTGTGTCTATAGAGGTGCCAGTCAGAGCTGAATCCCTCATTCAACACTCTCTTCCTTTTTTTAATTCCACTGCACAAAAGATGAACTGGCTTTTTGCCTCTCCATCCGTTAAGCCAGAATTCAGTCTGACTGACTTTAACCCTGGTGGTGGACGTTTTCTTTTAGAAGAGCTGAACATTGTATGAATATAACTTTAAGCCAACCACAACGAATAAAAGACAGGGCTATCCCTGACCCTATCCACCTGTCTTTTTCCATTCCCACTGGAGCCGGATTTTCTTTAACGGAGGCTAAATCAGACGGCCAACTCGTGTCAGTGTCAGTTTTCAACGCGTGCCAGCGGAAGAGAAACCAGACCGAGGCGATTCGACTGAAACGAAAGCAGGAAAGAAAGAAGAAGACAGCAGCAGTCCCTTTGAAACTTTCCATCATGAGAGTGGGTAATTCAATTAGAGTCCCGCTGAAGAAGAGGGAAAGAGACGGAGGCACAGAATGCTCCGTTACGACTCACTGCCTTGGGTAATGGTGTTTTCTTTTTGCCGGGGAAATGAAAAATAATATCATTACACAGACACATGCGGACGGATGTGTCAACAGATCCGTCGCTGGCGTGTACAGGGGAAAGATGAAATCCGGCCGTCAGAACCGGAACGTTGGGGAAAGATCGTGCCATGCTGCTCGGGCATTCCTGTGTCAGGCGGTGCTAGATTTACGATGGTGTAACAGATCCGAAGAAATAACAATGCCGTCAACATATAGCTACAATTAACTCCTTATATGCTGCATAGAGCTATATATAATGCAGCTATGTATCAGGTCACAAGCTTGTTAAAACACCCAGACTAGAAACATACTGGTTTTATACTGGGGGTTCGTGCTGGAGTCGGAGTGCAGAGGGGAATCACGCTACGCTTTTTCCACTCAAAGAAATCCTGGCCTGGTGACCAGATCCTGGCTCTGAACCAGCTTTCGGAACCTTGCTGGAACTAAGGAATTTATTAGGTCAGGGGGAGGAGCTCTTACTAGCAACAGCAACACTTACAAAAGACACCAACTCTCTACTTGCCATCTGGTAGAATAGTGTAATAAAAATCATGTATAGCGGGAAAATGGCAAACACATGGTGATCCATCAACCATGAATACATTTTTTTTTTAATTCAATAAAATAATACAGGGATTAAAATAAAGAAAGATGTAAAAAAAAAAAAAGAGAACAAGCAATTCTGGTCCAAGTTAATGACCAACCCATCACCAGCCCTGGCAGGGGCACTGCTAGCAATTTTTGGCCCTATGAGTTTGGGCCTCTACCATATCCATTCCGCACCAAACATACTATAGAAGTACTGCTAGAACTGTTACTACTAATAATACAGATCTCCGGGGGCCCTTTAAAGTGTGTTGTCATTAGAATCGTTCTAACCAGCCCACCGCCTCAACTTCTCATGCCAAGTGGGCTGTCTAATTAATTTACTGAGCTAGTGAGCAGTGTGTAATGGCTAAAAGGCTTTACACATTTTGTCTATCCTCCTAGCATCTTCATTTTCTTTTACTCAGCTGTTGGAGGGAGAGTGAGCTTAGCATGAGACACACATCTTAGGAAGGGCTTACATTTCAAATAGTCTTTTGCGATTGTAGCTTGTGGGTCTGTATGAATATGATCCTCGTGGCACACTGTAAGATCTAATTTGTCATGTCAGACTGTATGTCAGTCAAAATGCATAAAAAACATCCATCTGGGACAAGCTGTATTAGTTTGACGGTCATTATAGGAGAAGTCACACTGCAGGAAAGTGTCTGAAATCTTCTGACAATGCCTGAATTCAAGCGACTGTCGGTAGACATGTCAAACTAGCCACCAAAGACAACAGATCAGAGCGCAGGTATGTAGGAATGTAGGAATTTATTAGGATTTCAATATTTGTCTCAGATGACCAAATCGCTGCCAAAGAAATACAAAAGGTTTAATAGCCACTAATGCTAATTATTAAATGTCCAACGTGTAAACCAGGACTTTATAAGAACCGCTTTTACAGTTACATTTACTTCCAGTACATCCTAATAATCCATTACTAATCTTACTTACATTACTGTATGGAATGAAAAAAAAAAAAGATGATTAAGTGTATATGACAAGTAAACTTAATTTAATAGAGATGCTACACAGTCATTAATGCAATGCACAAAGTCCTCCCTGTTTCCATCCATCTGTTTCACAATGACATCATGTTTTTGCCACTGAAACATGCAATTAGCAGCGTAAGCATTGCAACTGAACACACTGCTTCCATACTGAGCTATATATAACTGTAAAGTGGACATTTCTACGTTCCTTTTACACTCGTTCCTTTTTCATTACAGTAAAAACACAGGCGTTCCAATTATTATTAATTATGTGCCTTCTATCGGTAATAAGGACAAATGTGAGGAGCAAGAAAAATTGCTACATCTATGCAATATGAATCAATCAACCAGTCAATCAATTAATTCATGAGTCATTTTTTTAAGGTTAAAATAATGTTCTGGAGGATCTGTACTAGACTGTGTCTGTGTGTGTTTATACATGTGTGAGAGACTTTTGCACTTGTCTCTGCCTCCTGTCCAATGCCTGCATTCTGCCAGCACGTTTCATAAATTAGCTATTCTGGGGAGATAAAGTTGTTGTGTGGTGACACGGCAGCTGTTTTCGAGCTTTGAAACCTGGAAAAGTGTATAAATTAATAAACCAACAACAAATTATTTGTGTCCGGGCCACGAGTTGGACATCTGTGGTACAGACGGTATGGCACGTGTTTTTCATGGGATATCAGGCTGGGCAGTGGTCTGACTGTGGAGTTGCATATGGGTTTGTAAGTGTGTGTGTGTGTGTGTGTGAGAGAGAGAGAGAGAGAGAGAGGAGAGAGAGAGAGAGAGAGAGAGAGAAAGTCTGTTTAAAAGAGAACAAGACAAAACAATGTACAGATGTATCTAAATAACTTAAAGACATTACAGCTAACACCTCTCTAGCACACTTCTTTCTGGACTTAGCTTTATCCCGTAAGGACCATTATTCAAGGGTCACTCTAGCATTTGCCCCAAGCGCCAAAGTATAAACTGCACCTATCTATAGTTTTACCCAATATTTTAGCACTGAAGGAATATAATAATTTGTTGGTTGCTTAGAAAACGTCGCGTAAAGTGGGTTAGAAAGGATCGTGTTAGAATGCAGCTACGAATGCTTCCCTGTGGAAACAAAGAACCCATTAGATTAACATTTACTAAAAGAATTCAACAATCAGCCTTAGGTTGACCATGAAGAACTTGGCCCAAAGGAAATTAACTGCTACTAGAATCTATTTTTTCCACTTCCAGTTCTAGCAATTTATATAAATAATAGAATTACCGTAGTCGTAGTCTGCCTGTTATAACATATATATGCAGTTGCTAATATTTTTCATCTTTTATAGGGTTCAGTTTGTGCGTTCTGTGATTTAGACGTCCGCTGTGTAATGTAACGTATCTTCTACATCAGAGAAAAGACTAGGAAGCCAGAAAAAAACCCAAAACACTGGGGTAGACACTTACAACATGGTGATGCCGAGTAGGGATAAGGTAGAACTAGTGTACTAACATCACAAGTAGGTTTTTATTTTTTTTTAGATATTTGATGTGTAGAGATTGTTTCCATGGTTACAGGTATGCAGATGGAATTAAAGTTAGGTGTAGGCTATAGAAATATGCTCAACGTCAATCGGTCAAGGCTATAAATAAGTGTAATATAATGAAATTCGGGAGTGGTAGGTGTTGGATGAAGCAATGTTTGGATCATAGTAGTAGATTCAATGTAAAGTAGCTATTAGGTGTAAAAGTTGCTAGGGACATGGTAGCACAGTGGTTAGGTTGATGGACTGCTCATTAGAAGATCGGTGGTTTGATTTCCAGCACCACTAAGTTGGCCACGTTAACCTCCGTTTGCTCAGTTGTATGAAGAGAGTAAATAAGCTAATGCTAGTTGCTTTGGAAATGACATGAATGTAAATGTAAGTCGATGGAAACGATGCATAGTGCTTTAAGCTTGAAGTAGTACTCAATAGTGAGCCTGAAGTAGTACTTAATAGTGAGCTTAAAGTAGTACTTAATAGTGAGCCTAAAGTAGTACTCAATAGTGAGCTTAAAGTAGTACTCAATAGTGAGTACTTAATAGTGAGCCTGAAGTAGTACTCAATAGTGAGCTTAAAGTAGTACTTAATAGTGAGCTTAAAGTAGTACTTAATAGTGAGCCTGAAGTAGTACTCAATAGTGAGCTTAAAGTAGTACTTAATAGTGAGCCTAAAGTAGTACTCAATAGTGAGCTTAAAGTAGTACTTAATAGTGAGCTTAAAGTAGTACTTAAATGAGCTAGAAAAAGTAGTACATAATAGTGAGCCTGAAGCAGTACTTAATAGTGAGCTTAAAGTAGTACTTAATAGTGAGCCTGAAGTAGTACTTAATAGTGAGCTTAAAGTAGTACTTAATAGTGAGCCTGAAGTAGTACTTAATAGTGAGCTTAAAGTAGTACTTAATAGTGAGCCTGAAGTAGTACTCAATAGTGAGCTTAAAGTAGTACTTAATAGTGAGCCTGAAGTAGTACTTAATAGTGAGCTTAAAGTAGTACTTAATAGTGAGCCTGAAGTAGTACTTAACAGTGAGCTTAAAGTAGTACTTAATAGTGAGCCTGAAGTAGTACTTAATAGTGAGCTTAAAGTAGTACTTAATAGTGAGCCTGAAGTAGTACTCAATAGTGAGCTTAAAGTAGTGCTCAGTAGTGAGACCCTAAGGAGTTTTTCTTTGGATAAGTGTGTCTACCAAATGATATGGTATAGTATAGTATAGTATAGTATATATAATAGAAAAGAATAGAATGCTGCAATTAAAAATTTTACTTCTGCTCCTGGTCTGATATGTGATATGTGGGGTATTAAAATCGCATACTTTACTTTAATATGCAGTTGGGCAAACTGTGTATCAGAAACAGTAGTACTGATTTTACAAGATCAGTTCCTCAACAATTGATTGATCATAACTTCATTTGGGCTACCAAAATCTGAAGAGTACCTGCCTAAAAAGCTACCAGGAATAAAAAAAAAATGCAAGCCATTATATGATATATTGTGAGCTAAAATATAAATTGTTTAATGTAGTATAGTAGATCATGATATAGGATAATATTGTGTAGTATTGTGTGGTAGACAGCATTATAATGCAGTATACAATACCAGAGTATAAAATAGTAATTTAGAGTGTATTATGACAACAATGGTATATCATTGGTACAGTTATGTATATTATATCATATAATATCATGACATCACATTAAGTTTTCAGCAGTATTTATTATAGCTGTAGGATCTGGTATCACATGGCCATCTGAACACTTCTGTATAAAACAATGACTGTAATCTCAGCATGTGCTTTTCCTTCTCCGAATGCGGCTCAGTCGTCAATGAAGGGCTGAAACAATTAGATGACTGAGATCCGCAGCCTCTTTGGTAATGGAGTCTTATTTCATTAGTGGCTGATTGAAGTCAGATGTAATTACACTTAACAGCACAGCCAGTCAGGAAAACCCTGCCCCCCACGCCATCGTCGTCAGACACGCCGTCGAAAGAGAATGAAACGGATCTACATATGAATGCGTTTACCTTTCGGGGTGATTTTTACTTCGCTATGCTATTACATGCTATCAGAATGTCGGCGAGGTGCTTTCAGCTCCGAATAAATATAGCTCGGTGTATTAATGTAATGGGCTCGGCGGTATTCCGGGCACAAAGAGAGCGGCTGATATTTGGGAAATGAGTTTTGCTTTTTTTTTTTGGTGTGAAACTCACTGGAGTGATATAACCGGCAAGGTGTTTATATTTCTAAAAAATGTGCTGTGAAAATACTCTTTCTTTCGCTTTTTCTTGCTCTTTTTTCTATTAGGATAGATTCATCACTGACAAAAGTCAGAACTGAAAAAATACAGACATATAATTTGAGGGGGTGGGTGGGAGAGGGAGGAAGACTGAAAAGAACAGAAAGAAAATAAAAGGTTGAAATGTTTAGTAGCTTTGTGTGTGTATGTGTACTTATTATACAACAAAATTAGGTATTCTGTGATTGGCTGTCATCATGAGAAACCAGCTGTTCTCCCGCCCACGATGCTTTGCCCCGCCTACAGAATGTGAGGTGTGATGAATAATGCTAATAAGCGCATGGCAGAGCCGAGCATGCCCTACAGAGTGCTGGATAATATTACAGACAGTGTACAGACATTCATTTAAAGGATTATCACAGGATTCCCGATTATCGGATAATTCATCTGATCCACAGCAGCATCCCAAAGTAATGCATTCCAAGCATTTTAACAAAGTAACCAAAGTCTTTAAATCTAACTTTAGATCTTCTCCTATTTCTTGGTTAGCACACGAGGGTCACTCCAATCGCACCGATCCGACAGGTCATCTCGAGTGTGTCCCTCAAGCCAAAGCATGGCTCATTTCTCTTTTTCCCTGCCTGCAATTCATCCCTTGCTTATCTCTGGCCCCAGGCCAGAGAGAGGGGGAACTCGGGCCGGCCGTGTGCGCTAGTGAGATGGAAAAAAAAAGCTAGATAAAGTTGACAGATCGACTTTCTCAATAGCTGCCGAATCTTCGAAACAAGCTGGGATTAATACGATAATCCTGAAATGAGAGTTTAGGTGGGCTGAGTGTTCTGGGGATGTCAGTGTGGATTAAAGTGTCAGATCTGTCTGACAGCTTCCAAACCAGGGATCACAGCTCCAGACACACATCAACTCCCGGCCTCTGGAGGTCTAATGATCTGATATGAATCAGACATCAATAGAGAGTGCTGGATTTGACATTTCCTCCTGCATAGACTCAATCTTCAGAGCAAAGGATCAGCTGGACACAACTGACATAAATCAGGCGGAGATAAATATAACGCAAGTATAAATCTTTTTTCTCTTTCTTTCTTTCTTTTTCTTTCATAGATACAATACATTTCTTTCTTTTTTGCCTTCTGCCTTCCTTCTTTGTTTGTTAGTTTCTTTTTTTTCTCTTTTCCTTCTTTTCATACATACAATGCATTTCTCTCTCTCTCTCTCTCTCTCTTTTTCTTTTCTTCCTTCTATCCATTCATCCATCCATCCATCCATCTCTGATACCTGAAGGCAATGAGTTACAAAGTTTAGAGGCAGCATCTAAGAATCCTCCTCCTAAGATTAAATCTATATTTCGGAAGTACTTAAAGAAAATAAAATATTTACTGTAGCAGAATAGCATCTTGGTGGTGCTGGGAATTAAACTTGCAAGCAGTCCAACGCCTAAACCACTGAGCATTAACAGACAACCTGGGCTGCTGTACATGGCAGACGTTTTTCAGCGTACCACCCAGTTCTTCAGGAAAATAACTTCAGAAGTGCTGTTTATTTTGCCTGGGGTTTTAATTGACCTCTATTAAAATGCAAATAATTTCGATTACGACTGGATGTTAATCTGGGGCTGAAGAAAGAGGGAATGAGCCACAATATTGTTAGAAAAAAAGGTAGAAAAATACTAATAAATTGAAAAAGAAAATTTCAGCCCGAAATACAATATCTACAAACCTAATGTTTGTGCTAATAACCACTGTTGCTGCAGAACCCCTTAAATATTTATGACTGTAACTACACCCTCCTTTATTCTATAAAGTATAGCTGTCGATTTTTCCGTTTTGCAACGCTTCATCACAATGATTACCCCCTTATTATGCGAAACCAAGGACTATCCGTCATTTTCCTGTCAGCTGTCTTGTTCGCCCTGTCGTTTGTCCGTATCCTTCGTGTATATGCATGCGCGCTCTGTCGTCGTCCCTAATGAGTGACGCCTTATAAAAATTGGACCGACAACGTGACCTTGAAAGGTTTGCTGTCTGTGCAGTGTCTCCGTTAAAGTTGTCACACACTACTTTACGTGATAAGGTTATCAGCACATCGTACGCTGTCCTGACGCCTTACCTCGAATCGAAGTCCAAATGGCTTAAGGAGGCAGTATTAGTTGTGTGACTTACTGTTTGTTGGTGTAGTATTATTAGAAACACTACTGTGTGTAGATGCACTCAGCCTGCAGTGATTACTGCGGCCATTTGGGAGTAAAAAAAACACACTCGTTTAATCGATACTGCCATCTTCTGCGTTTGGCAAGATCTATCCAGCCAAGCTTCGCGCTACACATTTACACAAAAACACACACATGCACACATCCCTGTGGGAGATTAGTATTTGGGGCATCATTGATTAGCCATTAAGATGATCATTCCATTGGGAGCTTATTGATTTTGAAGCTTTAAGAAAAGACAAACATGAACGTTACGCTCAAGGGTTGACCGACCCGGGATTCATCTGTGATTACACAAAGATTTTCGAATGTAATATGATGATCTGGGTTACAAACTTGTGTGTTGGGTTCCTCTAGTGTCTCTGACACGGTGCTTTAGGAGTTTGAGCAGGGGCAAAGTTGTAACTTTGAAGAACTGTTGCGTTTACAGTACATTTAGGACATTTTAGAACGGACGTCATATCCAGAGTGAATTACAACTAAGCAGTTGAGGGTTTAGGACCCTGTCAACCTTTTGATCAGTAGAGCAAAACATTAATCGCTACGCTACTACTGCCCTTCGGTTTACATTTCTGACATTTGACAGACGCTCTTATCCAGAAGGACTAATAAGGACCTGGTTCAGAGGCCCAGCAATGGCTTGGTGGTGCTGGAAAATGATTAGCAGGGCAACACCGTAACCAAATGAAATACTTAGGAATTGTGCTTGGGTTTGAGGTGACTGTAAAGTTTTTTTCAGTGTTTTCTATTGGTTTTGCCACTCAAAATTTACATGTTGAACATAGAACTTTAGTCTGAAGGTTGTCATCTCTTTTAAAACCAAAATGTCTTTGAGGTGTTTCTTTGTTTTGGTACTTAATCTTCAGCAGCAGCTGCAGGTGCCCCTGGCTAACTATCAAAGCTTCACGGCTTGTTGATGGTTCTCCCAACTAAATATTACATGTCGGATATCATGCTAGCTGTATCGACCTAAACATTTGATCATGAAGTATTGAATCGCTCATGTGCACAACCTTTCTGATGTTTCAATCACAAGTCTAGTCTATTACACAGTGAAAAATCTTATCTGGATCCTGTCTAGCATTGTTTTGCTCTTAAACCGAAATGTTTTCCCAAATACAGTGGAAACTTGGCTTTCTCCCTTACAATTTTCAGCCTTCGGAATTATAATTTTGTAATAAAATATGCATTCTAAGCATTTTTGGCATACAGACAAAAATAAACTTGATGCCTGCTTAGTTGCACGTACAACTGGGAGCCTTTAAAAACCTGTTTGCAAAAGCGGTGTCAACCCACAATACGACTCAATTTACATGACTTTTCTAAATGTTTTTATTCGGTTCTATGCAAAAAGTATAATTTTAGTGTTGGAAATTGTTAATATAGTGAATACTTTTGGGTGGCTGGAACGGATTATCTGCGTTTACATGATTTCTTATGGAAACATTTATTTCCCAATACAAATTTGCACCTTTTAGAACCAATTACATTTTTAATTGTAAAGGTTCCACCGTATTGTAAAACTTGGAACATTTTTACGTCTCCTTGTATGTTCGCTTTAAAATACTTCAATACTTAATGCTTGAATAATTGTTTGTATTTAAAAAGAAATTCCGCATGCCATTAGCACTTTATGCATTTGCTTCCAATTAGTGTGCCACAGTGTAGCATGATAATTGGATCTGATGTTGTCACGAACATTCAGGAAGATTAAGATATAAGACTCGGGTACCACGGGCAGAGCGTTGCGCCGCATTCCTGCAATTGTACTTTCGCCTCGTTTCCCGAAATGCAGAGCTACTGAGGTGTGTTAAATCGCTATAGACATGAAGTGGTGTTCTGCATAAAGCTCATGTCAGCACTGGCTGTGATTCATTTTCGGTCTCAGGCAAAGAGAAGGACAGCAGACATATTGGTGCATCTCTCCGCTGCTTACACTCGATAAGTCTCCCCAAGGTTGAAGCCAGTGTTTACACACGGCTAATTTATTGCAGCTGAAACCGAAGCACTGACCTGTAAAATGGGCCGAGATAAAACTGACCCTGCGACACGCCAGTCTGCGCATGCAAATAATTACAGAGGGTTTACAGAGAGATCAATAGAGATGCCATTTTCTTTTCTTTTAATTTAGCCTGGGAAAAAGGCCATGATGTACAGCATATCGCATACCAGAATCTGATTTTTACTGCCCGAAATGATGCTGTAAATGGCTGTACGTAATGCAGTACAGCATATGCATACCAGAATCTGATTTTTACTGCCCGAAATGATGCTGTAAAATGTACGTAAAGTGTATTTGCAGCTTTTAAATGCTAAGTGATGCTTTAGCAAGGTACAGACTTCGACATTTTATCATGCAAATACATAGAAGCGCATTTTCGGGAGTAGCAGGACTAAACATGATGAGGAAAAAACATGACAGAAGTAGCTTTACCAAATACTAGAGTACTTTTGCTTTTAGATACTAATATGCATTTCGCACTT
The DNA here is from genome assembly GCA_005784505.1 of Bagarius yarrelli. NCBI lineage: Eukaryota > Metazoa > Chordata > Actinopteri > Siluriformes > Sisoridae > Bagarius > Bagarius yarrelli. The sequence continues at coordinate 1,698,794 of VCAZ01000033.1, read as the reverse complement.
AACTAAACCAATTCTGCTCGAGTCTGCACGTCTGCGCAAATGTTTCTGCGCTCAATTTAGGCAAATAAGAAAAAAAACCTTGTATTGTCTTGTATTTTTTTGTTCTATGTGTATAGAAAAATCTATAAAAAGCGATGAACTCCATTACTTGTCTTAGTTTTCAGACATGATAAAAGGCGTTTTTATACTGTACTTGTGCTACAACTGTTTGGCCTGTGCTACAGAACTTTCAAACGTTGTAGCACCAGTGCCATGTGCGAAAAAAGATGTGTAAATCGTCTAAAGAGTGTCACACTGATCTTTTCGGGTAATGAAAAAGCCTGATGCTTCGCATAAAACGCCACAGCACCGCCAGAATGGTAGGAGTTTAAAGAGTCTGTAATATACTTTAATTAAAAATTCTCATCGGAAGTTTAGAAAAAAATAATATATATAATATATAATATATAATATATATATATATATATATATATATATATATATATATTTAACCATGTTAAATCAGCTCTGTTCACAGCAGCCCGATTTAGTGCATGTTGCTTTAAATGCTAATAAGCTCTGTTCACCCCACCCCTCTGTTCTGTAGGCATTTCCATTGCTCCAAAAACCATTTCAAATCATTCAACGACTCATTAATCATTAACAGACAGCATTATAAACCATCTACGAGGGTAAAGTGTAGTGTTACCATGTTCTCTTTACAGACAACATACACAGTTTTTAATAAGACAATGCATTGTTCATAATAAAGGTGACAATAATTCAGAGTAATTGTCACAGCTACGCCAGGTACCGCATCCAACCAGTGCGAATACACCTGCACCTCATTGACATTCTACTGCAGCGTTGAAACAATGGCAGACATTATGGGTTGATCGTTATAGGGTGGTTGTGTACACACACTGCCAACACACATTTAAGTTTAAACAAACTCGTCAAATTGCATGTCAGATCCGATGGGCCCTTTAATGAAGAAGTCTTTATATTAGTCGGTTATTCGGCGGTTATAATCCAATTGTCACAAAATAATGTGACGAATAAGTACATGGTTCCACAAGTGACATTAATTAATCAAGCAAATTCTGGATAAAAAGATTTATTTATTTATTTATTCTGTGGATGTTCTTTTATAAACAATAGGCATGTTTTTCACACAATTTTTTAAACCCGAGGCCAACAACTTCAATCAGCATTCATCGGGTTCAATCCACACGCGCTAAATCACGCTAAACCTCTTCGGCTAGCCACAGCAAACCCATTTATTTTCCGTCCCTCCAGGTGATATATTTTGTTAATATTTCATCTTTTTTTTTTTTTTTTTCTTAACCGCCATCAAAAAAATGCCACAAGCCATGATAAGGATTTCTCAAGGTTTGCTTGTCTTTTACAAATACATTCTGATTCCGCAGCCCGCTCACCTAGCCAGGGAAGAGAAAAAAAAAAACTCTATTATCTTCGGTCTAGGATTAATTACTTTCTAAGAATAATTAACTTTTTGCGGCTGAGAGTCTTTTGATAATCCATCATTGCATTGCTGGTGTTTACTTGCACTGCAGAGACGCTGACAGCGTATTGTAGAGCTGTCTGATGCATTAGCGCATCATAAAAGAACTCAATAACTCAATTGCTTGCTAAATAATAGGCTACAATTATTTATCACTTGTCTTTGGACCTTAGAATGAAGTAAACATGGCTGGAGGTACAGCAGAAATTTCTTGAATCTGATTGGTCGTCACTTAACGAGCTTATAGATAACTGCTGCAGGTTTATGATACAATATCAAATTATATAATACATTATAGTACTTATAGTATTATAGTTCTTATTAACGGTTGCTATAGTAACATGTTTTTCTTTTTTGGGACTTGGCGGATGCCTTTCTCTAGAGCATTTAACAGTGAACTCATTTTTATAACCCTTTAAACTCAGCGGGAGAGTTTAACCCCCCCCCAACTGATCAGTTGGGGTGGTTAAGGATCTTACTCAGTGGTCCGGTAGTGGCAGCCTGGCGCTGCTGGGAATTGAACACATAATCTTTCGATCGGCAGTCCAACACCCCAACCACTAAGCTGCCATTTCCCTATTACATCCTTAAACCTACAGAAAAAGATGCAAATAATGCAAAAAAAAGTGCAACTGCAAATGGTTAAAAAATTACTACTTGATTAAGCCTTATTAAAGTTGTGGTTTGTGTTTTTATGTTGTGTCTTATATTATATATAGACCATTCTATATATTCTATATAGACCTTATATAGACCATTGAAGATGTAATGTCAGCGTATGACTGTAGTTTTGTTTAATCCTTAATTTCTCTATTAAATCCTAACAATATGATAGCCTGGTATTCATTTTTAAAGTAACCATTTCACTTGACACAAACACACGAGCGGCCTAATTATAGCCTGCTCTGCCCGACTACTTTTGCGAGAAAATATGCTGAAAATACGTTGTTAACCTATTGATGATGATACTTTTGATGTTTTTTTACAAGGCAAGCAAATAAGGATGCTTTACTTTGAAGACATGTAAATATTTAACCTAGTCCTCTTATTAGCCTGTAGCAATAGGACGAAGTAGGTATAATTACTCGCTAGGAGAGCAGACAAAGAGGTTAGCGCAACGGCGTGCTGCCGCTGCTGTAGCTCATCGTGTTTGGCTTAATAGGCAGGTCAATTCGATTCGACTTGTCTGATATTAAAGACTGCTGTTGATAAGAAGGGGTTTATTTCATTAGCTAGTGAGGTGGGCATATGGGGCTGAGAGGGGAATTAAACAATTTATCAACCACCGAGTGTAAACATGTGGAGTGTTTAGCGCTATAATAGGTTACAGTACTATATGTGTTGCACGTGTTGTGCAATAATTTCCATCGTTTATTTCGCTATGCGATAAAACCTCCCTTATAAATTAGTTTTATTATAAATTCAATCTATTATACTTTAATTAATGAATTAAAATTTTGAATTCAACCGAAGAGAATCGAACACCAGCTAAATTGGCAGGGAAAAGTCGCTTGAGTCATTGGAAAGCCGAGCGACGCCAACCGTAGCGGATTTTACGAATGTATTTCAGTCAGTGAAATCATTGCCTTCAGCATGTGCTCAAAAGCTACATGATTTTTTTTTTTTTGTCAGAATAAAGGCGTGGGTTTATTTATTTCATATTTTACTTAATTTACATGATTTTTTAAAATGTTTTGATTGTTTTTATATACAAAAATATGATTGCAGTGTTGGGAATCGGTAATATTAGTAATAATGATGCTTTGATGGAGCGAATTGTCTGCGTTTACACTCGCAGTTTCGCAGTACAAATTTTCACCTCAAGAATTAAATGAAATTTGTATGCTGAGGTTTCATTATATTTTATTTTAACTTTTAGTACTAAAGACACATTTACAAGTTTAGTAAATAGGTTACGGATACCAAAAGGCATCAGTCATTTCATAAATCAGGTGGGGAAGTGGTAGCGCAGTGGTTAAGTTGTTGGACTACCAACTCAAGGACCTGGGTTTGATTCCCAGCCCCAACAAGCCACCACTGCTGGGCCGCTGAGCAAGGCCCTTAACCCCCAATTGCTCATTTGTATAACAAGAAATTGTAAGTCGACTCTGGATAAGGGCTGCAAATGAAATCATAATAAAGATTATTATTGCTTTGACTATACGGCAATCGATTACGGGCATGAGGGGTTTTTTTTAGCCCTAAACTCTTATTATCCTTCTCCCTAATGCGCTTTCCAGTGGAAAGACTCACAGTTATTAAATCTCCAGATCCTAATCGGTCACCAGAGCGAGCTCTTCCATTGACCAGCGAACAGACATTAATAGGATGGCTGTGTTCAACTGGCCGCCACTTGATCTGTGGTAGAGGGTTAAAAGCAGTTAAAGACATTAGATGATCATAAATCTGTATAATTTGTTGCAGAGACAACAGTGGCAGCGAGAAGTCTGGAGAAAGAGCAGTTTGTATTAAGTGCAGAAGAATTGAGATTTAGATTAGGGTTAGAGTAACTGGTTAAATGAAATACAATCAGTTTTAAATGAATTGCAGGATTCATGTTTGGAAGAACTTCTTCAAATTGAATTTATTCTGTTGGGCAGACATTCTGGCTTGTTTTTTTTTTTTTTTTTTTTGGAAAAATAATATTCAACAATAAAAATAAGGAAAATATGTGAATTGGCAGCCATATTAATTAAACATGAATATATTCCAATGGTGTAATAAGCTACAATTATCATAATTTTATGAATAAAACCTTATCTATGATGATATTATGGTCACATATTAACACATATTTAAGTTGTATATGTCCAAATTTCAGAATTTTACAGACATGTTTTCACAACAGGAACTGGTTTTATATTCCAAGGAACATTTTGTTGCTCCAGAAAAGAAATCAATATTAAAAAAAACCCAAATATATAAAAACAAACACTGGAGTGTACTGAAACATTTTGTCAGACATGGTTTGTGAGGAAAAGTGCTGATTTATTTACTGTCGAAACACAAAAAAACCCCAAAGAAAATACAGACTAAACTCTGTAAATTCAGCGCTAGCAACAATCTCAAACAGTTTTACCAACATGGTATACAAATACACAAACGAATTGGGGATAACAATTAACAATTAATCACGAGACTGGGGTTAAACACATGACAAGCCTGTTAATAAATTATTGTTTCATATTGTATAATTATTTGTAGTATAAATCGATGTTCTACAGCCGCCATGTTACGTCACCTGACACAAGACATCAGCGTGATAATGTAACACAAGTGCAATTTGGCCATAAGAAAAAATGTTATGTTTCCTGACGTACTTGTCACATGCACTTTTACAAGTCGTTGGCAGTGTGTGTACACGACCATCCTATAATGATAAAGATCCACCCAGTGTTTTTTTTTAACTCGTTAAATCATTTCCTTTTGCTCAGTTTCAGCTGTTTTTAGATGCCTGTCTGTCACACAAATGAAGGCCGCACCCACGTTTGTTGATTGGCACTGCTGTTTTAGCATAGACCCGCCCCAAGCAGTGTTGCCAGATTGGGTAGGTTCCTGCCTAATTGGGCTTCTTTTGATCATGCCAGAACGAAAAAAAATGCATTAGGTTAGTTGATAAAATTTGGGATGCTATTTGATAAAGCATGCAAGAGTGTATAATTTTTTTTTCAATAGAATATATATATATATATATATATATATATATATATATATAAAACATATAACATGGTAACACCATTATACATATATATTATATTATATTATATATCCTGCTTCACCCCCAGTGAAGGAAGTAATTGTTAATATTATTTTTTTTTTGACTTGTTTTTCTTGTTTCACAAGAAATGCAACTCTCAGAGAACATTATGTCATCTTTTCTATGTGGGAACTGCTTAATATAATTGTCACGGAGGAACCAGACAGGAGCCAGAGATACTGATAAAAACCCAGCAGGTCGCTTTATTTACGAGTGAGAAAATAAGGCAGGCAGAAAGCAGAGGAGAGAGTTAGCTATGGTGGTAGGAGGATCTGGAGGAAGGCGCTAGAGCTTCTGACGAGAACCAGCTAATCAGGTGAGCATGTCGGTAGCGGAATGCTAAAGATTAGCGAAGGGAGTAGCGAGTCTGCGAACGTACATGAAACTTATGAGAGCAGATGAGTGATTATGATGGACTGTTAAGGTGCAGGTGTATCTGGTTAACACCCAGGAGAGGCTGTATGCTGGTTGGGTGTGGAACCTGGTGTGGCTGTGATAATATATAGTAATATAAATGCACTAAGGTGTTAAGTCTTATTAAAACAGTGTTTGTTGTCGATAAAGATAACATGGTAACACTAACACATTCAGATTACATTTGTAGATGGCTAATAACAGTACCTGTTAATGATTAATAAGTCATTAATTAACAATAATTAACAATAATTTTATATGGTTTTGGAGCAGTGGAACAGAGGGGTGGGGTGAACAGAGCTCATTAGCATTAAAGCTAAATGCATTGTGGACAGAGCTGTTTTGGACAGATATTTTTTTTTTACACTAGCAATGAAAAATTTAATCATTAGTAGGTGAAATGTATATTATAGACTTTTCAGTAAGATCTTAAAGAATCCTATCAACATTTGGAAAAAACGGAATCGATGAGCCCTTTAAAGCTACTTCAAGCACTTAAAAACAGCTGTGCCGCCATTTTTGCATCTCCAGGGAATAAGAATAGTAAAGAGTCCATCATATTTCAGAATGCAGGCGGAAGTATTAGCTCTAAATACAGGCATGCTATTCACCTCACACACGCAGTTTGGCATACTATACAGTAGGTAAGTCTGCAATTTCGGAAGCAGTCAATCAAATTTGACACAGAACATCTGCCCTTTAGAGGCCAGATGGGGTAAAGTCTCACATATCCCGGACACATCTGTAGAATTAAAATAGTAGCTGATATGGTACACAATGAATAGATCCTTTTGAATATTTTATCAGAATAATCAAACCCTTGCTCTACCACAGCACTGGGAATAAGAATGTTCTGTAATGGGACAGTGTGATGAGTTGACCGTGTGCGTAAGGACGCCAAGCCGTAAATTATCATACTGTTCCACTCTCAGCTGCTACCGAGATCAATAGTGGAGCACTTCCTGAGTGTTGGAAGTCCAGCAATCGATATCTCTGAAACTGGAGTATGTGGTGGATCACAGTGGAGTTACAAACATTTCATCAATACATACACACACACACACACACACACACACACAGACACACACAGAGGCAAGGGGGCAATCAGGGCTCCACCAACCGCATGGGTCATCGATCAGCCTTGCTGCTTGGACAGCATCTGCAGGATTTAGATGTTTAATACTGACCTATTCGCTATTACACATGCAAACGCTTAATTAAGTGGTCAGGGAGTAAAGATCGAAACTTTGGCGCCGTTCCAAGACACACAAACACAAACGCACACACCCTGAAAGCGTATTTTGTCCCATAATACACCTAGGTCAGTAAATTCTTCTTTACATCACATCAATGACATCAACGTACCTCCCAGCTTTAATTTTTTAAGAACTTTCGCTAAAAGGAGAATAAATGTTTATAGCTGTTATAATACAAGTAATAACAGGAAGTACCCTACTACAAAAACGGTAATGTTAGAGACGCTAATGCAGACAGCACACACACACACTCTCCCTCCACTCCTGGTGGAAATCAGAGATTTGTCCTTTGCTGCCTTAACATACTCACAGCTGACCAATTATGCATGTATGTACGTGTGTTATATTCTACGCAGGAGAGAAGACCTTTATTAGCACATTAAACTGTTACCGATAGTCAACATCTCCGCCAGCACCTTACCCACTTGTTTATCTACTATACTATTATTATGTAGCATTACTATTACCATTATATACCTATTCTTTGCAACACAATAATCGACAATTAATCCTGGTGAGTGTATGTTACATTTACAGCATTTAGCAGAGGTCCTTATCCAAAGTGACTTACATTTATCTTATTTATATAACTGAACCTAGCAAAGTGTACTGATGTGGTGGAAAGAGTACTGAAAATTTCCACCTAAGTAACAGTTTTGCTACTTAAGAAATAATTCACTAAAGTACTAAAAAATAATATGAGAGTATTTTGTTTAAGGAATCATTAAGTTACCACCGCATTACAAAGTATTTCAGTGTGTAAAATGTGGTTTTTTAAACTATTCAGGTGCATTAAGTTGCTCTTATTTCAGGATTTATGGGATGTTTTCTGTGCTGTATTTTTTTTCCATCAAACTATAATCTAAAGTTCCTCATGTAAGTGATCTTTTTTTCATGGATTTTGCACAGAAGGGGGCAGGGTGCTGATCATTTTTGTTCATGGTACCCTTTTAGCATTGTTAATGCTCCAGGGGACCAGAACACCTGGGTTTAGCTCAACCCTGCGCTCACCTGCTTACTGCTGTTCATTTCTTGTCTGCACCACGCCATAGCAATGTACAATGAAGAATCGAAAAAAACTTATACCTTAAATACATTGTTTGATACCTTATTATTTTTTTTGGCTGTATTTAAATCGAAACTTGCGTCATTAAAATTAATCAATAAACATAATCAATAAGCATAAATAGAATCGCTATAAAAAAACAATCCCTACTAATTGTCTCTACTAAATCTCTACTTTAACGAAAGTATTTGTAATTAATTACTTTCCATCATTGGCGTTCTGTTGGTGGTGGGGGGGGGGAGCAGCCCTCTGATAATGAACGAAAGAGCAATGCGCTGGCACATCACGTCCAGACCTGTTGGAGTCAAAGGACTGCTGAGAGATGGAGGAAATCCAATTAGAGTAGTTGCTGTGCAGAAATAATTGTCACTGATGATTCCACTCTCATAGTAATTACAGCTGAGGGATCAACGTGAAAGAGGGCGTCGCTGACCTAAAAACATCCCTCGTCATCTGAGGCCCACTGAGAGTCTGAGGGGATGGAGTTCAAGTATAGCGTGAAATGTGCTCTGTAGTGGAAAATTAAGGACTAAAGAATGTGTGATGACACAATAACACAAAGCAAAACATACGTTTACATTAACTGTATTCAGTAGACGCCCTTATAGGAGCCTCAGTTGAGGTTTAAGGGCCTTACTCAGGCGCCCATTAATGGTAGCTTGGTGGCGTTGGGAAGAAAACCAATGATTATCTGACCAGCAGTTTGAAACCCTATCTCAAACCTACAGACATATACGATAAAATAACCTACGATTAAATGAATGCAGTTGAGTTTAGCTCTACTTGAAAGCTGGGAGACTCATTAGCATACATTTACATATTAGGCCACACCCACACAACTTTAAACGTCTCCATTATGCATGAGTTTCAGTGATGAACAATTAATGTGCATTGTTGTATTTTTGGCCTCATCTCTCTCTCTCTCTCTTTCTCTCTCTCTCTCTGTTTCACTTACTCTCTTGCTTATGAAGAAACTCTGATTGCACTAAATGGCCCTGATTGCATTTTAAATGTAAAACTAATTGCATATTTTTCCACCTCATAAGTCTGAGAACTTTTACAATTTAAACATGTTCCTGAGGAAGACGAGGAGGAATAAAGATTGCAGCACGAGGAAGTGTACAAGGAATTAGTCATGGATCTCCTGACAAGATGTATAATACATACAATATAGTGTTCATACACACACAGATCACAAATCACGCCTCATCCAAACACAATCTGATGGATCGTTTATAAAAACCTCACGCGAAAGCCGCTACATGATGGCCGAAAGTTAGCGCGCAGATAAAAGATGGTAAAGGAGCTGGTAAGACGTTGCGCCGGGGTGTTGTCTCCATGTGGAATGATAGATCATCTGGCAACAGTCATTTTGCAGAGTGACAGAAGAGTAGAGAGCGAGTGAGAAGAAAAACGATAAAGACTCGGAGAGATGGATTCAGGAGGGTGAGGAGGCAGCTGCGGCGGAAACCGTCTCTGCTGAGCTTTCTGACAATGAAATCAATTAGAAAATAAATAAATAAACGAGTAAACATTTTATCTAGTAGCTACCAACAGGATTCTTACATCTAAAATGGGTTTGTATACATCAACGAAGAAAAGAGCGAGAGAGAGAAAGGGAGAGAGAGGGAGAGAGAAGCGAAAAGGCAAAGCAATAAAAAGAGAGAGCGAGAGAAAGTGAGTGTGTATTTCACCCAGCTCTAGCTCTGGGCTGTTGGATGCCAGGGTAAATTGAAGTGTGTAAATCGTAGCATTACAGAGCCATGGTGTGCTAAACTGGCAGTAGCTGGGGGTGGATTAGCAAGGCCAGCGCTAACATCTTTCTGCCGACAGAGCCTCTTTCTGACACTAACGGCTGCCAGTCTCATCATAAGCTCGTGCCAAACGCTAAAACTCTGCCAGACTGCCTTCCTTCACTCGGCGGTGCCTCCGCAATGAGCAAAGTATTTGCAAAGAAACACCTACATATTTCTCCAAGAGGTTACAAATATAAAGCTACCGGCTTGACAAAAAGCTCTGGGAGGACAATCTAACAATTTGACGAAAAAGAAATTTCCTACAAAATTTTTGAGTAAACTTGGAATGTTCGAAAATTTTGTTTGTGTAACTGCTGTCCTATATTGCTCAATGATTTTTTTTTTCTTTTCTATATGTTTTAATCCGAACAGTTATTTTTAATGCATTTTAATGCAATAGTACTTTTATTTTAAAACTCAGTCTGTGACACGGCGTCTTTTGATTAATGCTCATGTGATTCTGTAAACTACTAAATGCAATAGCTTGTTTGCAATCATGTGATTCTGATGATGCAAGAAATCCAGACAGACGGCCAAAAGAAAAAAAAAAAAAATGGAAGACGTAGAGGAAAATTGGTATTGAAGCTGTTTAAGCGGTATTTCAAAGATATAAACAGAAAATCACCAAACAGTGTTGCCAGATTGGGTTGTTTTTCCCCAATTGGGCGGTTGTGAGCTTGATTGTGTGGGTAAAAATTGAGCGGATTTACCAAATTTAGACTGGTTTGGGATCAGGTTTTGAAACGTATACATTTATAGGCAAATCATTTAACAAACCCTAAATGTCAATGCGACGTTTCTAAACACTGTATATGCGGCTTGTGTTTGTGTTAATGCCGAATACCGAAACAAACACTTTTATTACACAATTCATTTTATTTCTTTTTAATTAATACTCGCAGCTTTGCAGACATATTTCCGACGCGCTCTCTCTGTCCGCTGGCGCGAGTATGCTCGCCGGTATGTGCGTCTATTGTGGTTCAGTTGCTGCTGGGGTTTGTTGTTAGCTATAATATGGTACATTTATTGTGGTAGTTAAATAACTAAAGACTGATCAAATATTTGGGGTGGTTGTGTGTGTGTTTTTTCCAGTTTTTGGGCTGGAAACCATCATCTCTATCTGGCAACACTGTCCCCAAGCATGTGGGACATTAAACTTACATCACGAAGAGAAGCAAATATTTTGCTGATCTGAAATATTTGCCATCATAAGCAACATTTCATCCAGACATACTTTTACACTAAAAGAAAAAATTGAGGCATGGAAAAAAGCATGGATGCTCGCAGTTTTTTTTTTTTTTTTGTCAGTTGATGGGTCAACGAGCTCAGAACCAAGAAGTTCAACAATAACAACTGTTTATTTTTTGCCGCATGAGTAGCATTTCTATTTCCTGCTGTGCCTTACAGTGTTCGCATGGCTTTTGTTTACTTTACTTTATTAAAGGTCAAACACTCTCAAAGATCAGCTGAAACGCCATTAAAGGCAAGGATTATCAGAGAACTAGATGGAGAATTCATCACATCTCAGTGTAGTTGCATGACTATATATATATATATATAAATCCCTGATGAGCAACCATGAACTGTAGGATCATTTTGTTAAATGGTGAGGGACGAGCAACTAGGGCTTTCACTCTAATGAAAATTGGGTAAAGATTATTCGTCAAATAAATTATTGCGATTCTAACGATTTACTGCCTGTTCTGGGGCTTTAACGATGAATTGTTATCTAATACATTGTTAAAAAAACACCTTACCCATTTAAATTAATTTAATACAGTTGTTTATTCAGTAAACAGTGAATGATAATTACTGCGTCTTTCAGAAATATGAAAATTCTGTCAAGTATAGACTGTGGATTCCAAATAAAATATTTTACCCACAGTGTTTGCTTCTGAGACACTGCCTATATCTGATAGCAGCAGCTACTGGAGAGAAAAGAGGAAGTGGTTTCACACACTGACGGTTTTGATTAAATATGATGACACGTAATCGAAACATAATTAAAATATTCTATAGGCTAGAATATTGATACACTATTGTGAGAAAAAATATCGCAATAGTTAGCTGTTTCGATCATTTTACACAGCCCTAGTTAAATATATTGTTTATTTCCACAGTCTACATTTACGGCATTTGGCAGTCGTCCTTATCCAGGGCGACTTACACAATTATCTCTTTTATACAACTAAGCAATCAGGGGTTAAGCACGTTGACCATGGGCCCAGCACTGGCAACTTGGTGGTGCTGGGAATCGAACTCTGATCTGGCAATTAGCATTATAACACCTTAACTCCTCAAATATTGATCCACAAATCTGATCCTCTGTCTAATCTACACTTGTTTCAGCCATAAAATCAGACAACACTGGAGTCGTCTCTGTGTGAAAGATGAGCTTTTTGTACAAAAGGGTGAAATTATGAAGCTTTAGAGCTTTCCAGCCTGCACATTATGACCATCTCATCTTAGAGAGTTTCAGGGGGCAGATAAACGTCATTTATGTGTTCATAAAATCACGTGTGTGCGGTGTTGAATAATGCCTGCGCTGCTGCTTTGACCATCTTTGCAGTGTCCTAAATCGACAATACATCATCTTTCAATACGCAGAAAAAATTGAGAAAATTCAAGTGTTCTTTTGTATTTTTCCATAAAACTGACGATAAAAGAGTGAGGGATGAGAAAGAAAACAGGCCAGTGATCATACTGAAAAGAAGCCTTATTTATGTGTCCTCAGGATCTCTCTCTCTCTCTCTCTCTCTCTCTAAAAGCGCATTAACTAATCCATATAAATGACCCCTTTCACTGTGCCAATTTCGCATTGAATTTGTGGTGTGATTTGGAGCGTGCACGAGGAATCCTATTCCCTAAAAGCGCCTTTTCCATCCGCCCAAACGACCTAGCAAAAAAAGAGACCCGTAAATAGCCATCTTTCATAATCATGTAGCACTGATGTAAACTCGGAATAAGCCGGCTTGTGTCATCATGTCAAAGTATGTGCATGCATTTGTGCGTGTGGAAGTGTGTGTTTGAGTGAGGAAAAGAGAGAGATAGTGGGGGGCAGGGTCATCTGTCAATAGGTAATCAGGGAGCAAATGTGGGCGGATAACATTTAGATGCTGACAAATAGATCAGAACGAGTGAGTGAATAAGAGAGAGAGAGAGAGGTTGTGTGTGTCTGTGTGTGTGTGTGTGTGTGTGTGTGTGTGTTGACCTTCAATTCAAATTCCCACATTTTGACATTTGCCTATTATCCTAAATTTCAGAAAGCCAAGTGAGAGTGTGTCAATTTTTTTACAAATAAAGAACAAATATATATATATGTGTGTGTGTGTGTGTGTGTGTGTGTGTATATATATATATATATATATATATATATATATATATATATATATACACATTATATTGTTTTTACAAATGTGTGGCATGAGTCACTAACTTCACCGGTGGCAATCGGAGGTCTTTAGAGGTAGAGATGGAGCGTATATATATATATTTTTTTGTTATAATAACAATACTGAATATTTACGTGTTTTATCTGAGTGTCAATCAATCAATATGCAAAACCGATATTTATTATTTTTGTTTTGCTTATGTTTTCGAAACAACTGTTTTTAACATTTTTATTTAGAACACTGTCAATGCTGTCATTTTATCTTATTACAGCAAAAAAAAGCCCAACTTTTAATTTTCAATTTATATAAATAGAGGCGTAGAAGAAAAAAATAAATATAAAGTACTGACATTAAAGTGTCTTTGTTTACCAAAAGATTTGATAGGTAACAAATATAGAACACAGAAATAATTCTAACAATCATTACAAAAGTTCTACACCAACTGAATTTAAAAAAGTTTTAATTTAGTGCGGCGTGTGTGTTATTAGCTGATGTGTGAAATCAGTTAAAGTCTAGAAATTAAATCAAGTCACATTATTTTGCCTAAAATTAAACAGTGTTGTTCACTTATCATTTATCGCTATGCAATACAGTAACGGTGGCCTTGTGCACAATTTTCATATATCGGTGGATTCGATATTATAAAAAAATAGCCTAAATATCAGGAGAAATATCAGTAAAACTGAATATTGGTTGATCTTTTATAATAAGGCCCAGAGTTTAGTCTTTTATACAAGGAGGAAAAAAAATAATAAAACAGAGGACCTTCCAAAAAAATCCAAATCTCAGCTACATTGTTTTTCATTAAAAAGATTTAAAAAAAAATAAGGAATAAGTATTTCTGGCTCTGTGTAATATTTTAAATGCCCCTGTGTAGTTTGTACTGGTGTCACAAATGATTTATGTGACTAATTATACTTTGCGGTTTGATTTAAGGCATCGTTATTAAAGACGAACGTGAAGACGGAAAACAGCGCCTCCTATCTGCGCCCTAATGCATTCATGCTAGTTTATCTAACAGCTTAATGCTTTGTCAGTTTTTTGTTTGTATAACTTATTACAAGTCACTGACCTGCAATTACCTGAAGTGATCACACGCCTTACAGGAGGACGGGATACTCTCGATAAGTCGTGCATCATAGTGTTTTCATCACCATGGTCACCTTCAGCTTGTTTAAAAAAACTTTAACACTTTCAGAAATCCCAAAAAACAAGAAGTTTCTAATTGCTTTTGGGTAAAATATATTCTTTCATGTAAGAAGGTATCACAGATGGTCTAGAAACATCTCTACCCTCACCTTTTACTTTAATAAAAGCCGACACTATAAAAACAAGTGCAAGTTTTCCTAATCAGACATCGCTTACTACATTTAAGTTAAAGTTGTAAGGGAAGTGGTAGCACAGTTGTTAATGTGTTGGCCTGCCAATTGGAAGATTATGGGTTTGATTCCTAGCACATCAAGCTGCCTTGCTGAGCCCCTGAGCAAGGTGCTTAACGTCCCTTTAAAAAGAGTTAAATGTAAGTCACTTTGGATTGGGGTGTCTGCCAAATGGCATAAATGTAAATATAAATTTAAGTTAGTATTGTAAAGTACCAGGCTGAGTAGGATCCATTATGCAGGTAAATGCTTTATTAAAATCAGCAGAGTGCAAAGGATAAAGCAAAGTCGTATTCATAGAACAGGCGGAAGTCGATGCACAGTAGAGGCTATAAAAGACGGCAACCAAAACAGAATCGCTAGGACGTAAATCGTAAACTAGAACAGGAGAAATCAAAACCGTAAACCATGAACATGCAGACAGAGCTTACAATACTTCTCAAGGAATGAGTGTGAGTGTGCTGTTTATGTAGTGTTAACCCGGAAGTGTGTGAGTCTTAACAGTGGTGATTCAGAGTCGGGGTCGTTATAAGTATGTACTTTCCAATAGTTAAAAACTATCCTACATCCACTATACATGTTGACGTTGTTGTGTGACATACAACATCACACAGCACAAAATTAAAGTTGGGTAATGATAATAAACAAGTCTAATTTAACCACAAAGAACAACATTGTATTTTTAAAAATATTTATAGCTACTTTAGGTATTTGTATATTTTTCCACTATTTTTAAAAATGGGGAGTCGTCTTTGTCTTAAAAATATAGTGTCCACTGTATGCATACTTCGAAATCTGAGTATGTGTATTTCATACTAACATTCTACTCAACTTGCATATATTCGATTTTAACACACTGTACAGTATGGAAATATTTGATTCCGTGTGCAGCCTTATTATAAAGATAGTAGTACATCATTAAAAAGATTTTATACGCCACCGACGTTAGCATAGCTAGCTAGCTAACTGGCTTAGCATGTAGGATGTGTAACTAACTGTAGCTAATCATTAACATTTCAGACCATTTTTGCTTTAAGGTCATGTGTCTAGTAGCTTTGGTTCAAATGAAACGGTTTGACTATAGTGATGTCATCATAATAATAAGATAAGAATAATCGTTATAAAAATTCAGTATATTTAGATTGTAGTAAGGGGCGGGGTTTTCAAATTTTCCAAAAAGCAGGAATTTGTACAAATATTTTATCAATACCACCAGGAAATACTATTAGACATGTATAACACAAAGCAGACACACACATCCTGCCATATAAACCAGGACAAATCCATACAAATAATCTACACTGACATCTACATGTTGGAGCCGGTGCTCTCTTTGGGGGGAAAAAGAAGTACAGCCAGGATATAAAAATGAAGATTTTTACCTTGAGGTTGCAGTTGTAAAGGTCAATGGAACATTTCCTCCCCTGAGACCTGAAACAGATTACAGAACCAAACTGTTAATTAGAAAGCTAGCAGTGATCTACTAGAGGCATAGGAATTAGGCTTGAGGGTAAACGCACACTATGCTCTGTATTCCTAGGATGTTTATGGTGTATTTGCTCATGTTTTGATTGGTTAATAGTTCTAGCTTTTAACATCTAGCCTTTAAATCATTCAAATTCAGGCAGGAGGTTCCTAAGCATCAGAACCTGCAATACAAGGTCCTGTAACAGCTTCTACCCCCGAGCTGTCAGAGACATGAACACCCTGGTGCCACGCATTACCTTACTCCCACCTGCCTAACTGTGCACTTAATGCTCACTCAATGGACATTAACACACAACCGCACTCAGTTACTTTACTGTGCACCAAAATGTACTATAGTGCTATAGAAATGTGTACAATTCTATTACATACATATGAACATTTACATTTGTATTTACGGCATTTGGTATACGACATCAGACACTCGTATTCAGAGTGATGAGCAATTAAGGATTAAGGCCTTGATTATGGGCCAAACAGTGGTAAATTGGTGGTGCTGGGAATCAAACCCTGAATTTTCAATTAGCAGACTAACACCTTAACCACTGAACTACCACCTCTCCCCTGAATTGTAAATTGGACATCTGACTTCACACGTCTATCTTAACTATAAAATACCTCCCTAACTATTACATGTTAGAGCTGCTATGTATAATGTTTAATGTTCAGTTATGGTTAATGTTTACTGTGATGTTCAATATAAATGCACTTTGGACTGTAGTGACGGTACTGTGTATTGGAAAGTGATAGCGCAGTGGTTAAGGTGTTGGATGGATAACCGGAAGATTGTGGGTTTGATTCCCAGCACCACTGCTGGGCCCCTGAGCAAGGTCCTTAACCAACGATTGCTTAGTTGTATAAATGAGTTGTATAAATGTAAGGGTGTCTTCCACATGCTGTAAATGTAAACGCAGGGCCAGCATCGTTAGGGGGTTTAAAGTTTGGGGATCACCTGTGGGCTGTGCCCCAACAAAAAGGTTGTTTGGCCCCACCCCAATTGTTAATTCAATGACATATATCAAGAATAATTCATATAAATCAAACAATAAAAATTTCATGGTTTTCTTATGTTATAAAATAAAAAAAAGGTGATATGTGTTTTATCACATATCCCCTTTTTTTATGTAAATAAACCCGATAGATTGCGTATCGCTTTATGCGTCACTACTTCATTAGCATATTTAGCTTTTTAAAAAGGTAAATTCTGAGTTTATTTTATATTAATTTACATAAGCTTCAACGTGAAATTAACCACGGAATATAACTGTTTTCTGTTTGCAATGTGATCGTGAGGCAGTCTGTGCCAGTTGTATAAGTGTGCATCTGTATGCATTGTTTGTTTGTTATGCCTTGTTTTTAAAAGTTATTGTTGCTGATTGCGTGCCCCATCCCCACCCCCTCGTTTGCAGCCGGGTGCCCACCTGTTGGTTATGGTCCATCACCTGCTATGTGTAAATCACAATAAACTTGAGCTTAAAAATTGCAAGTTCTACTGTACTGTAGTGTTACTGAAAACTGGAGCCTTTAAACCTTCATCGATTTTCTAAAAGTGGAATCATTTTACACTAATATAAAAAATCCGATCGCACCATGCTAGCGCAAATCAATTTAATGAGCCAGAACATGAACTGCTGCCCCTTTTAAAAACAAATATAGATGAGCTCCCAACTTGTTTTAACAAAGACGAAGACCTTCTGAAACATTTAAACTTTAGCACTGCCGCATGTGGACCTTCGGATAAAACGCATCAGCATATCTATTTTTTTCCCCTTTTATTAGGCTTGCAGCCCTAAAGCGTTATTTTAAGCCCAGATCAAAAAAAAAAAAAATAGGGCGAGACGTGACTTGTTCTCTTGATCTGAATGCATCCCTGAAGCTAATAAAGGCATAGCGGGATATTCGCCAGATGTGTGGTCGTATCCCTGACTGGTGAGATGGTCAGTATTCAGACTGCTGAGAAACCTGACAGCTACAAAGCAGTGAACCCTGAGCTGAAATGCAAACATGTGTGAGAGTGTGTGTGTGTGTGTGTGTGTGAGCAAGAGAGAGTGAGTAAGAGAGACACAGAAAGAGAGAGAGACCCCAAACCATTTGTTTCCTGTCAGCATGTGTCAGACAGCAGAAAGGGAAATGAGAAAGGGCAAGGAAGAATCAACAAGAACTCGGAGGAGAAAAGGAGGGAATTATCTCTGCACTTAAAAACACTTTGGGGGGAAAAAACAGTCTATCCATCAGCGAAGAGCAAAAACACCACCCTCAGACTTACACACAGCGAACACAAAATTGGTATGAAAGTTTTATATGAATCCTAGTCCAATCCGATATCTGTTATCCTTTACTGTCAATGATAACCATAACATTAAATACTATTAGTAGGACGATATGTCTGCTTTTTTTCTGGACCCGTCCTCTTTTTGGACCGAAAAAATTGCAGCCGGTCGGGATTTATGTCCTGTCCTGAAGTCCTGTCTTTCGCACACCACCATTAGTCACCACTGGTCAGACATACGCAAACTCTGTTTAAACTGCATCTCGGTTGTTACGCTCAGCACCACACCAAGCGACAAAGCAGCAGCTTGCCTGTCAACGTAAATGTACATTCACAGATGATTCGAGGAGAAAATTCTGCTGTAAAGCTAGCAGGTACGTGTCAGTGGCAAATAAAAGTGCTAGCGACCTAAAAGCTCACATTACACCCCCCCCCAACACAAAATTGCAGTTAAAGGCAAGTTAGACAGGTTACTATGGCAACTGATTTATTTCGCCGTAAAATGACAGTCATTGTAAAAGATATAAAAAATCGAAACTATTTTTAATTTGTTTGTTATTATTGTATTATTGAGGGGTCAAAAGATAAATGGAAAGAATGTGTTATTTTATGTGTTCAAGTTTTTTCACCCTTGCATCTGCTTTTTGGTTACCCCAGATACCATACTACCTCTGATCTTCTTCTAGAAAATTCCAGCACAGCCGTTTATTGCCTATACCGCGTGCGGCGGATTATACAGACGGCTGAGCTGTAACATTGCAATCATCAAACCAAAAAAATGGGCAAATTTAGAAATAATGATAACATCTCCCTCTCTTTCTCTCTCTCTCTCTCACTCTCTCTCTCTTTCTCTCTCTCTCTCTCTCAGCTGGAAATTACCTTCACAAATCCCCAAAGTGCAACGCTGCTCAAAGTGGAAAGACTGCATGTCATCCCTTTTGCCCTCTACTAAGATCCACATCTTAACACTCAGAACATCAAGATTAAGATGCTTAAGTTAATGGAGTTTCACGCGCGAGTGTGTGTCGGCATCACGAGCGACTTCGCATGAGAAAGTTTGTAAAAGTTTGTTGTTTTGGTAGTCACTTTTAGAGGTTGTCATATTTCTGTTCTTTTCTTTTTGAAAACTTTTTGATTGCTGCCCAAAATAACTCTGACTCCGCCCACCCTAAAGTACAAATCTCTTTGCTTTTTTTCAATACTGCAGTTTGTCCTAATTTAGGTACTCGTTTTCGAGTGACATTCGGAGTTAACCCCTCCTCTTGTCGTGTCACTTCCGAAAGAGCCGGTCTCCATGGGAACGGTTAGAGTACCCGGAGGTGGCGACGGGCGGAGGGCCCTCCTCTTTTGAGTGTTCTCGTTAGGGCTTTCATTTTGCCTAGTCTGAAAAACGGCTCCAGCCATGTTGAATTAACGCTAATTAGGATAATTGCGTTGACACTGGCGGCTTGGAGGGGGTGAGAAAACGCCTAGTGTGAAAAAGTTAAGGGAATAAATCAGAGAAGATGCTAAATGCAGAGAGAGGAAGGTGGGTTAGGCTGAGTCAGGTGCATGGTTTGAGAATATGACTACAGATGATGAAAATGATGATGATAACAGAAAGTATCCAAATGACAAATACATATAAATGCTACTACTTATGTAAATTAAATAGATTTTTTCCGTTAACATTAAAAGTTTAGCAAAATCATCAATCTCTACAGTATATAAGCTCTGATAGCTATAAATATAAATGTCTGATGAGATTCTCATTTCAGCCTCTAATATTGGGTCACATGGTTTATTGTCCTTGTGCCAAACAGAATAAATATATATTTATTTAACATTTAATAAAATATTTAAATGACCTGCACAGTGAATGTGAATATCACAGTATAATATTATAATAAGGATGACAAAAATTCTGCTTTCGTAAGCATGTAAATGTGTGTAACGCATTGTTCCCAGTTCCATGTGTATCACAGGCTTATACTGCAATCATACGCCCGAGACTGTGGAGTGATCTTATATCACAATCTATCCTAGCTGTCTCAGAAAGGGCGAAAGGCAGGAGGGGGACAGGTCACCAGTCCATCACAGGGCCACACACTTCTATGGGCAATTTAGAATCACCAATTAACTCAACATACATGTTTTTGGACTACGGGAGGAAACCGGAGAACCCGGAGTGAACCCACACACGCACGGGGAGAACATGCAAACTTCACACAGAAATACCCTTGCAGGGGAATCAAACCCGGGACCTTCTTACTGTGAAGCAGCAGTGCTAACCACTAAGCCACCGGGCTGCTTATCTTCTACAGACAAGTTCAAATTTCTTTGTGGCGGCAACCGGGAATTGGGTAGAAATATCCTCACCATCAAATGCATAAAAACAGCCCTGGATCATTAATCCATTGGCAATGGTTCTTATCTACCCACAGCACACGATTCAAAGTTTTGATCATGTTCAGGTGATGCATTTCATATGGCTTTATCTTATTATTTGCTACACTTTTAAACAGATTAATGTTGTTTTTATACGCTGGTAACCAAATAAGAAAGGTAAACGAATCTAAGGTGTGTATACACATATACTGACTATATAATGACTTGGGTTTTTCTTAGAGTTACGATACATCTATACAAAAGTTTGTTGACAAATATTTTTCTAACTCCATGCGTCTGAATAAAGGTGACAACGGTGTGATATCATTGGAACATGCATCTACAGCCACTTTATGGTTGTTGGTCACTTAGCCTAGTCGCACACTTGTTTGGTTAGTGATAAGATAAGATACCATGGACTACGGCATAACGCATAGTAGGGACTGTACCTATATCGACTCATCGTATTTTGACTTCCGATATGTTTTCCAGAATGTAACCTAATCGTAAGTTAATGGGTTGTGTTTATTGATATATGCATTATATATCCAGGGTTTGTGGGTTGTGTGTGGCTAAACAATGGACTCTGTACTGGGAATTAAGGTAAAATTTCTCCAAGCTGTAGTTCAGGTCTTTGTTGGATAAGTGGAAGCTCAGAGGTTGAGGTGTTGGTCTGCTAGCTAGAATATCGTTTACCTACATAAGTAAATCCGCAGAATAATTTTGTTTTGTTTGGTTGTTTTCACTTTGACTACTTATAAAAAATGTGCGAAAATCTTTGTCTCATAATTACGTGGAAATGCAGAAAATTCTAATGGGGTTTACAAACTTTTAATCACCACTGTATACATAGTGTCAAATAAAAGTAACATGAATTCTGTCCAGTTATTTTTTTCCATCCCAAATATACATCAATTGTACATACACACACACACACACACACACACACACACACTAAAGAACATTACAGTAGTTTATTATATTAGAGGGGCTTTCATGCCTAATTAAAATTGTCGCTTGAGGCTGAGTGTAGGAAATTAATTCGCCTTCATTTACTTTGAATGAATTATTTTCTCCCACTCCTTTATAGGCATTTAATAAAATAGACTCCGTGTTTTAGGACCGTTATGGACGGTTAGTCATGAGAACTATTGAAATTTTACTATAAATCCTATTGGAAGGCTGTAAACGGTAAATATAGACGCGTGACTAGTGTACAATACGTTGGCTTCTCTGAGTGTCAGGAAAAAAAGACAAATCGTTTTCATTTTGTAAGTGACTGTCATATATTGTAATCCGCAGGCTGCGGTAACGACGCTATCGGCACAAAGTGGGAGGTTTAGTTGGTGCAGTGCAGAAAGTTTTTAATTAAAGATGACAAAATATGCAAAAAAACTAAATTTACTACTCTACAAGGGAAAGTTGCACAAACACGTCAACTTATAACAACACAACAGTGTAAGACAAAAGTTGGACAAAATGGGGGAAAACACCTGAACACCACAAGGAAGTCAACCAATGACAAGACAGGGAGAACACAGATGACATAATTAACAAGACCCTCACATGACACTGATAAAGCACATGGCCACGTAAACAAAAGAAATTCAATTCTCATAGTTGTCATCTGGTGTCCTGGTGGGGTAATGTTTCCCAAAATTCCTCTATAGCTATAACATTTACCAGTTTTACATTAAAGTGATATAACCACAAATAAAATGCTATAAGCTCTTTTGGGCACTTCAATCCTTTTTCAGAAGCATCATTTGTCCCACGACTTTCAGACTGAACAAAAAGAGACTTTTTAAGAGCTAAAATTGCCGACGTTACATCACCTATCAGGGTCCCTATGTAGTTGTTTCTATTAATTTTACCAAAATATAT
Organism: Bagarius yarrelli; assembly: GCA_005784505.1. Classification (NCBI taxonomy): domain Eukaryota; kingdom Metazoa; phylum Chordata; class Actinopteri; order Siluriformes; family Sisoridae; genus Bagarius; species Bagarius yarrelli. Next base: position 1,676,225 of record VCAZ01000033.1, on the reverse strand, counting down.
ATTTTATTATTCCAGTATAGCTGTTTGCGGTAGCAAAGCAAATATAACTTATTGTTGTAATTATAAATTGGTATTAACAGTCCCATAAATTAGCACATTGTCAATATGCTGCTGCTTTTATTTATCATTTACAGCTGCTATTTAGAACATAACTAACATTGTACTTACCCCCCTGCTTAGTTTACTTTACTTTATTTATACGTTTTATTTTATTTTCTTCTATTATGTTAGTATTTGTATTTGTGTGTTTTTGCAAAATTAGAATTCGTTTTGCTTTAGAATTAACGCTTATCTTGAATCTCGAACGGTATGTGGTTATTAGTTATTTAGTAAAAAATAGGCCACTGTGTGTTTGTGCACATAACATGAAGTGAATAAACAGACGCTGACTTTTTAAAAGCAAAACTATTTGTACTAGTTTATAATTAAGCATTTAAATCTATTCATTTTAAATTTTAATGATGTAATTGAACTCACTCAAATTACTCTACTGTATTGTCTATATATATATATATATATATATATATATATATATATATATATATATATATATATATATATATATATATATATATATATTTCTAGGAGGGAAGTTTATTATAAGGTTAAAGTGTTTACTATGTAATAATCCCACAATTTTTGTGTAGAAAATCACAAAAATGTAAAGTTTCTGGACAGATGTTTGGGCTCCAAAGCGCCATCTAGAGGATGCTGCACTACAGATGCAGTACTAATGTTGGAATTGATCTTGTCCCGATACTGAGTTCATTTGCTTGTAAAAAAAAAAAAAAAATTTTACCAAAAACTAATAGCGTTTGCGAGATTACTGGCAAACTTTTAGTGCACAAAGAATGAGGCAGCAGCGACAGAATGTCACGCTAAGTGGTGTGGGAATATGATGAAATAAATTATGACAACTCACATGCCAAACTGCAAACTTTGCAAAAATATCAAGCGGTACAAAAGCAAGTACTTGTTATATGGTTAATTTGATAAAACATCTGCAACTGAAACACAAAAAAGCAAGCAAACCCTCACCAGACAAGAGAATCTGTCCAGAAAAATATCTGATAGCCGTACAAAGCCAGGGCAGTGGTGGCGCAAATGGCTAAGTTGCTGATCTGAAGACCAGAAACACCTGGGTTCAAGCCCCGCCAACCCAAGACTCTTAACCCTTCCTGCACCAGGGGCGCTGTATCATAGCTGACCCTGCACTCTGAACCCAACTTACTAAGATGGGATATGTGAAAAACACTGCATTTCATTGGCTCTGTACACGTATACCTTGCACAATGAAGTTGAATGTTATTATAATATTAAATAATCCCACATTCCAAAAAAAAGTACAGATATCGGTATCTTCGATTACCAGGAACTCGTAATCAAACCTTTAAGAAATGGTTATCGGTTGCATCTCTAACAATATAGTTAAATGTTTATTTTTTTCTGTCTACATGTCTTTTATATTCATAATTACTGTGTTCTTTATGTAAAAATATAAAAATTTAGCAGAATTTTTTACAATTAATTCAACTCTTTATTGATATCTTGGGGGATCTGGAACGTGTCAATTTGAATCTTTTAATATCTTATGAAAAAATTAGTTTGACTTTACCAGTTTTTCATTTCACACCTTTAGAACCAATTAAATTCATGAACCGAGGTTTTTACTCTAAACCAGAATGCACAATAATGATAGGGAAGTTGTAAAATCAGGTGTAGATTCACCTCCTAGATGTTATACAATGCACCAGTTTACACTCATCTGAACTTTTTTCTTCAGCAATATGGGAAAAAAACAAGACTAGCGTTAAATTAATGTCATCTGTCTGATTTAGCGTTCCAAAGAGGTTTGTGGAAACACAAACGGCTTCCCTGATCGATAACCTGACTTCAAATCCAATATAACGGAGTGCTTAACGGTTTTTGACTTAACGGTGTGCCAAAAAAAAAGATGCCGGCACGTGAACTGGCATGGGCAAGGCGCGTCTTATCATACAGTGCAGTTTTACCCAAAGCTCCGATGCTGACAGTGATGTATGGGCTGAATCATCCCTATTGACCAAGCTATTATAATCCATAATTCCATTTAATAAGCGCTACTCATAACTGGTGAGATGAATATGAGGCCTGAGCCTGCTGTCACTTTGGAAGATAATTATAGCGTCCTGAGTAATAATGCGAAGCTATTTAGTTGATCGCAAATGCTCGCTCTTTGTCCCCTGGGGAGATTCGAATAGAGCGTTGAGTGCTAGCATCTGTGCTAGGTTTAATAACTTCAGTCAAAGGCGTCTGTGTGTAAGTGTGCACGTTATGTTTGAGAGAGAGAGAGAGAGAGAGAGAGAGAGAGAGAGAGAGAGACAGGTAGCCCTGGCAGCTATACCTGCCTGCCTAAGCTCTTTAGTGCTTTTAGCATTAGCTCACAAAGTAGCGGAGCTTAGAAAGTTGTGGGACTCTGACAACACAGAAAAAGAAAGCGGTACACACCATTTCTCACCTTAATGAGATGTGATTTGGTAAATCACTTATTTACAAAAGAAAGCAAGGCCATTTTAGTGGAGCATTAGGAGGACCTTTCTCAAACCTTTTCTTCAGATCAGGCAGCAGTTAAGAGCTGTAATTGAATTTATGCTAATCGTTAATAATTTGTCCTGAGATGGGCATGTACTGGAATATCCACACGGCCAGACGATGGGGTTTAACAACACAAAAAAAATAAACACTTTAAATCTATTTTTCAAAAGTCTGTGTAATCCCACTTAATGGGACATTCAAGGACAGGAGGACAAGAAGGAAAAGGATGAAGGAATGAAGCAGATGGACCAGGAAGAAGGTTAAGCGTTCGCGAAACAGATGGGGGAGAAGACAGGATGAATGGAGAGGAATGAAGTGGAAGATTGAGAGAAAGACAAGACAGATTACTGTTTGCTTAGTAGAAAATGAAGGTGTCCCTGAGCTCCCAAGGAGCTGCTAATTGAATCCGTCTTTCAAGACGATTTAAATCCGAACTCGTCAATATCTTTAGCCGAAAGATTCCTGAAATTTATCTGTTTATTTTTAAGACAGGGTGAAGCACCGGAGCAAGCAAAAGCATGACCAAAGTTCATAGTTGGGTTTCTATTTCAGTTGTGTTTTCTCTCAACACTTTTACATCTGGGAAGGAGACTATTGAATTTTCTCTCTCTCTCTCTCTCTCACTCTCTCTCTCTCTCTCTCTCTCTCTCTCTCTCTCTCTCTATCTCATATATATATATATATATATATATATATATATGAAAAAGTGTGGAAACGCATGTGGACAGACACACACACAAACACACACTATATTGACACCCCCTAAATCATTGAATTCGGGTGGTCCAATCATACACTTGTGAAAGAACGTGTCATGAGAAGTCGTTCTCAGACGCTCTGGCCACATTTACACTGCAGATCTTGATGCTGAATTCAGATTTTGTGACTTTTTTTTTTTTTTCGACCCGTTACGTCTTCTTTAAAAACCGATCCGTATCCGATATTAGTTTTTTGGTGCATTTATACTTTACACAGCAAAACAACACAAGGTAGACGTACTGACTGGAAAAGAGAGAGAAAACAGTGTGATAATCAATACACACCACGGCTGAAAATAAAATAATTATCCAGTATATTGCTTCCGCACCATATTTAAAGATTGGCAAAACAGTGTCCTTTTTTTTTTTTATATGTTTGTTCACAGACAAAACAGGCTTTAAGGAAACAAAAGTAAGAAATATCCAAACAGAAGGAAAAAAAGAAACTGGATCACTTAATACATGCAGCAGTGTAAATAGATTGCCACCTGTGCAATAAGTCTATTTATCCGGCAATCCACTGGAGGAGCCTGGGTTAGGCAGTTGCGAGAAGAATGGTACGTGCCTGTGCTAATAATGTTTGGCGGAGGAAGTTCATGGTGTGGGGTTTTTAGGGATTGGGCTTGGTCCCTTAGATTCAGTGATTAAGAGTTTATTCTTAATGCTTCAGCAAGCCAACATATCTTGGACAATTGTATGCTCCAAACATTGTGGGGACAGTTTGAAAATGGTCCATTTTTGTTCCAACATGTCTGTGCACAAAACATAGTTCATAGAAAAAGTTCATGAACGAGTGAGTTTGGTGTATAGGAACGTAACTGACCTGCACCTCAACCTGTTAGAAGGCCACTGGGTTGAAATAGACTGGAGACTGTAAGCCAGGCCTCCTCGTCCTACCTTAGTGTCTGACTTTACAAATGCGCTTCTAGAGTAATGGCCAAAAATTCCCAGAAACACACTCCTAAACCTTTCTTAAAGCCTTTCCAGAAGAGCTGAATCCGTTACAGCTGCAAACGGCAGGCCAAGTACATATTAAACCCTACGGATTAAGAACGGGAGTTTATTCAAGTTTATGTCCATGTAAAGGCAGACGTCCCAAAACTGATTCTATCAATTTATTCATTTATTTATTTATTTATTTATTTGCAATTCTTCATTATAATGATTATTTTGGTCAAGTCTTTTTTAACACTCCAGATTAAACAGTTAAAGCCCAACCGGATGACTATAACATTTGTAAGTCCAAACTATACAAAAATATGTTGAATGTTAATTGTTTATTTGCAAATGGTATGAATTTCATTACATTATTATTCTATAAGATCTTGTATATCAACTCTTAAAAATATCTTATACATTCGTTTAATGTAGAAACATAGTGATTTATTGTGTCAAGCTGATGTTTTCTAAGTAATTGAAATTGACATTCTTATAACATTGATTGCCATAATAAACAGATACCTGCTTAATGTTGTTCAAATGTCTGTAAGTGTTCTGTGATCCTTGTGATTATTTTGTGTAATTTACAGCGTGTATGGTGACTAAAATATGTATTTATCACAGGAAAGAGACTTTTATTTGTGAAACTTTTAATTGCGTCCCTTTTAAAACTCTTTTTTTTTATATTAGTTTTAGCCACCAGTTAAATTCAGATAACCATAACTTTTGTTACAGACAATGTATAAAAGAAATCACATCACGTTCGATAATTTATGGAAAAGTCAGTATTAATTCCGAGCCCTGCGGCTTATAAACACTATAACTACTGTACTATACATTTACACTAATACGAACAAGAACATTTCACAGCTGGATAGTGAATAGTGAGTCTTACTGATCCCAATCAGAGACTTGCAGCCCCCTGGATTTCAGTAAATCTAACCCTGATTAGCAGTCTCTACACTCATGTATCATTTTTAATATCCAACTGCAAATACTGAATCTAATTTTCCGTCCTACTGACAGCAAGCAGCCGTTTAGTGCATAATCTGGAAAGCGGCTAAAAGTAATCAAAGCAATGATTGAATAATTATCTCAAGTGCAATTAATTAAACATGCCGATGAACTCATCTTGAACATCTGTCCTGGTTGCGGTTCTTAATCGCTTGCGAGAATAGCGGCCGCCGAACGGCTGAAGCAGATTGCGTGCAATCATCTCCAAAACTGTCATTGTTTACCAACAATAATTAATAGCGCCTCATGTATAACTAAGCTCCATAGCCTTGTTATGACCGTGCGGAAATAAAGAGCTTTTGTGTGCGCTATCGGGAGCATGTGTGAGACGGCTGGCGGTCAGACGGACGATCGACATGAGCCAGATGTTGCTGCTATGGATGCTTTTTTATGTTGCCTTTCTTTTTATCTATCAATTCTTTTTTTTTTTTATGTGGAAGAGATATTGCTTGGTGCTGGTGGGATGCTTGTTTACACAGACAGACAGACTAGCCTGCAGCGTTTTCTAAAAGACCCGCGAGTACAATTAGGAAGTCAGCATTAGTCACAATCATGCTCATATGCCTTGTTCACACACAAATTGGCTATCCCTTCGGATCTCCATCACCGAGCATCGTTCTAGCCTAGTCGGATGCATAGGATATTTCGGTGTCAATTTTTATATAGTATGTGTTAGACAAAATCTATGTCTCAAAACCTTTTTTGATACTGAAACGAAATGAGATCTATCTGATTGTTTTATTAAAAAAAGAAAGCAAGAATAAAGAATCACCTGAATAGTGGAACATACAGTCTCCTGTTGGGAATAGTCTCTTCCATTATGACCCCCAGCTTTATACATGAATAAGAACAAACTAAACTTCTGTATATTTTTACAATGAGCAATGTGAAAAAAGGGGGTGGGTCAAAGATAAGATGGGAAATGGACTGGGTATGTGTTACTGGGTGTGTGTTATTATGTTATTCGGTCACATAAAATCAGAAAATTGAGGGTTTGATTAATAAAGTCTTAGCAGGTGAATAAGAAACTGCGGTGGGTTCTATATGTTGTGGACATAAAAAAAAAACAGTTTTGTTTGGCGTGAGGTTTTGGTCTTAATGCACCCCAAAGTACAGTGGTGCCCTCGGAAAATGTTTCATATGGGAGGCCACAGCAAAATCTTGGGGTGACTTTTGAAATACAAATTCTTCGGTGGATTTTCATTTCTGTTACTTAAATGGATGGAACCCACTGCAAAATCAAAATCCATGTGCTCAGAGTATATACAGTGGTGGGCCTCCCTTTGTGGAACACTCACTTAACAATGTGAACATCATCTGATATGCCTACCATACACACACAAACGATGGCGCTATTTATAACCGTAATCAGAACACACTGACACGACTATTATATAAAAGACGTGTGTTGGATTTCCACCCAGACTCTATGTAGCTGTTGGGGGAAGTTCTTGATGGTCCTTGCGGCATGTTAAGTGCCGGCGCAGCTGATCACCTTTGGCACTTTTTTTCCTGGCAAACGGAGATGTGCCGGGAGTATTAACACCTGAGCTGAAATGCCTTATCTCCAAAAAAGAGCTGCGATTACACGTCTGTGCGTAGAGAGAAGCCTAAGAGCGTGTGAGGTTACAGCAGGCTTTTAAAAGATCGCTCTGATATCTACAATTTGTACTGTTAATGTCTTGCTGATGACAACTGATATATAACTGATGACAGTGTTTGACATGCTTTTAAATGCTTTCAGGAGTCTGCTATCAGTCTACGTAAAAAAAAAGCGTGATGCCACATCATCCAGAGAAACGTGTCACTTTGGCTATTACAGCTTCATGTGTGGAAAGAAAAGAAGTCGGGAAGTTTGATATTTTATTTATGTAAGTCATGCAAAATAGGAGGCGAGTGGAGGATGCGTGTGCAGAAAATACTCTAACAGAGGGCAAAAAAACAACATACAAGCACTGCAAACAAGCCAGCTCTGGTGGACTGGCAGGGCAATGCCCCAAATACCCGTAGCAGTAATTATTTAACTGTTTATCACCTCAATGTTTATTTTTCAATTAAAGAATTATTTTACTCAAATACATCACGTCTTAAATAATTTATTTTAATGTATTTAAATAAAAATAATAATAATGATACATAATAATAATTATAATAATAATTAGTAGTAGTAGTAGTAATCATTATTATTATTCATCTATTCATTCATCCTAATTCTGGGTCACAGGGATCTGCTGGAGTCTATCCCAGCCATCTTTGTAAGGACGAAAGGCAGGAGGGGGACACCCTGGACAGGTCGCCAGTCCATCACAGTGCCACACACACACACACTCACACTCACTCCTATGGGCAATTTAGAATCACCAATCAACCCAACATACATGCTTTTGGACTGTGGGAGGAAACCAGAGAACCCGGAGTAAACCTACGCTAGCACAGGGAGAACATGCAAACTCCACATAGAAAGACCCCTGACTAGGAAATGGGAAAAAATAACTCAGTGGTTAAGGTGTTGACCTGCTAATTGGAAGATCAGGGATTTTCAGCACCACCAAGTTACCACTGCTGGGCCCCTGAGCAAGGCCCTTAACCCCTCAATTTCTCAGTTGCATAAAAGAGATAAGGTTGTCTGCCAAATGGCGTAGGTTTTTTTTGGTCATTATTGGGGCAGAAAAAAAATTAACCAAAAAAAAAAAAAGAAAAGAAAAATTGCATTTATAATTCCTATATGACTGTTATGTTATACATTAAAAACACTTCGTCTTCATCCTTTACATAAGCTAGTAACTGATTGGCTGTCTGTTAATTATTTTATAACCCTGACTTCCTGTCTTACAAGAACTAATTTTAAAAGCCGATGCTTCCTAAGTCTTCTAAAATAATCCATGTAAACCCAGCTGCATGTCCATGGGAGAGTTCTCTAATATGTGGATTTAAAATGGGGACACGTGGAAAGTCATCATCGTGTTAAAAAGGAAGCGCTCGTCCCAGATGACCGGGTCTTTTTTATTGTGTCCCTGTAATTCCTACATAAAATCAGAGCACAAGTTCTGTCACGCATCTCTACCGAAATCTGCAGACCATGAAATTAGCTTAATCCCCTCCTCTTCAAAAAAAAAAAAAAAAAAAAGACAAAAGAAAAGAAGACAAGAGAAGAGATGAAAGGACGTCTCCATAAGGTTTGTGCGAATGACGAGCTGCTCTGTTCATACTAGGCGAGTTTATAGCTTATCAGCAGTTTAGAGTTTATAGTTTGTAAGTATATATTTGCCGGGGGAAAAAAAAAAATCCAAAACATACCACAGGCTATTTACAGCGATCTGCGTTAAGAACACCTGAGAAGTGATGAGATTTGGAAAGCGATTTGTTGTATTGCGATGTAGGGACAGGTGTCCTGTTTCATTTTGCTTTTAATAATTGCTTCCTATGTAGGACACAGATTTAATAGAAGACAAGCTCGAGGGCAATCATAGCACAGTATTTTTCACCAAGCATATTAATACCTCTGCGAACAGCCTTGAGTGACGTGATGGTAAACAAGCGCTTCAGCTTCTGGAGGCTTTCTTTTGTGTCACACACAGGCCTTGATTGTTGGAGCGATTAGCATTTTAATAATCAGAGAACGCGGGGAGAATTAACGAGTCGTGGCCTTCTGAGGAGATGAAAGATGAGCCACGTTATTACACAATCAGCGAAGGGCTGGCCGAGTCGTAACGGCTTCGGCTTACAAGATGCTCTCGATTATTCAAAACAGACACGAGTGTCCTCTTTTAAATCTATCCCGCGGTTTGTCTTTGACAAGCTCAGCTGCTGCTTGCTTTATCACATCTGTCAGGTTTCTTCCTCATCATCATCATCATCACAATCATTGCGATCACATTGTTTTTTTTGTACTGCACACTGCAACTGAAACAACTTGCGTCAAACCAGCTGCCGTTATTTCCTCCAGAAATTTCTACGCTAGTGAACGTCACAGGAGTAAAAGGTAATGGTTTGGATGCTAATGATGAATAGAGTCGATTGTGATGCTGAAAGCTGCAGGAGGAGTGCGATAGAGCTGATTAATGGGCCTTGGCTCCTGAATTATGACTAATGCAAACAATTCGGAGCGTGAGCCGGCGGCAGGTGGAAAAAAAAAACAACAAAAAAAAACGAGTCAAGGTAAAGGAAGAATTGTTAAGCAACACAGTTCAGAATAAGAGAATTATTTTTCTAGTAAAAATATTAGAAAAATACTAGTTGACTTTATTCCTCTAGTAAGGGACTCGCTGAAAGTGTTTTAAATCCATGTCTATTAACAAGGACATATTTACTGGTTCGTGGCTTCAGAGCGGTGGCTCAAATGGTTAAGGCGCTGAGTTGCTGATCTGAAGACCAGGAAGACTTGGGTTCAATCCCTATCACCACCAGCTGTTGACCTAAAGACCAGAAACAAGCCCCAGCACCCCTCCTTAACCCTTCCTGCTCCAGGGGCGTTGTATCGTAGCTCTGGCCCCAACTTACTAAGATGGAATATGCAAAAAAAAAAAAAAAGAAAAAAAAAAAAGTACATGTGACAAAATAAAGGCATTTACATTCTAACTGACTTTCTTGTTTTCTCTTCCGCTGTTATTAGTTATTAGTGTCACTTTCTCAATGACAGACTTTCTAACCTTTTTCATCCACTTGTGCTTATATTAAGATATTTAACGTGAAGGAAACAATAATCTATTTTTAATATCCAGCAAATAAATTGTTAAAGCTGTTTTCTTTCCGGCCTGAACCCTAGTTGACGTATCTGTTACACACTCTTCTAGTCGGTTAGTCAAACTGCTTAACTAAACTAAGAAAATCTGTTTTCTCTCTCTCTCTCTCTCTCTCTCTCTCTCTCTCTCTCCCTCTCATGAGAGTGATTACCCTTAAAGACATAACAGTAAAACAACTCGATGAGCAGCGAGTGCTGAAAAATCCGTTAAATACACAGGTCAAAGGTTAAACAGTCTCATTCGTCTCATGGTATCATCAGGATCATGAACTGCAAGAATTATTGTTATGCCGAGAATCTGAAAAAGTAAACAGAGCTTAAAAGTTTTAAATATATCTTATAAGTAGGGAAACTAAATGCTAAGCTATAAATAGCAGCTTCCAGAAAAATGACTTTATCATATCCTAATTTTAATAATAAAAGATTTTTATTCAATATCTTTATTCATTATTATTCTTTCATTATTACGTTTTTTTCTTTTATTCATAAAGACATTCATTTATTTTAGATGAATGTTTTTTCGTAGTATTTCTGATGATAGTGTCAAAAACACAATTTATTTTGTTTTTACGCCTTTTTTCTCCTCACCATCGCAGCCCTGTAATATTTTTAATGGAAAGTCAAGAGGAGGAGGTGTATAAAAAGCGCTTTGAAAAGTAAAGCGCATGTGTAATGATTTTAAGCTCTTTGATACTGGAAGTCGATGATTTTGACCTGAAATCAAATAAAAAGCTGTGCTATGGATCTTAAATTTCTCTAAACTGCTGCAAACCAGGGATCAAAGTTCTTTATCAAATCCCTCAATAGATAAACAAATGGCTTGAGAATTGGCAGAATCAAATCAAACGACATGAAAGTGTGCCGGATCTTATTTTTATTAAGTGCATGCTAGATACTTCAATCAACTGGGTTAGAAATGACCCAGCAGATACCCCAATGTACCACCTCCCTATTGATTGGTTATTTTAGCCTATTTCTTTGGGTATAGTAAGTTTTACCCAATAAATTGGGTTATAAAATAACTCATTTGTTGGGTTATGTTTTTGTATATTTATTTAGCTTGGGATGCGATCATGCTAAATTGATACAACATTTACCTTTACAACTTTACAGATAAAATGTTTAATATTTCATCGTGGATAAAAAACAAGTAACAGTGTCGTTAGTCACAGATATAAAACCGATCCAAAGCAGGGGTGAAGTTAAAAATAGAACATATTTGTGGAAAGAATGCGACGATATTAATGTAAAAAAATAAAATAAAATAGCACATATATGCTTAAATTATATGACATTAACTTACCTGTGTATCTTCTGTGACGGTTGTGCCAGTCGACCATTAAAATTCAAATTTTAACCCAGCTGGTTGCGTTGTTATACAAACCACCCAATGAAAAAAAAACCCCAACATAATTACCCTAATATGTTTAACATATTTATCTAACTTACTTCTGCCTTACGTTCCTGTCCCCTCCTTGAGATCTTCTACTGAGGGATTGTTAGTCAGCCCTAAGTTTCATCTGCCGACTATGGGAGCTACATCTTTCAGTGTTGTGGCCCCCAGATTGTGGAATGCTCTTCCCCAAACAATCTCAAACCATCATCCTTTCTCTCATTTAAAAACCTATTAAAAACACATTACTATACAGTTCTTAGTCTGTAAATTGTACCCTGTTATGGATGTTTATCTATATTCGCTCTGTATTTCTACTTTAAAATTGTAAGTACACTCTGTAGATTACTTTTAGCTCTTGGTAGGTTCTGTCTTCTAGTATCGATGTTTATTTGTTACTGTTCTTAACCCTGACTTGTAAAGTGACCTTGGGTGTTGGAAAGCCGCTATATAATTAAAAAATATTACTAATATTATTATTATTATTATTATGTCTGACAATATACAAACAATAAATCAATTCGTTTTATTGGACGCTAACAGCGGGTGCTTCGTCCAGACTAATATAACCTGTTTCTGGTTATAGGAGCATCTTTGTAGCGATATGCTTGTTGTTGCAGATCTATAGACTTGAGGTTTATTTGTGTCAGGTAATATCCATTTCCTAAGGAAAAGCTTTTGAGAGGATGCCGAAGATATATCTGTACAGAGGAGGGTATAAATGACAAGATATTATTTTCATAAAGGGAATAATTGAAAGTGGTTCGGGTTAATATCACTTGTATTGAAGCCTGTGAAATGTTCTCATATCCGTCAGGCTCGTGGCGGCACCTTCATAAAAATCGCACCACTTCAGCAGGTCTTTCCATGTTGTTCTGAGATCTGCCTCTCTCTTCATTCTGGCTCTTTGATTCATTTCGCTTTTGTCACCTCAAACTCAATATCATGTCTTTTACAATATATTCGTCTATGAAGGGACCCCTAGGGGTTTCGTTTGATAAAAGACTGAATTTTAATGACAGGAAGAAAAGCTTACCTGTTCGAAAGGTTCATTCTGCAGTTTACATCTCAGGGTTGAGAACCGAAAGCCTAGGAGAAAATAACGGGCTGTTAATATGGCACACTGGTCCGTTTATAAATCACCTGTCATTAACAAATGCAAGAAACAGTTTTCTCTCTTTCGTGCAAAAAAAACTGAAACTTCAGCACATCCAGGGCAGCCGGATGGAGCGATAACCATAAAAATGTCACCAAAAGTCTGGCTGCCATTTGCATGCATATTGGATTTGCCAGATTTACGCAAAGGTCGTGCAGAGAAGGTGAGGGTTTGTGAGGTGTGACCGGACCACGAGCTGCGATGGCTACAGTCACTGTGCTCCGTTAAGCTTGACACTACCGTCGTCAGGGAAGCATCATGACACGAGGAATTATCGACGCGTGTGTTGGCGATGAACAGTGATTGTTTTGACAGGATTGGATGCGTGGACACCTCTGAGTGAGTTTTCACTGATTGAGGGAATATAACCAGAAGGCCGTTTTCTCGATGGTCACTTACACTTTGCTGTCATATGTCGTGTAATAACTGAGGAGGACTAATGGAGGCGGTAGAGTAGTTTAACAAAGAAAATTCAATCATTTTTATAAAAATAATAGTATTTTGATCCTTTGTTCTTTTTGTACATTTGCCAAAGGACAAAGAAAAAAATCAGTCTTTAATTTTAACTCTGGACCAGTTATAGAAATCTTCACTACTCTCTTAGTTATTGAATGCTACTGGATAACAATGGAATCAACAATGTATGCTGAATTTATAAATAAACTAATAGACAAACAGGCATTAGCAAAAAATGTTACACAAAAAAAATCACATACGAACATGCAAACATTATACCTTTAAAAATAATTAGCAATAATCAATTTTAAAAAAAAATTGGAAGTAAATTTTAAAGTACAAAGTACATAAAGAAATATATAAATATGTATTATGTTTTCCAGCAAAGCAGCTAAGTTATTAAAAAAAGCTACCCATAGTCTAAATACTGAAGCTGGGTAGAATGTTTTTCCTTTTGAAACTGTGGCCACTGGTGCTATGAAACTGGAGACGTGTATTATTACAGCTAGGTAAAATATTGAAAATGTTAACATTTCAAGTTAACATATAAAGAATGCAATAAATAAACCTTGAATCAGTAAATTTATGTTCAATGTGTGGGTTTATTATCAGTAATTAACTAATCAAAATAATCATTTAAATAATTCACCCATTTAAATCAATCAGATTCAGATGTTCTATTATTAACGTTGTCCACTAAAGAGTCAAAGAGAAAACAGTAAAAGGCATGACTGGCATCGCATCGCGAAATTACATGGGATCAAAAATAATTGACAAATATTTGCTAACACCAAAAGTGGGAGGGTCTGGTCTTAGATTTTTTTTGTAAATATTTGCGATTATAAATAACCAATTGTATTGTTTTTCTATCAAAAAGAACTATAGCTTCTTGTTTTAGGGATCATCAGTTTAAGAGAGTAAGTTCAGGGTCCAGACCAGCCCGGATTTCTATGCCAGCCTGAATCCCGACACTCTGTATAGCTTCCTGTTTACTGAGACTGAGCCCCTGAGCAAAGCCCTTAGGCACCCACAAGTCTGGCCTTGTGCTTTCACCTTCTATTTCCTTTCAAGTGTAAGAATGAGCTTTGGAATAAGAGAAGAGGAAAATTCTATGTGGCGGTACGCTGGGCTACAAAGTTTCTGTATAAATATTATTTTTGTTAGCTTGCCACATGAGCAGACACCAGAAATAGGTCCAAATATTTAATCATACTTGTAGAAACTAGCTTTCAGTGTTTGCTGTTGAAAGAATCAGGAAGTGTGAAGGGTACTAGAAAGGATGGAAACTAGAAAAAAAGAACTTTTGCAGAAAATTCAAAGTATCTAATGGTATGTTTTTTAGCTACATCAAAATATATTCATCTGTTTCCTAATACCCAAAAAGATGCAGCTAAATCCAGATGATATTAACCAAACTTCAGGTATTAAAATGTTTATGTGACCTTTTTAGTGTATTCCAGCATGATGTGTCTGGGGCTTTTTTACAGATATTTCCTATGGGAATTATACACAGTGAAGAAAGAGACATTACTTTAGCTTTCTTGTCAGGCTTTGAAGCTGGAAATCGAGTGCTGGTATGAACATCTGTTCTGTAAATCGATTACTGCCTTGTCTAATCGAGCGGCCCCGCAGACATTTTTATTTTACACAAAGATAGAAAAGGCCACGCTTTATTGTATCTGGCAGTTGCCTTTTGATAATCATTGTTGCTCAACATGAACACAAACGATCATATCCCAGGTGTTTTTGTTTTGTGGGTGTTTTTTTGGATTCGGGGGTGGATAGGAATCAACTACTTTGTAAGTTATTTTGAAATAACTACAGTCATACAATCAATATTTAGTCAGGCATTCTTAGGAGAAAGCATCAGATCTGAGCTTGGAGAATTAGGACAAGATTAGAGATGCTGGAAAAAAGGTTGGACCTTTTTTTATGGAGAACATTGCAATCTCATCTCATCAAGTTTACCCATCTGGACTGTTTGCTTGAATTTAAACTAAAAGTTTCTAACAGGACTTAAATCCAGAGGATTGCAATCCCCATGTTAGTCTGTTTGGATCCCTGTGGACGTATGTTTGGATTTGTTGACTCACTGTAAGAAGAATATACTGGATGGTTGTACACAGAAATAACTTTTTCTAATGTGAAGTTAAACTTTTCTAAGGTGCTGAGCACACTCGGCTAAAAGAAACCACTCATCACTTTTACATTTACATCATTTTGGAGACGGCCTTACCCGGAACGATGTACAAAAGTGCTTTGAGTGCTGAACGGTATATAATGATGGGTTTAGGAAGCCTACGTTTCAGGAAAACCAACCAGCATAAATTTCTTAGCTCCTAATGAAAGTATAGAACGTGTAAAGGAGAAACATTTATCGTAAAGTCTGCATCTGAAATCTTATCTACTTGAGTAGGTACTAGATTTGAGTTCGAACGTACGTACAGACTGGTAAAAAAGAAGGTTTTATTAGTATGATTATGTTGTCACAACTAGGCATGGGCCTAGTTTAAAGGTATATCAAAGTGAACATTTGTTTTAAAATAAACCATCTAAGAGACTTTGTTAAGCACAGTTAAAATAAACACTATATGACTTGCTACCAAGGCAGATATCATGGCTAATTAACCAGATAACATCAACCAGTTACCTCCCTCACGTTACCTCGATAAACAGGGAAGAGCAAAGTAAAGTACTACGTTTCTGCGATTTAGTACAGCAATAAAATTTAGCTGGTGTCATGGCTATACTTTTAAGTCTTCCGCCATTGTGTACATCTGTAACTGATTGTGTACATCAGGTGTCTTTGTCACTGTTGCAGTGTTGTATGGAGAATTGCTCTCTCTTTCCTTAAGTGTAAAATGTGCCTCAAAATGGAAATAACAACAATTAATTAGAGCACTGTTTAATGATATTCTTTATTTTAGTGAATGTTTTTAAATGAAATATATTAATTAAATTATGTCATTTATTGTTTGAATTATGTTTAATACTTAAAAAGTGCTGAATCACCGCTTTGCACCATTTTCAAAAATAATGAGTGGTCTCTCCCGTGGGCTCATGGGTTAGTAAAGTGTCTACCATTTGAGTACTTCAGAGTTCCACTATGTTTTAAATACTAAACATTTTTTATAGTTTTTCACATACTATATAGTATGGAAGTAGCCATTGTAAAAATGTATTTTTTTTTCCCCCAAAGCCTTTATTTTTAAGCCTTTAAAGTTACTAAAGATAAAGTTATAGTTATATAAATTGCAGGTACTCACAAATGTATTGTGTGTGCATGTGTGTGTGTGTACGACGGCACCTCTCCTCATCACACACCCTCCACCTCCTCATCATTTTTTATTCGAGCTGGTGAATAGCACTCTGATTTGCTTGTCTGGACGCTGTGTAAACACACTGAGCATGCTCAGAAGATGGGTCCGATTGAGATAATGATACCACTGTATTTTTAGCTCCTAACAAGTAGGAAGGATGCTAATTTCCACGTAATTTGGATGTGACAAATCTGCCTGAATTAGCTGATTTGAATAGTAATGAAAGCTTGGTTCTTTCGGTTAGGATTTCAGCTTCTTTGTTTCTATGCTGAATAATTCCCAAAAAAAAAAAAAATAATAAAAATCCTGTAACGTGCTGACAAGTTGTTTTCCTGCAGGTAAGCGGTGGTATAAGGGGTCATGTGATCATTAAGCCCAGTGATGCACTTTATAACAAGAACAAGAGCGGACCTTGAACTGACCCCGGGGGAATTCCTGTTGAGAAAGTGAAGGCGATTAGACTAAATCTCTCCGGGTGTTAGCGCAGCATTGATCCTGTAACTACTATGTCACAGGGGAGCCTGTGATGCTTAAGTCAGCGAAAAGGAGATAAGAATCTGGTGATTTCACAGTATCAGACAGCAGCTGACAGGTCGAGAAGGAAAAGCACTGAGAACACTGAGGCTTATCAATGACATACCAGCTTCCCACAGGAGTTTGGGTTAGAATAGACGGATTGGATTTGTATTAAGGTTCAGCAATCATTGGTGAGAATGATTGGCGGATGCTACTTTTTAAAATTATTTTTAGGCATAATCTGAGTATTTAAGAGGAAACAAGCGAGTTAAAATGCCTCTGATGTGTTTCTGTTCCCTTTTAATATAATTTAAAAAAAATTCCCTTACAAGTCTCATGTTTCAATGTATGTAGCACAAATTTTACTTTTATATTAATATTTATTATCTTAGAATTTGTGGAAAAAAGAGGGAGAGAATATCAGACATAGGAGATATTTGTCCGATAAAGAAACAATTACACTTTTTATTATGCATACCTTTATTTCTCTCTCCCTCTTCCTCTCTCTCTCTCTTATAATACAATTCAGGAAGTTTTTCTGACTTGACCGTTCCAACGGTTACATAATCACATAAGACAAATACACTAAAGATGAAAACAACCAAGTGCAAGTGTGTATATGTGAGGGAGCAAGAGAAAGAGAGTGAATAAGAGAGAGAGAGAGAGAGAGAGAGAGAGCAGGAAAGAGAAAAGAGAGAATGAGAAAGGCTGAAATGGTGACGTGACTGCCATCTGCCACCCAAAAGTAGCATAACACTTTTTAAAAACACATTCAATTATGTGCCTTTATACCCCAAACAGGTGATGTCATTCTTTTTTCGATTTAGTTGCGGAAAAAATATTTTGTTGTCTACATTAGAATCAAAAACATCAGATGAAGTTTCTATTTGTTTTCTGGATTCTGAACATCTGATTGTATGATTAGTATTAATTAAAATACATAATGACAAACATAAATAAATAAAAGGTAACCAAAAAAGCATGGACATTTTAAATATTTTACAAAAGCTAAACATGAGGGTTACATTTGAAATAAATAGCAATTAATCCATTAATATATGAAAGGAAGAGTAAAAAGAGTGCGAAAGATGCTTCCAGGTTAAATTATGCTTGACATGAACGTAAAGAGGAGAACCTAACAGACCTGATGCTAAATCGTCAAAGGCAGATTATCATTTTCTTTTGCAGGTTTATATTGCCATCTAGTGGACAGAACAGATAACAAACACACGTGCTTCACGTGAAGGCTTTGTAACGTGAAGGCTGTTTAACATTAAGAAAAGCTTAACCTTAAGAACTGCGGCCTGATATTAATCTGTAACTCATTTAATTTAAACAAATCCATCAATTTTCCCGCCTCTCTATTGAGGATCACTTCTTCTCTGCTTTTACAACGATCAGCTAAATGCACATACTGATGGAAATGCAATGTATTAACTGAGACACACACATTTACATTTACATTTGCAGCATTTGGCAGACGCCCTTATCCAGAGCGACTTACAATATTCCTTGTTATAACAACTGAGCAATTGGGGGTAAATGGCCTTTGCTCAGGGGTCCAACAGTGGTGGCTTGCTGGAGCTGGGAATCGAACCCACAACCTTCGAGTTGGTAATCCAACACCTTAACCGTGAGCCACCACTTCCACACACGTCAAGAGCTTTACAGAAGCCGCCATTGCTTTCACACCTTTATATCAATGATAATTATATTCTTTAGCTTGCCAAGCCCTACCATCAGAACACACACCTAAATCCTGCCTGATTCAGCTATGAGAATAAAAATGTAAACATCAACTGACATCATTATATAACAGACAGACAGACAAACCGGCAGGCAGACAGACAGACAGACAGATAGACATACAGACAGGTCAACTACAGGACAGAAAAATTTACAGATAGGACCATGAGACAGAAAGCCAGTCGGACGGGCGAACGGACGGACACACGCACAAACTGACGGATAAACAGACAGAAGACAGACGGACAAACAGACAGACAGACAGACAGACAGATAGATAGATAGATAGATAGAACTTTATTGTCATGTCAAGATAGATAAACCATGAGACTTACAAACAACAGACAAGAAAGTCAGAAATGCCATAAGAAAGACAAACAGACAGATATATGAACAGAAATATAGACCATGAGACAGACAGACAAACAGACATACAGACCATGAGACAGACAGACAGACAGGCTTTTTAGTTAGTTAAATGAGTTTTTCCTATTGAAATAGTTCTGATGACGTAGTGTTCATCTTTATAGCTAAAACCTCCCAAGCTCTGTGTCAGTCTTCTGTGCTACTCACTTCCTTACTGCACACAATGTAGAGCAGGGCATCATCACTTACAATGTTTTCTATTCAAAATATGATAATGTGGCTGCTGGTAATCATTGAGTGGTGTGTGTGTGTGTGTGTGTGTGTGTCCTGTTCAACAGCACCTTCATGTTACTGTCTTTAACTTTGGGAGATTCTGTTATGTCAATGTATAGAAATATGTATAGAATTTTGCATGCATATTTACATTTCCATATAAACTGCATAATATTTGGATATTTGGCCAGTTGTTAGCACATCTAATAATAATAATAATAATAATAATAATAGAAATATAAGAAGAAAAAACTAAAATAAATAAGAGAATTAAATATAAGTAAATATTTCAAACTCTTATTTCTAAAGTTCTACTTTTATTCAGAAATTGAAACGCCTAACAAGCTGACATATGTAATGAATAAATAAATAAATAAACATGAAAAAATGAATGAATATATAAATGTTTATCTGACAAAGAAGGACTATTAATTTTTCTAACAATGTTTTTTTTTTTTTTTTTTTGCTTAATAACTACCATGTAGCAGGTGATGGTTTTAAAGTGCGTCTGATTGAGAATTCTCCTCTCTCTTCGCTTGAAGCTGTGGAGTGTATGGAGTTGTACCGCGGCTCGGCCGAGGGTGATGGATTGAGTAAGCGGTGACCGAAGGTCAGAGTGTTGATGAGAATGAGCTACAGATCAGCGCCTTACCAACACTCCGGAGTGGAAACAGGTACACAGCTTTAACAGGTACATTACAGTTCTGCTCTGACGTTTTCTGAACCCGAGACAAAGTGCATTTCAACGTGACAGAGACAGAGACAGAGAGAGAGAGAGAGAGAGAGTCTATCTGTCTGCGTATATATGTGTGTTAGATAACTGTACAATTTTAAGTAAAAAAGAAAAAAAAATGGCATACCAGCCTACGAGTAGAAAATGTAAGTCTCAATTTAACTCTTAAACTATCATAATTATGATACTAATAATAATAATAAGTAAATGACATATAACTTACATTAGGTTTGGGCTATGCCTTAAATGTTAGAACAGAAACCGACTTAAAAATATAAAATTATAATCATGATCTGATTGTGTTTTAGAAATATAACACACCAAAAACTGTACACATGGCATCCGCAACATCTCTCTCTCTCTCTCTCTCTCTCTCTCCCTCTCTCTTTCTGTATTAGAATAGATAATTAGTTTAATTACGATCAAATGCAATGAGCCCTATTCAGCCGTATTGAAGAACGGTTCAAGGTGGCGCAGAGGCGTCGATATTTTTTTTTTTCCCTCTGCTGGGAAATCAATGAGCTCATTCAGAATCAAATGGAGCTTGAAATGGAAGAGCTGGAGAGAAGAACTGCCTGCGCTCAGGCAAAAAAACAAACAACAAAACCAACACAAACAGCTTGATTATTGCTGCGTTTTTCTTCTAAAACACTGTTTTAATATGTTGCTGCGACCTGCCTGGTGCTTATCCCCGAAACCGCGCAGAGAAGCTGGTAGCTGGTGGACGCAGGTGGAATTTTAGGTCTGGTGGTTAGAGTCACTTTTGTAATGATTTTATTAGGGAAAGTGTTGCTAGGTTTTTTTCTTATGTAAGTGAGAAACCCGGACACTGGCCATGTCATGTGTATTCTCTGTATATACAGATTTCAGGAGATCTTTAGAGAATGACTGAGTATACTCAGGCGGTCGATAGGGGGCGCTGGGGTGCCGCCCCTGCAGAAAAGAAACCTACAATATAAAAAAATGAAAAAAAAAACCCCACTTTGTTGACTTATCTGTGCGGTAAAAAAACAAATGTGTATGTAGGTCTGTAAACTTTCCGTAGGTCCATAAAACGCATGTAATTTGAGGGTGACCTCTGATTGGCCCACAACTCCCTCCACTTCTGATACTGAACAAATATTGTCTTTAGATTTTTGCCCCTCATTTGATTAAACCGTTCTTAACCACTCTT
The DNA here is from genome assembly GCA_005784505.1 of Bagarius yarrelli. Lineage (NCBI taxonomy): Eukaryota > Metazoa > Chordata > Actinopteri > Siluriformes > Sisoridae > Bagarius > Bagarius yarrelli. The sequence continues at coordinate 1,655,066 of VCAZ01000033.1, read as the reverse complement.
ACTCCCTGCTCAGATGGATGTGATGCAAGTCGTTGTGAGGCACCCTTATGTAACATCAGGAAAGGAATCCATTCAGCCAATCGGGTTTATAAGAATGCAGGTCATTCAAACACAAGGTATAAACGTAAACGGTAAACAGGCAACTATTTGGTACACCAAGATCGTGAAACGCAGTCAATCAAAACTAAACGATGTAGTCAAGAAAACAGTAAGCGAGAGTCGTTAACGAGAGCAATCCAAACATAAACTAAAACGTATGGTACACAGGCAGGCTGGCAATACTTGCTGCTAGTGACGATGATGCTAGCAGAGTTAGCTTATTAGACGAACATCCAGAAGGCTAAGACAGAGGGGAGTACTTAAAACTTAGATAAGGGTTCCCTGTGGCGGTCAAACCATGGCAGTGCCGTGATCTTTACAGTCATGCCTTTTATTTTTTATTTTTTCGTAAACCAACATACAATATCTTAGCTAGCAGTAAGGATACATCATTACCGTTGGCTGCATTATTAACAGTTTGATTTTTTTTAAGTTGTTCGCATGTTTGCTGATCAAGCTGAGGAAAAAATATTTTTTTAAATAAAGGAATTTCAGAAATTAAGATATTATTACTGTTATTATTATTTTATTATTAGACATTTGACGGTTTGGCAAGAAGAAATTAAACCTGTAAAAACTGTAGAAACTGCTGATTTATAAGTGGCTTAAAAGCTCCTGGTGACAAGTTTGGTTGGATATAGACTTATGTACACAGAGAATTATTGATAATCACACACACTCAGGAGTCACCCAGATGTATATGGGTTTTCTCGTAAATCTGCTCCCTCTCTCGGTTTTCTTCCTGTCATTATCTCAGGGGGAAAAAAGGAATAGAATTCAATTACAGTATTGTTTCACTCACCCAGAGCGGAGACTCTTCTGATCGGGTCACGCGTGTGTCATGATGGTATTAAACCTTTTACACAAACACTTTTCTCACATTACATCTGCCCCCAAGTGGCTGTGAATAATATTGAGCCCACCTAAGAAAGTAGGAAAGAGAGAGAGAGAGAGAGAGAGAGAGAGATTAAGAGTGAGAGAGAGAGAGAGAGAGAGAGAGAGAGAGGTATTTATTGTCAACTTAATTCCTTTATGTGTTAATGAGGTGTGAAAAATATAAATAGAAAAAGATTAATTGATTAATCGATTAAGTGACTGTTTATTAGTCGTAGTTGATTTATTTAGTCTGTAATAGTAAAAATGAGAAGGGATTTATTAGGGGAAGGTTTATGAGAAGGTTTACCTTTTTTTATGATCATTATTTAAATAACAATGGATTAAAACCGTGAGCCAGTTTACAATGATGGATTATTTCTTTGAAATTGCTTTTGGTTTTCACTAAAAGTGAATGAAATTATGTAGCAGAAAAGTTAAAAATGTTGGTGTTGGAAAATGTTGGCATGCTAACATGAAAAATGAAAACAGAAACATTTTAAAAGAATAACTAAATCATGCTAATTTCCTGCTGTTATCAGTGTGGGACGAATAAAATAACCTAAATTGACCCTTTCAAGAATACTTCATTCTTCATTAACTAAGAAATAAAAAAAAGAGGCCAGTGTGCTATAAAAAAAACCTCCTGTAAGTTTGAATGCTCAAAACTTTGTTGTTACTCTAAAAACAGCTTTTGTTTAAGGCAGTCGGCCAAAACAATAGGTTTTGGAATGTTCTTCTCTATAGTGTCGATAAGCGCCGCCTCTGCAGAACAAGATCGACGCCTTCAAAAACAGAACAGAAATAGCCTATTACTTTTAAATGATGATGTTATTTTATGTAAAAATATGGATATACGGTCATGTGAAAAAATATAAGATAAACTAAACGATTCAAACTGAAGAAAAAAAACTTTATAAAACTTTCTGTAAAACGTACTTTAAAAAAAGGTACATTTCTGGTGAGGAATAAATAAGGACTTCCCATCATTTATTCCCACTTAAAATGGCTAAAATCACAGCATGACTAGAACATTGTTACTCAGCTTTTTACAGGAGGTCCTATTTAAACCTTAGACATTTAGTTTGGTGCGCTCTTGTCTGTTGAAGTGACAGTGAACACTATGGTGAGATCGAAGGAGCTGTCTAAGGCCTTCAGAAGAAAGATTGTGAGTATGGAAAAGGGATTTAAAAAGATCTCAAAAGATTTAAATCAGCCATTCCACTGTCTGAAAAATAGTCTCCAAGTGGAGGACATTCAAAACAACTGACATTATGCCCAGGTCTGGCCGTCCAAGCAATTTTACCCAAAGAGCAGCCCGAAAGATGCTAAAAGAAGTCACCAAAGACCCTGAAGTGTCATCATAATGACCTAAAGCAGGCTCTTGTTACTGTTGGTGTAAAAGTGCATGACTCTACAACAAGTTTAACTTTCATGGGAGGTGTACAAGGCCAGACTGAAATTTACTAAAAAGAATGTAGACAAAGACCAGGACTTGTGGAATAATGTTCTTTGGACAGATAAGTCTAAAATTAAATTGCACTGTAACATAGGACATGTTTGGCGTAAACCAAATATAGCATTCCAGCTAAAGAACCTCATACCAACTGTGAAATAAGGACCTGGCCAGCTCACCATCATAGAATCCACCATGAATTCTACTGTGTATCAAAGGGTGCTTGAGGAACATTCAAGACCATCTGTAAAAAAGTTAAAGCTGCAGCAGAACTGGACCCTGCAATAAGACAATGACCCAAAACATACCAGTAAATCCACCAAGAACTGGCTAAAAACTCTGAGTCAAAGCCCAGATCTGAACCCTATTAAGGTTAAGATCTGTGGGGCGAGTTAAAATGGGGTGTACATGCAAAAAAAAACCTCAAACATCTTACAGCTGAAAGAATTTTGCATTGAGGATTTCTTTAAATCGATGTCAGAGACGTAAATAGCTACAAGAAACATCTCATTATAGTTCTTTAAGCCAAAAGGGGTAACACCAGCTATTAATGGGTAGAGCTATACAAATAAGCTACAAATAAAAAAGTCACCCTTTCATTGGTTTTAGCGATGCAAGTATGCATGGTATGTGGTGATATAAAAGAAAAAAAGGGTCAAATTACCAGACTACAAATTTAGGAGTCAGGAGTCAAAGTTGACTCCAAAAAACAAAAATCAAACACCCAAGCTAAAGTAAACCAAACGTACCTTGACTTTAGTAAAATCTTTTAAATATTAACATAATAAAATCCACATTTGATTTGTCTAATTTCAAAAACAATTAAATGAAACAAAAGAGAAAATCATGTTTAAAAAATCTTTCTGAATCAGTAATCTTGATTGTGCATTTTACATCCCTTACAGTAATATTTAATACCAAATGATTGTAAATCAGTCTTTGTAATCTGAGGGATTTGGGACTGTTGTAAAATGAGTTTATTATCTTGTGATACCACGGTATTTCCTGTTTGGATTTTACTCCTACTGAATCAATCTGTTTATCTTCGTCGCTCATAAGCACTAAGCAAACACACACACTGTATAAACGCATATTGTTTGAACACATGCAAAATGAGATATTACAGTATTTTGGGGACCTGTAACACATGGTGTTGGAGAATATCAAGATATTTCTATTCAGGCTTTTTTTCTTGGGTGAACTCCATTTTTGTCTAAGCATTTTAAACCACCTAAAACAGGTCATGACTTAAAAAAGGTTCTCCGACTGCATTATTCAATAGAAACGCTATAATTTACCCTTCAAATGTGAAAGGTTTTTGCCTACAGAGTGTGTTTCTAAGAATGCTAAACCTCCTCAAACAGGTCTTGAATTAAAAAAAAAGTTCTCAGACGCTATCATTTATCCATCAAGTGTGAAAGCCCACAAACTGTGTTTCAGCCTGATACACTGCACCAGTTCAACTTGTCCATTATGTTAGGAACACCTGACATGTAGCAGCAGCTGCACATTGATTTATGAAAATAAAAATTCCAGAAGATTATCAATTACTGAAATACTTACACTATCTTATCTGCCACCAAAAACCAGACCAATGTAGCAATCCCCTAATGTTAACACTGAAAAACATTAATTGAAGCTCTGTATCTGTGTATTTGTATTTTTTGATGACACATTATTTCCTCACATGGGTTATGCTGATTGTCTTTTCCTTTCCTCCATCAGAAACCACAAACCGAACTACTTTTCATCCCAGCTGACTCGTCCCCATGCAAAGATCTTGCAATCACTTTGGACAATTTGCTGATCCAAAACATCAGGAGGATTTAACCATTCTTATCTACTCAGGCCACCCAGTTGCTTGCGCAGTCTCCTGTACTTTCTAAACTACACTACTGCAACTCACTCCCGGCAGGCATACCTCTGAGTGCAATTTGTCCTCTGCAGATGATTCTGAATGCAGCTGTACGTGTTGTTTTTAACCTAACAAAGTTTTCACACACCACTACACTGCTGCGCTTCCTCCACTGTAGCTGCATGCATCAGATTCAAATGAGATTCAGATGATGCATACAAATATGTCTATCTATCAACAGTACCTTGAAAAATATTCCTACCCCCTGAACATTTTCACATTTTGTCACTTTACAACCCCAAACTTAAATGTATTTTATTGAGATTTTATACATAATTGTGCTACTTGTGCTAAAGTGGAACGAAAATGACACATGGTTTCAAAATTTAAAGTGTGGTGTGCATTTGTTATCAGCCCCCACTGCGTCAATACTTTGTAGAGGCACCTTTTGCTGCAATTACAGCTGCAAGTCTTCTGGGGTATGTCTCTACCAGTTTTCCATATCTAGTGACAGAAATAGCTCCAAGATCAGCCAGAATGGATGAGGAGCGTCTGTGAACAGCAATTTTCAAGTCTTGCCACAGACAGATGCTCAATGGTATTTAGGTCTGGACTTTGACTGGGTCATTGTAACACATGAACAGTCTTTGATCCAAACTAATCCAATGTAGCTCTGGCTGTATGTTTAGGGTCATTGTCTTGCTAGAAGGTAAATCTTCCTCCCAGTCTCAAGTCTTTTGCAGCATCCAACAGGTTTTTTCCAGGATTGCCCTGTATTTAGCTGCATCCATCTTCTGACCAGCTTCCCTGTCCCTGCTGAAGAAACGCATCCCTACAGCATGATGCTGCCCCACAGTGTTTCACAGTGGGAAGGATGAGTTCAGTGTTACCTTTCACTACACATAGCGCTAGCATCCGGAAGTTGGTCATATTGGCTGCACTGACCATAAACAATGGCACTGAACTAAAAGAATCTCTTAGGTTTTTCCAATATGGCCACGCATAACATAGATAAATGTACCATAGTCTTAAATCTTCAAAAAACTGGATCGACAGAAAAAACTGTGTCAACACAAAGTGGTTTAGCTCAAAGCGTTAAATTGCTTGTAAGCTGGAATAAAGCTATTTGAAGATAAACATCTGCTTGGATGAATCTTAGGAAGGTGTCTGCACCGTTGAAGGTCATCATTAAATAAGGTTTGGAGTAAGTGGTACGGGTTCTGTCATTTGACATTTGAGCATAATTTAGTTAGATTAAGAGAGTGTGCTTTGCTGACATTTACTGCCCCTGGGATGTGTGGTGTTCAGTCTTACCAGATAAGAAAATATGATGTGGATGAGCTGCTGCAGCCAGAGGTATGAAAGGATAAAACTCCTCGGAATTTCTCCTGAAAATGACAGAGGGGAAAGAGAGAGAGAGAGAGAGAGAAAGAAAGAGTTAGACAAAAAGACAATAAAAAAGTGGCCATAGAGGGAGACAAAAAGTATCAGCCCAATATTTGTGCCTAATTTAATCGTCATCAGAATGGAAGCAGTCTTTCTTATTTTGGTCAGATTTGGAGACAGTCACACAAATTAGTTTTCCTTTCCTAAAGTGACACATTGACTGTATGGCCTGTCGTTTTTTCTTTCTGATTTAATTGCTTGTCTTTTTAATTTAACTGTATATAAAGCATGAAATAGAAAAAAAAAATCTGTTAATTAGGAGCAATTACTTAAAATTTATGCAGACTTAATAAAGACTTAAACATAACAAAACTTTTTAAAAGGGGCAAATTTGACCGGAAGAGACTTTTTGCCTTTTCCACAGTGTATATAAGCATCTCAATAATTATCACAGTCATTAAGTTGGAGCTTGAAATTCGTTTGATGTTTGGATAATAGGAGTAGTGAAAAACCTGTCCTAAATAACGATATGAACAATTAGCATAGCGAGACTCGATCCTAGTAATCTGAATCAAAGAGGAGCATGGCTCACTTTTTAAACCAAAAATAAGAGGAAAATTGTGATATTAAGTAATTCCTGCAAGATGCAGATTGGGAAATAAACAGTTTAGCATAAAAAAAAGTTTTGTGAGCTTTGACACAAAGATATATTCAATTAATGTAGATAGAATAAGTTAATTTCTTGAAAAAAACTTTATTAACTTTATTAAATCGGCCAATAATCGGTTCATCAATATTTTACATTTACAGCATTTGGCAGATGCTCTTATCCAGAGCGACTTACATTTACCTCTCTTTTTTTTAATACAGCTGAGCAATTAGGGGTTAAGGCCCCCTTAGGGGCCCACAGTGGTGGCTTGGTGGAGCTTGGAATCAAACCCAGAATCTTCAGGTTGGTAATCCAACACCTTAACCATGAGCCACCACTCATTTTAACATTTTTAGGTATTATATATCGGTGTAGTAATATTAGGTCCACCGATAAATTGTGTGGCCATTTTGGGAATTGTGTGCGACTGTCATTACGGCACTGTGGAGAGACGAATTCAACTGCAGTTAGTTATTTTTAGTTATGTTTTTAATAGTCTCAGATTTTTAAGTGTTGTAAATGGAAGAATAAAATCAAAGTTATGTTTGCTGTGGGGAAGTAAATTACAATACTGGCAGTGTTAACAATAAAAACCACTTGTTTAGTTTAATAATGTTGTTAACAATCAATGAATATCGTATATGCTTACCAGTTACATAGATATGCAAATAATCAGCATCGGAATCAGTTCTGAAAATTCAATATCGGTCAATCTTTACTTTTCAATGTATAAAATTCAAATCCCAATGCGAGCAGACCATCTTAAACGATGGCAAACGGCGACGTAAAGCTACTGTATAAGATACATTTCCAGAAAAACAAATCAACTGGACTTAATTGAATCAATTAGGTTTTAAAATCTTGGAGATATTTCCTAGAGTGGAGTAATGTTGTGCAAATCAAATTTGTTTTACAGTATTAGAATCTCAGTGATCTAAATCAATTAAAAAAAAACCTCTCAGCTGTAATCACACCATTATGACGGTTAAGCCCGGTGTGGTGGAGGTTCCGCCTCTGAATTGTATGCTGAAAAAGTGTTAATTTGCCGTGCGATGTCTGCGGGGAAGTGAATTGATTTGTTGATCGACTGAGCAGAACTGCAGCATCCCCGCACCAGTCCAGATCCAAACAATCGATAGCTGAGTGTTCCAAACAAGCTTACACTAAAGCCACTCACTCGCAGTCTCGAGTAATCAATAGTGAAATGTGAGCAATAGATACGGAGATACACGATCAGAACAAAGCAGTCAATGTGAGGGCTCTCAAATAAAAAAACTAAGCATTATATTCAATTATTCTATTTTCCACCAAGTACCTCATGACTTCCTTATCATCTCTTACACTGTTCAGTCGGATACTTGACTATTTTGACGTTTTTGTGGTCTGAGGAAGAAACACATGACTAAAGCTAATGAGGCACATTTGTTCCTTTTTCCTCTTAATGAGACAATCATCTTATTTCTCAAGAACAAATAGAGGAATTGAAGGATGGAAATTAAAAAAAGGGTAAAGAAAGTTTTTTGGTCTTCCTCAGTCTCGATGGTCTTTTTTACTGAAACCCCAGGGAGGTTTTGTGTTGACACTTGCACGAGCTAATTATGCAAGAGCATCTGTTTACCCACAAGATCACAAGGTTTATTCCCTTTCTTGCAGTTTGATCTAAAAATGTCTGCGCACCAACAAAGAGTGGCCCTGTTCATGCTCTGCCCTGTTAGAGTGCTAATTATTGAGCAGATGTAATTAGCTCGATGATTTATGGGGGGTTGTAGGTACTGTTTCTCCAGCCATGGATACGATTCTATACTTGTGCTATAGAAGAAATCTTTGGTTATTATGTACCTTGTGGTTAGAAGAAATGCATTACAATTACTTTGTTATGATTTAAGCGCTAAATATATTTTGTCGTCCAATGCTATGCACAAGTCCAACAATTAAACGAGTTCTCTAAGAGCATATGGCACTCGATTTGCACCATTCTAAATTTAAAGCCTCCCTCTGTGATTAAAACTTTCGCTGTGTTTGGAGAGGAGAGTCTGTTTCACACCACACTGCCTCCACTCTTCGCAGCAGGAGTGGGTGGTGGATCTCTACCAGCTTTCGCAGGTGCAGAGCGCGCCAAACTCTCACGCACGCACTGTCGCATCACACAAATATGACACCATTCTGTCAGGAACTGTCAACGCGGTGTTCGCCGCACCCAGCACGAGTGAGAGGAAAGCAGCGTGGCTGGTTTCTGCTGTAGCATTTTTTACCGAAAACAGCTGGCTGTGTGTCACATGCTCGGCTAAAAACATGCCGATAATTAGCGCAATTCGTTCTAGACTGGACGCGGCAGCGGTACAGAAAGATTGAGATGGGGGTGAAATGAGTAAAGACAGAACATTTTTAAAATAAATTGTGAAAAGAGACTTAGAAAAAAGAAGAAGAAGAGAGAGAGAGAGAGAGAGAGAGTGAGAGAGAGAGAAAGTGAGAGACAGAAAAATAGTTTGAAAAATTGAGAGAAGAATAAAAGATCTACAGAAGCAACTGAGGTGGAGCAAATTGATATAGCGATGCAGTAGTGCAGAGAGTGCGACAGGCGGAATAGAAGACAGAAAGAGAAGTGGAGATAATCAGGGTTAGAGAAAAGGGATTCGGGGAGAGATAAAAAAAAAGAGAATAATGCAAGAGAATTATTGAAAAATGAAAATAAAACAATAGAACTTTTTCAAAATTAAAAATATAATACCACATATTTTATAATATAATAATACCTGCTAATTTTTTAGATTGTCCCACCGACAAAGAAATGATCAGTCTATAATTTTAATGCTAACAGTGAGAAACAGAATTACAACAAAAACATCCAGAAAAACACATTTCAAAAAAGTTAGAAATTGATTTACATTTTAATTAGTAAAATAAGTATTTGATCTTCTATCAGTCAGCAAAATGTTGCCTCCCAGCTGTCTGTTATACAGGTAACGAGCTGAGATTATCTCAAAGGGATGCTTTTACAGGAAGTGCTCCTAATCTCAGCTCATAACATGATAAAAGGCACCTGTTTACAAAAGCATCAATGGGATGATGAGACGTATATGGGACATGAGCAGCAATCAATCAGATTCGAAACTCCACCGTGTCCAAAAGCAAAGAGCTGTCCAAGGATGTCATGGACAAGATTGTAGATCTTATGCATGTCTCGAATGGGCTACAAGACCATCGCAAGCAGCTTAGTGAGAAGGTGACAACAGTTGATGCAATTTTTTACAATTGGAAGAAACAAAATAACTGTCAATCTCCCTCAGGCTGGGGCTCCATGGAAGATCTTACCTTGTCTAGTTTTAATGATGGTGAGAACAGTAAGGAATCAGCCGAGAACTATATGGAAGGATCTTGTCATTGATCTTAAAGCTGATAGGACCATAGTCACCAAGAAAACAATTAGTAAACTGGGTGAAAGTGTTGTGGTCAGATGAGACCAAAATCAAGCACTTTGGCATCAATTCAACTCGCTGTGCAAACACAGAGGTGTAAACATTATGCTTTTGCTACTAGTGGAACAGGAAAACTTCACTGCATCAACAGGACGATGTACGGGATCATGTACTGTGAAATCTTGGGTGAGAACCTCCTTTTTTTTAACCAGGTCATTAAAACTGGATCGTAGATAAGATTCCAGAATAGTAACCAAAGGTCAACCAAAAGAATGACTCAAGAAGAGGCAGATTAAGGTCCTAGAGGAACCTAGCCAGTATCCAGACCTTAATCCCATAGAAAACCTCAAAACCTTGATGACTTGAAGAGGATCTGCAAAAAGAAGTGGTACAAAATCCCTCCTGTTATGTATGCAATCCTGGTGGCCAACTAGAAGAAACGTCTGACCTCTGTAATTGTCAACATGAGTTTTGCCACCAGATGTGTGTTTCTGGATGTTTCGTTGTTCTGTTCTCTCACTGTTAGAATAAAATGATAGACTGATCTTTTCTTTATCAGTGGGCAAACAGATCGAAATCAGCAGGGGATCAAATAATTTTTCTTAGTGTTTTACTTTAACTTCTAACTATAAATGGTGCGTTCTGACTGAAACAAAACAGGAGAATTTGAAATAGTCTGTGTTTAAAACGAACTTTTAATGATGCATCCGACTGAGCTAAAATGGCTGCTTGCTATTAAAATCACAGTTGGATAAAATCTGGATTTTAATCATAGCATGTAATCTCATAAGCATATGTTCAACTTTATGAGTTTGTGGAATGTGAGGAGCGTGTCGTAAGACATGAGGAATGTATATGGGACAAGAGTAATGTGACAGAATTTAAAGAGTGTATATGAGATTAGCTGTGTGTATGGGACATGAGATGTGTATAAACAGTGTGAAACATTACACAAGGGGTGCTTGAGCAGTGTGACAGAAAATGGGGAGTGTGTATAGGACATGAAGGGTGTGTAGGGGACATGATGGGTGTGTATGGACAAAGGGGAGTGTTTATGGAACCTAAGCAGTGTGTATGGGACCTAAGCAGTGTGTATGGTACATAAGAAGTGTGTATAGGACCTAAGCAGTTTGTATGGGACATGAGCAGTGCGCATGAGAAATGAGGAGTGTGTACTGGACATGAGGAGTGTGTATGGGACGTGAGCAATGTGTATTGAATATGAGTAGTTTGCATAAAACACAAGGAGTGTGTATGGATGTAAGGAGTGTATTTTGAACTTGAGAAGTGTGTGTATAAAACATGAGGAGTGTGTGTGAAACATAAGCAGTGTGTATAGGACCTGAGGAGTGCGTATATGAAACATAAGTGTGTAGCGGTCATGAGCAATGTGAAGTTACATTATAAGCAGTGTGTATGGGTCATATGGGTGTGTACAGGAGATGCGAAGTATGTATGAAACTTAAGAAGTGTGTATGGGACATGAGGAGTGTTTATGACATATAAGGAGTGTGTGTTAGATATGTAAAGTGTGTATAGGACAAGAGGAATGTGACGTTACGTTTTAGGTCATGTGATAAAAGAAAGTAAGCAATAGAAAGTAATAAACCTAAAGCAAAGATTTACAGTAAGTGAGAGTGATTTAAACCTGAAGAAGACAAGCAGATAGAGTTAGATAGAGAGGGAGAAAGAGAGGGAAGAACAGAGGAAAAAGCATTAGGTAAAGGAGGCGAAATTGAATAAGGGAAATAAAGGAAGACGAGGTGTCTGGCTTAAGGCCTTTTGAAGAAACATGAGCCCTGCGCGGCTGCGTTCCTGCACTCTGGCTGCTGAAAACGATAGCATTGATCATATATTATAAAACTATTTCCTGCCCTAGCGTGCGTGGCCTTCGGGTCTATGAAGGGCTAGCCGAGAGTATCGCATTCCATCTTACACTCCCACAGGAGCATCCTTTTCTCCATTCCTTCATCCTTCCATCCAGCCGTTCATACTTTTCCTGTTCCAATTAGACCCTGATTCCTGTTAGGTCACAGCAGGAGGTGCTGAGTGTTGCCACTTTTTATTAGTTCTCATCTCATTTCTGTGCTTCCATAAGGAAAAGCGGGACTGATGCTGAAATTCCATGTGGGAGTTAAAGGTGTTAGCTGAGCTCGTGTGGAGTCGGGACTGATTTCTCCTAATATCGTCCTTAAGGAAGAGCCCGTAAGAACCACATACACCACGTTGACAATGTTATTCTCTTTCTTTTTTCATGCTTCCCAGATACCGTTTGCTTTATTTATCTAATTGAGTCAGCTCACAGACGCCTTTTCCAAACATTGGCCTTCTGTGAGCGCTGGTTCCTGTGATAACTCCTAGAACTACATCATAGTTTTGGCAACCCCTGTGTAGCTCTAATGTGTGGCGCTACGCTCTATTTCCAAATTCCAAAAACCCCTGCAGGTTTCTTAGAGTAGAAAAAAAAAGCAAACCGGCTGAGTAAAATAATGCAGAGTGTATTTGAGATTTATTATATAAACCTTCTTGTCATGATATAAATCTTATTGGTGTGTGTGGGTGTGTGTGATTTATGAGCAGGGGAAAGCAAACGAGCTTTTTTAGGTCATGTAAATGCAGCGCACTCTTTCTCTTTCTTAGTTTCTCTCTTACACACACACACACACACACACACACACACACACACTCACTCACATGCACATTCATTTTGGAGTTCTAGTTAAAGCTTCTTGCTGCTTTTAAGTGGGCTAGACAGCAGGGGGCGTGAAATGAAGCAATAGTCATAAATCTAAAGCGTACAAAAAGTAAGTGAGGCACAAACCAAAAAAAAATACAGAGAAATAAAAAAAAAGGTAGAAATCATGCGGGAGAGGGTGTGAGGGAGCAAACGAAAGATGAGATAAATCTGAAATAGGATGACATCAGTGGGAGGGATCTTGCCGATGTTCATTTTCAGCAGTTCCTGAATGAACCACTAGTCTGTGCTATTGATTCAGTAATTTGGATCTATATTAGTGACCTAGATCTGAAGCACTGTGACACACCTTCACTGCTATTAGGGGCTCTAGAGTCAGACACACACGTGGACACATTTTTTTTTCCATTTAAACACATAAGTTATGTTATTGTTTGTGACTTCGGCGATAAGAAGACAGTGTACTCACTGGTATCAGCTAAGCTAACGCCAAATGATCTGTCGTCGGTAAATTAAACTCGGTTCCTGTTCCTTGTTAAAGTGGTTACAGATCAGGACTCCCAGATTGCATCAGTGGGTTAATGAAGAGGGATAGACTAATAAACGATGGAATAATAAACACAATTAAATCTGTGCTGCTATGGAATATAAATCATGTGATGCAGCGCAGATGTGGTACTACGAAAAAATTATCCAAGATGTACGAATAATTAGGAACAGCTATACTTTAGTAGTTAGTTATCTAATTAGTCACTCATGTGGCAGCTGACATTGCAAATAGAATGAAATGTTAAAATTGAAAAAAGCTCTAATTGTTAAGATTATTATTACATCATTATTAACTAACGATTTAATTTTTTCCACTGCTGATAAATGATTGGCTGACCAGATAACTGCATAAATGTACATAATAAAGGGACCGGGGAATTGTGTAGAACATTATTACCATCTTCCAGCCAATTAAAAGTAAGACGTAAAAGATGCAGGTGTTCTGCATTATATATTCAACAGCGCTGTGCAATTCTTCAATCTGATTGGTCAAGAGAAGCTAATTTATTTTCCTTTTTTTGTGGCAGCTCTGTAAATAGTTCCAACAAGCTTTTGTTGTTTTTTTTTGTTTTTTTTAAAAGAATAATATTGTTTCCATAGTAACAATTCTCAAATGGACTTGGTAGATGTCTAGCCATTTTCTATTTTTAATAGATGTCCATATTTAAATAGAGTCTTTAGTGGTGACAATCTGTGCAAATCTACCCCAGGGACAAGATTGTAGACCTACACAAGGATGGAATGGGCTACAAGACCACCGGCAGACAGTTTAATGAGAGAGTGACAACGGTTATAGTTACAGTGATAGTTTATACAGGTAACAAGCTGAGATTAGGAACATTTCCTTTAAGAGGGAGCTCGTAATCTCAGCTCATTACCTGTGTAAAAGACATACGAGAGCCATAAAAGGCTGCGGATTGATAAGAGATCAAACACTTATTTCACTCATTAAAATGCACATTTTTTTGCATTTTAAAAATGTGTTTTTCTGGATGTTTTTGTTGTTATTTTGTCTCTCACTGTTAAAATTAGCCTTTTGGAAAAACGTACAAAATCAGCGGGAGAACAAATCATTTTTAATAACCTCGTATACGAGGTATACGAATGTATGAAAATTTAGTAAAAATTACACAGCTTTTACTGACTGAAAAAAAATCTTTTCCACTTACTTTGATTGCCTTTGCCTGACACAAATGTTTTTGACATACGAGCCGTTTGGTCCTTTTGTATGTCGATGAAATTTATTCCGAAATTTCAATTATTAAGCTAAACATTTGTGGGGGCATTTGTATGCCAAGGTTCCACCGTATATTCTTAAAAAAAGAAAAAGAAATTACCAAAGTAGTTTTTCTAGTAGTTGCAACAGCTGTCAATTCTGTAGGTTCTATAGACCTACCTTACATCTACATACTTTATTATGTACTGTATATACTGTAAGGTGCTTTTGTTCAATATTCTTAAACATCTACATACTTTATTATGTACTGTATATACTGTAAAGTGTGTTTTTTTATATTCTTAAACATCTACATACTTTATTATGTACTGTATATACTGTAAGGTGCTTTTGTTCAATATTCTTAAACATCTACATACTTTATTATGTACTGTATATACTGTAAAGTGCGTTTTTTCAATATTCTTAAACATCTACATACTTTATTATGTACTGTATATACTGTAAAGTGTGTTTTTTTATATTCTTAAACATCTACATACTTTATTATGTACTGTATATACTGTAAAGTGCGTTTTTTTCAATATTCTTAAACATCTACATACTTTATTATGTACTGTATATACTGTAAAGTGTTTTTTTCAATATTCTTAAACATCTACATACTTTATTATGTACTGTATATACTGTAAAGTGCTTTTTTTCAATATTCTTAAACATCTACATACTTTATTATGTACTGTATATACTTTAAAATGCTTTTTTCCAAAATTCTGAAATACATTAAAATGATCTTCAGAGTCGATTATATTCTTTAGAGTAGATTAGGGTGAATATCTTTTTTCTACTTATTTTTTTGTTATAGAAATAAAACTTTTAAATCCACTTTAGTTGTGGAGGAACTGTTAGGTCTAAATATTTCTTTTAATTCATGATGATGCAATGCAAAACTGTTGACAAGTTCAGAAAGTGAATAAAAATAAGAGACTATAACATTTTGGGGAAGAATAAGAGACTTAATTTTTTCGGCAAAATAATTTGCAAGATGGTGTGTACTAAAACTGCATTGTTTTACATTTGGGTCAGTAGTTTAGGGCTGAGAACTGTCCTCATGTGGCATTGCTGTGTAAAGACACAACCGGTGGTATTAATTAACGGCAGTAGGAAAAAGACCAAGTGTAAATGCATACACACACTTAACCCAAAAGAGGAGTCAATAGGGAAACTTACAGCCGTCTAGTGGGCGTGTATATAGCAGAGAGTGAAAAACGTTTTTCTTGGTGTGAGAAGTGTTTATATTCTCATTAAATATTCCATTTTGACAGGCTAATGTATTCCGCTATTGGCTCTGAGGTGCTTTCTTCGGCTCGCTCTGTATTAGTCATTGCATGCATGGCTTTATTGCCGTATTCAGAAGTAGGACACAATTTAAATACTCAATCGCTCAGTCACTCTGTCAGTGTATGTATGTGTGTGTGTGTGTGTGTGTGTGTGTGTCTGAGGGGGGATGTTTGTGTGTAAGTCAAGCCAGTTTTACCAGTGGAGCACTTTTTATTTTCGATAGACGTTGCAGAAATTCAGCTTAACACCGCTAATGAGGAAGAAGAGGGTGACAGTATGAAGGATAAACTCCCCAATGGCTGAAAAAATTTCTCTGACGTGACAGCACAAGCACACACACGCACAGACACCCAAAATGTGCTAGAAAATTGTAGAAAGGACTGTCACCGGGCCAACTACCCTCTTTAATTAGCCAAAAATCAACTATAGTTATATTATATTATAATAGAAAAAAAAAAAAAAAACTAAACAGCATAAATAACAGTTTCATGTTTTTTTTCTTAAATCCCAATTGGCATTATGTCTCAAATTACATATTTGCAGCGATGTATGATTTTGAAGTGTTTATGCTTTGAAAGTAATTAAGAAATTAAGTTTCCTACTTAAGACCTGGTTCCAGACAACAATCACAGCTAAAGTTTGAATAGATAAGATAATTACATCACATTCACTCTATTTGGCAGATGGCCATAACCAGGGCGACTTATATTTATCCCATTTATTATCCGGCTAAGCAGCAGGGTTAAGGGCCTTGCTCAGGGGCCCAGCGGAGACAGCTTGGAGGTCCTTGGATTGACGATGACTGGTCTGTACATGCTCATAATGTTGGGTATAAACTGGCCTTTAGAGAAGGTTACAGTGGTGTGTGTGTGTGTTAAATTACAAATCAGTTTCAAGTAAAGTCAATTTATCTCTCGCTCTTTTTCTCCCTCTCTCTTTCCAACACCCACATGCAATCGCTTAAAGGCACAAAGAGCTTCACAAACAATAAATAGTCATTATGCAGGGACTGTAGCGAATGCCACCAGTGTGTGAACTGTACACAATGACGAGGGTTACACATTTATGACTGAAAGTGCTTATGCGAAAGGTTTCTCCAAACACATGGCACAGTTTTTAAACTCAGCTGCCACCTAAAATCCTTAAAGTCAGACCAGCCTGCTCTCCAAACAATACAGGAACATGATGTCTTCAGTATATATGGACTCAGAAAACATGCCCATGTTATCATCGAGCACTCTTTAAAGAAATTTTGCATCTAATGATAAATGCAATCGTTTATACCACACACACACACACACACACACACACAGGACAAATTGGGTGTGGTCTCTTTAAATCTTCCCTTGATTGAACAGTATGACTACATAAGTGTCAATCACCCCTTAACCTCTGCATATGTAACAGAGTTATTAAAAAAGTTAGGGTGTTGGACTGATACCAGAAAGACTGGAATTCGATTCCAAGCACCCCCAAGCCGCCACTGTGGGCCCTTGAGCAAGGCCCTTAACCCCCACATGCCAAATGTAAGTCGCTCTGGATAAGAGCGTCTGCCAAATGCTTTGCACATATGCACATTACATGGTAAAATATTTACACTGCACACTAAGCGCAATACATGCGCAAATAATGTTACCCTGTTTGTATTTGCACTAGTAATCATGTTTGTTAAGTTGCATTTTACATCTTGTGCCTTTGTATTTTTCTTTGCATTTACATCGTCTCTCTCTTTCTTTTCTTTCTTTCTTTCTTACACACTTATAATTTATTTTATAGACTGCTGGGAGAACTCACGGATTAAGAATTTCATTTTATGGTGGAACAGAAGTTTCCTGTACACACAAAATTCAATAAACTCTCGAACCTTGAATGACTTGTAACAATCTTTCCATTCTTACATTTACATTTCTGGCATTTTAACCATTGAGCTACCACATGAGTTACAACGCGACCCCTGCGTACCCTCTGATTCTGGGGAAATAGCACCATATTCCATGTTAGACAGATGTCCTGCTACAAATGATTTTAAGGGTTTTCTTTCTTAATGATATTTTCAGGACCGCACATCCTGTATCTCCCGCTCTTTCTATCCTCACCTCTATAAGTTCAGTTTTCTTTCCAACATATTTGTCTTTATCTTATCTAGAGGAAGATCCACTTCCACTACCTATTTGTCTTTTCAAAATGTCAGTCTGATCTGGTTCATTCCAGATGCTGTTGATGTCAGAAAAAAAATGTAGAGGGAGTAAAAGAAAAAAAAAAAAAAAAAAAAAAAGAGCAAACAAATGCACACGTCTATTTAATGTAATTCAATTCAACCAGAAATTGGAAATGTAGCCTTGACTGATAAAAGAAGTCGTATGATGTCGAGTGGTGTGTAGGCTTTTCATATTTTCCGTTCTTTTACAGCGTTACCAAAGCTATTCTATTCAATATGTAGATATGACAGTCACTGTCTTTTCCATTGAACAGCTTTTAAAACAATGACAGCTTTAAACAATGTCGGCTTGGAATTAATGTGTATAAAGGAATCTTTATATAGATAAATAATCTGATTCAGTTAATAGAAACGATTGATTTTACAGTTTGAAGACGTCCACGGCGGCGAGTTTAAACCCCTTTTTGTCGCTATATTTCCTGACACTTTAATGACCTTCAGACAAAAATGAGGGTTGAGAACGACAAAGCTGAAAAACTGCACACTCTCTTTCTCTCTCTCTCTCTCTCTCCCTCTCTCTCTGGCTCTCTCTCTCCCACACACACACACACACACACACGCACGCACACATACGTGTACATCATCGGCTGTCTTTGACATTTATTGTTTACCAAATGAGATGCATTGAAATGAAGTGCTCTTTAAAGATAGCTGGAGGGCTGACAGTCTTGTCATTTTGCAAGGACTTGCTGCATGCATTTGTGTGTGTGTGGGGGGGGTGTACGTATGGAATGCGTTTTTTTTGTTTTGTTTTTTGTTTACGAAATGTAGAATATATATATAGAGAGAGATTTATACAAAAGTTAAGATGATATCATGGACAGTGTAGCTGCAGAAATAGCATTCTTTTGCAGTGTGTGTGTGTGTGTGTGTGTGTGTGTAAATGCACACCAGTGGCCAACCTTTTTCTTTCTTCCTCTAACAAATTTCTACCTACATAACCCCTTAAAGTATTTCAATTTTACAGTAATAACAGTCTCACAGCTGCATCCCTCTGAGCAGGTTTCTGGTATGAAAGTGACGACACACACACACACACACACACACACACACACACATAGATAGATAGAGAGTCAGCAGACTCTATCTCTCTCTCTCTCTCCTTTTTCTCTCCCTCTCAGTTTATTTACACATAGTCTTCTCAATCCTGCAGGGATTTTGACTCCTTCTGGTCTCCAGCTTGGCTATAAATATTCCTCTCCCACAACACGGATCACGAGCAGCTAAAAGCGGCTGAGGCGTTGAGGCATTTATATAAGTCTCGAAAAAAAACACCTTTCATGCTGCTACACACTCCTTCTTCTCTGGAGGCACGAAGCGCTCAAACCGATTAAACTGATCAAATGGTACTTAAAATTATAGCGGTGCTATAAATAAACTCCAAAAGATATAATGTACAAAATGGGGCGTGTAGCTGCTTTAACCCGGGTCTCCCCCACAAAGCCGACATTATCTTGCATTGTAAAATAATAATTAAATATTTACATACGTATAGTTTTTTTTTTTATCATACTGCACTGTGGTTGCCTTCATTCCACTTGCTATGATTTTAAGTAAACACGCCTTTTAACGCGCCATTGATAAAAGGAGCTTTATTCGAAAATGATCATAAGCTTCAGTGGCGGCTTGTGCTGAAAAGTTTGCAAACAAACTAAAAAAATAAAACTGTTAGTAATATTAGTACCGCTAGTAAAGCTAAAATATCGATAATGTTAAATTTAACCGTTACAGAATGACATAAATGTAGCGAATTTGAGTTTAATGTGGGTTTTATTATCAGTAATTAAGTAATTAAGATAATCGTTGAAAAAGTCAGCCATTTATATCAGTCAGATTCAGAGATGAAGGTTGTAATACTGATGTTTTCCACTAGAGGGAGTTAAACGGAAGACAATAAAAGGCATCGCAAACAGTCCAATCAAAATATAAGCACAATATTGATTCGCTTACAACAAAAGTAGGAGGGTTCGGGATGCAAAACGGTGCTAATTAGCCAAATAGTTTATAAAACTACATACACACAAAATACAGTTTTTTTTATTACAGTACAATTTTTATATTTTTGAAATAAATGATATTATTAACATTGGAATAGTACGACTAAATGCTTTTTTTTTATATTAATTTGTGATATTAATATATTTAACTTATTGTTTACATGGTAAGAAGCTACAGCCTCCTATTGACTGGACACCACTGCTGAAATCCACAAGCTGTAATAGACAATGAGGAAAAAAAAAAGTACCGGATAATATCAGTTAACCGAATAATACTTTGCCTAGTGCTTATAAAGCTAATGAGCCAAATAAACTGCCCATGCATCTGGGGACGGCTCCCTCTGTTGGTTTGGAGTGCGAGTTGGTGAAATTTATACATTAAATTTACATATACATTAAACACTGTACTTTATTCTTTTTTCAATCCAATATTAAAGACATCTTCCCTCAAAAAAGTCAGGCAATACGTCAGACAGGACAGCTTGGCCATTCTTTTAGAAATTGCAATAGAATTTCTGCCACACAGGTGTTTGAGTATTGCAGAAAAAAAGAGAGACAACCTCTGTGGTCGGTCTTAGTAACTGTATCACATGACTCATTTGAACTCGTTCACATTTGTACTTAGCGGAGGTTTAAAATACAAACAAGGACACAGGAATCCTTACAAGCTACATGGGGTCTGTTACACTTCTTGTAATTTAATGTAAATCTTTTTATTTTGTCACATATACTTTTTTACAGCACAGTAAAATTCTTTTTTTTCACATATCCCATCTTAGTAAGTTGGGGGTCAGAGCGCAGGGTCAGTTATGATACAGAGCCCCTGGAGCAGGAAGGGTTGAGGGTTCTTGCTCAAGGACTCAACAGTGGTTGGCTTGCCGACATCCCTTACATCCCTTGTCCAATTATCCATCACTTTATATTAAATGGAAAATGAATAAAATAATTAAACAGAGAGGAAGAAAAAAAAACAGATAAAAAAAGAAGAGCGAGAAATAGAAAGAGGGGTAGATCGGTGGTTAAGGTGTTGGATTAATTAGGGTTTAATTCCCAGCACCACTCAACTGTCACTGCTGGGCCCCTAAGCAAGGTCCTTAAACTACAACTGTTTAGTTTGATAGGAAGAATTAGATAATTGTAAATCGCTCTGGATGAGGCCATCGCCAGAGAAAGAGAGAGAATAATTACTTTGTCACTTCCTGTTATTCAAGAAAAATTCTACATTAAAACATAATTAGTTTCTTTCTTCATGTTTAATCCATTCATACTGTTTCAGTTTTAACTGCACCACCTCTTACTGTTTCTCAATCCACCTTATTCCGATATTCAGCTGAGGTCGACTAATGAGTCATTCACTTTTTCTATGCCGCTCTTTCTTCCCCAAAAGCCCTGCTCAATTATTGTTTTTTTTTTTTCTTTCTTTTCCCGTTTAATTGAGGAGAATGATAAGGCTTTGTGCTGGAGATAAATTAGAACAGGAATTAGATATAATTGCACTGCACGTTGTCCGAAGTGACTCCTCTGGATACTGGTAAAAACACGAAGTGGGAATTGGGGTGATTCGTTGCTTTTGTTCTCCTAGATGCACATTTGATTTAGCTATCGAGCTAAACGGATAGAATTCTTGGCCTGGGAGCCGCACGCCTTTGTGTCCTGAGCATCCTCTCTAGGCTAATTGAAAAGAAGTACTCGTTCAAACACTTCCGCGCAAGTCTGTCACGTCATGTAGCCCAGATGGGAATGGTGTTTTGTCTGTAAATAGAGCGACATACAATCGATATTTCTCACAGGAGCCTAATACAAAATAAATCTTTTTATATATCAGACGCGGTTATTACTCCCACAGGCTTTTTGCTTTTTATATATCTCTCTTTATCGGATCTCTAGTGTTACTTTTATATTTCTGGAACTTGGCAGACGCCCTATTCCAGTTTGAATGACTTTACTTTTATTTGTATTTATGAAACTATGGGCCTTGTTCAGGGGCCCAGCGATGTAAGCTTGGTAATGCTGGGAATTGAACCCATGATCTTTTGATCGACAGTCTAACACCTTAACCACTGATCCACCTACTTCCTTGTTCCGACAGAGATAAGCATGATTAATTGCTGATATTTTAAATCCTGTTGATTAGAAAAGTTGATTAGATAAAATGAGAGTGATGCATGAAACTGGCTACTGTTTGACTACATTTGGAAGAGAAATGTAAAAATTTGCTTTTTTTTTTACATTTTTTTAACACAATGTCCTCCATTTAATGACACACACCTAACTGTTTAACCTGGTTTTTTATGTGTGTTTGTTTACGTGTCTATCTTCTGGTTTCCTCATGCTTAAGGTGTAGGTGCCTGACATACTCAGGCTCTCTTGCCTCAAAGGCATGTGAGCAAAGGATTATGGGAGTTGTAGTATTTGGCCTGAAGACCTGCAAGAATATTGGAATGAAAACTGAGGATTGACCTTTTCACCTGAAGCTCTGCTCTTTCTGTTTGCCAATAAAAGAGCGAGATGAGAGTGAAAGAGAAAGAGAGAGAGTGAGAGAGGGAAAGGGAAAAGCAGCTATGGAGAAAGTGAAGAAGCCCCTGTCTCTATATTACTTTTTTATCCTACTTTGTAGGTCCTCTTTCCACTTTTCATCTCTCCTATGTTCTTTTCTCTATTATTCAGCAGTGTATGGATATAGTTATCTTAAGATTTCCAGTACCAGCAAGCTGCCAGTAGTGGGCCCCTGGGAAAGGCCCTCAAGCTTAAAGTGCTCATATAGGTAAATAAATGGAATTATTCACTCATCTGCCACTTTATTAGGTACACCTGTTTAATTGCTTAATAACACAAATTGCTAATCAGCCATTCACATGGCAGAAACTCAATGCATTTAGGCATCTAGATGTGGTGAAAGACGACTTGCTAAAGTCATCAGAATAGGGAAGAAAGGGAAATTAGGTGACTTTGAACGTGGAATGGTTGTTGGTGCCAGACGGGCTGGTCTGGATATTTCGAAAACTGCTGATCTACTGGGATTTTTACGCACAACCATCTATAGGGTTTACAATCTGAAAAAAAGAAAATATCCAGTAAGCGGCAGTTGTGTGAACGAAAATGTCTTGTTGATGTCAGAGGTCAGAGAAGAATGGCCAGGCTGGTTAGAGATGAAAGGAAGGGATCAGTAACTTAAATAACCACTCATTACAACCAAGGTATGCATCTAAATGCACAACACATCAAACCCCGAAGCAGATGGGCTACAGCAGCAGAAGACCACACCAGGTGCAGCTCCTGTCAGCTAAGAACAGGAAACAGAGGCTGAAATTTGGACAGGCTCAACCAAATTAGGCAAAAGAAGATTGGAAAAACGTTGCCTGGTCTGATGAGTCTCGATTTTGGCATAAAGAACATGAAAGCATGGATCATTCTTCCTTGTCTCAACGGTTCAGGATGGTGGTAGTGGTGTATGGCTGGGGGATATTTTCTTGGCACACTCTGGGCCCTCTAACTGTTGATCATTGTTAAAACGCCACAGCCTGAGTATTGTTGCTGACCATGTCCCATCTTCTAATGTCACAAAGCTCAAATTAACCCAGACTGGTTTCTTGAACATGACAATGAGTTCACTTTATTCCAGTGGCCTCCACAGTCACCAGATCTCAACCCAATAGGGCACCGTTGGGATGTGGTGGAACGGGAGATTCAAATCATGGATGTGCAGTTGAGAAATCTGCGGCAAATGTGTGATGCTATGTCAATATCGACCAAAATGTTTAAGGATTGTTTCCACCACCTTGTTAAATCTATACCACGAAGAATTAAGGCAGTTCTAAAGGCAAAGGTGGTCCAACCCAGTACTAGTAAGGTGTATCTAATAAAGTGGCCAGTGAGTTTATACAGCAGGTGCAGGAACGCCTCCCTATCTCCCTCCCTTCCTCCCTATTTCTCCTTGCCATACAGTACTTCAGCAGCATCTGTTCCATTTCAAACAAAACTGCGTTCAAAACTTTCTCTTTTGCTAAAAATGCCTGTCGCACTCTCTGTCTGATCGTAGGGAAATCACAGCTTCTATACAACAGCAAATTTTAAAGCAGCTTGGCGTTTCTAGCGGCTCACGTCTGCGCTGGCTGGGAAATCGAAAGCCTTTTAGAGCTGTCATCCTGCGATGGGTGTGGTTATAGAGGATTCAAATCCTGAGAGCCCCATCCTGGAACAGTCAATCTCTCCCAAAATGGCAAGGGATACAAATGCTCAGCACTGCAAAAGGATGTTTGATGAAGGACTATTATGCACCCGGCGTAGATCCGGTTTGAATTCCGTGCTCCGTTTGGAAGAAGCTTCGGTACTTCAATTCAGAGAGAATGCGGCGCAAAAGGCACAAAGCCAGGCGAACTGTCTGGGTGAGAAAGGGGCATCATACTCTCTTTCACTCTGTCCTGTCAATCACAGCGTTCCTAGCCAATCGTGCGCGCTTATGTCCTAAAAGTTGTATCTCAAGTGAAAAAACATCTCAGTGGAGATACCGGGAAATAATACTACATTAATTCAGCGATAAATTCAGAGATTTTCTTGCAGAGAGGTATCTGACAAGATTTGGAATTATTTAGCATTATTTAGCACAAGAAGCAGTTCACTACAACTGCACAGCGGTGCACCGGAGAAGCCAACTCATTACGGGGAAGTAGACCGATGACAGGTGGTAGCCATAACAACCGTGGCAGTTACTAATTGGCGCCAAGTCATGCTGACTGGTGATTATTTTGGAGCTGTGTATGTGTAACGGAGCATTTGCTAAGCCTCCGCTGTTGATCGAGAGTGTGAGGGTGGCATGTTCGCTCTTAGTGCCAAAATTAGACGTAATATATGTTTTGCTTTTCGGACGTGTGTTCAAGACATGTATTGGCTCATCCTAACTGTGGATATGATCAAAAAATGTTAACTGAATTAAACTTTTTCCAATTACATAAATCATTGTGCATGTATTTGTGGTGTGGTACAGACTTGTACATGCTATTATTAGTTCATAAGTAGAAAAGAATGCTGAGAAAGAACAGGATGGTGTGATGAATCCTAGCACTAGTTACTCTTAAACCGCATTTACACTGCATGTATCAAGTGACCCAATTCCTTTTTTTTTACATGGATTCTAGTATTTTCAAATCGATTTCAGGCCTCGTTTATATGTAAAAGATATCAGACATGAATCAAATACAAGCAGACAGATCGAATTTTGCCCCGTCAATCCGAATCGAACATCACTCAATAAAAAAATCACGCACTATATATATATATATATATATATATATATATATATATGTGTGTGTGTAACTTAGTGATCAATGCTTCATTTGCCCAGTCTGCAACAAAGGCTCCCCTCTTTTTTTCTCCTCCTAAGGATAGCGTTGTTTTGCCGACCTTTAAATACGGTGCAGAAGTCACATACTGAATAATCAATTTGTCTTGTTTTATTGCATTTATAGATTGCATCTACCCTGGATAATTTATTATTATTGTGTATAGTGTAGATGCAGATATCAGACAAGGCTCAGTTTTAAAAGACGACAAGCGGCTCATTAAAAAAATCAGATATAGTCACAAAATCCGAATTAGGCAGTATAAGATCTGTAGTGTAAATGCAGCCTAACAAACTGGATTGGTGGATTTCTTTTTTTTTAGTACTTGTGAAATAGTTTATTCCTCAGATAATGAAGCAATTCGTCAACAATCGCATATAAATAATTAATAAAGATTGACAACATGTGTTCGGTCTATTTATAAAAATAATTAAATGTTGTGGAGTGTTTGAAGTTCAGGAGATAGAATAAAAGACAGAGTAGAGAGCGTTAAGTAAGTTTCGTCAAATCCCAGACCATATATATATATATATATATATATATATATATATATATATATATATATATATTCCCAGGTGTCCAATTTAAGGCTTGGAGTGTTTAAAGCTGGCAATTTTGTCATATAGAATAGTTTGTTTAACAACATTTAACATCAGAACTCAAAGTGTTGTGTGAGTCAGAAAGTGTGTGTAAGAAAGAAAGAGAAAGAGAGTGTGCGTGTGTGCGCACTATAGAGTTGTCCCAAGTGCTGGAGTATGGACAGACTTTGTGTGAGTCATGAAAGAGTGTGTCTGGGTTTAAGCTCTAAACAGCTCTCTGACTCATCAAAACAACGACATTAACCTTTCCACGCTCTGTCTCGCGCTACACCAGGCCCGGTCTCACACTTTTTTTGCTGGTATTCAGATTTCTATCCTCTGTGTTTGTGTGTGTGTGTGTATTACGCACAATTCCTACAAGTCAGAACTGTTAAAAGTTACCATTAATTAATTCCATGTACGTATAAGGTCTAGGGTTACAAGGAAGTGGGAAAAATGTTTAATGGGAACTTCATCAGACATCCAGATATTTATCTTCAGGTTTTCAGAGACTGTACAAACACTGGTAAATCTTTAGGGAGAAGATGCCAACCCTGCGACGCACTCTGCTCCAAGGCTACAATTTACATTACATTTGATCATTACAATATGTTGTAATTAACAATAACATGTTCAGATGAGGATGGGTTCCCTGTTGAGTCTGGTTCCTCTCAAGGTTCCTTCCTTTTTCTTTTCAGGGAGTCAATTTTTGCCACAGTCGCCTTCGGCTTGCTTATTAAAGACAAACCTACACATTTCGTTGTTACTAAATTGTGTGTAAAGATGTTTTAAGACAATATCTGTAAAAGCGCTATACAAATAAAATTGAATTGAATCTTGGGAATTGAAAAAATATTTAAAGTTGAAAACTTAACAAGAAATAATGGAAACTTTTAGGAATTTATTAGAATAATTTAGAAACCTGACATAACCTGACATAACTTACCTAAGAAGGGTAAATTATGTCAGCTAAATGTTTGCTCAGTGTATTTGTTTATCATCATGGTATAATTCTGGAAACCTTGCAACATTAATAAAGACCAATAATTAACCATGTGTAATTATGATGATGTGGATTTATTCTCTTCTCTCTCTTATTGCTGTTAAATTGAACCATTGTCTGTCACTGACACATTCATTAGGCATCATCATGTAATCATGCTTATGACTTTCGTCTTGGGTATTGATGATATCTCTATGGCAACATGTCGTCTCATCCAGTTACGACCATTCAATAGCTACGGTCGAATGGAATTTAATTAATATACCGTGAATAAAGACAAATTATGGTTGAATAACAAATTTTACAGTTTGTGTGACCTTGCGCGAGTAGACGATTCTGTAAATGATTATATTGTTCAATACACATGTAATGTCATGTTTATTACAGGGCATGAAGCATTTATTATGGAAGTATCAATTGTAAAAAGTATGAAGCAGTATGTATGAAATTCAAGGCATCATTATTTAGACCGAACTATGATTGGAGGAGCTGATAATAAAAAAAAGCTCCATGGATAAGGTTACTAAGCTGCTGATTGGAAAATTGTGGGTATAATGAGTGTGTGTGTGTGTGTGTATAATAGTTAAAATAATTTAATAAAAAGTTTACAGTTAAACTTTGTTATAAATTAACAGTGAAAAAATCAATCACTATTTCCTGTTTCACCCTCCAAAGTTTAATGGGAATATATGGTATAGTCTTTGCCCTTTGACCTTAGGCATAATAATAGTTATATTATATAAGAACGGAAATGGCTGTAACAATCTGTTTTGCAGAAGTACATGCTGCACATTTACTTTAAAATGACTGCCAATCTTTCGATGAGCCTTCCTTTCAGACATTTTATCTTATCATATGGGGGAAGTTCTGTAAATCAGATTTCTACTCCTTTACACTCGGTAGAGATGGAAAGGATCTGATATTAGGTCAGATTTTGATCACAGATTGACCTGGTGAACTTTTAAGACTTTTTGAGTGAGTAAAACAGCTGCTTTACACGTTCTTACACACACACACACACACACACACACACTTGTCAATAACTGGTCTACACAAGTCAGTCATGTACAACATTTAATTTCGCATGAAACATTAATAAAAGCCTGTATTCTCTGCTCTGGTTACATAAAGACCTGAAGAGCGCTCACTCCATCTTTTTAATAGTACGGCAAAGCGCTGGGCTCATTTTTTCCCTCTCCTTAATTAATGTGTTTATTTAATCAAAATCTAACAAAGTGGTCTGATGTCTGGAGTGCGGCCATCCATGCGGGATCATTAGCGTCTTTACGGAGATGAATGGCTGACGTGAACGGCGCGTCCGATCCGATGCGGGAGTGATGTGGGAGCGCTGGGCGTCGCGTGGGGATAATCGATAGCGCGCCAGAACGAGGAGAGAAAACTGCCTTTGTAGAAGACAGACACATGACACAAATTCTACATTTCAAAGGAGCTTAACCTTTAAATCAAAGGGTCTATTAAACACAAGCGGGCAGTGGTGGAGCAGACACAAACACACACACACACACACAGACACTGGATTAACGACTATGTGTGTAAATGTCTAGTCTGCACAGCTATGATTAAAGTCAATTTTAATAAGTAGAATTATTAAGACTAGCCTAATTGCCAGAAATATAGAAGTAGTTAAAAATAAATAGGGAAAAAGAGATAGAGAGAGAAAGAGAAAGAAAAAGAGAGAGAGAGAGAGAGAGCAAAAGATAGATTTTATCGTTTCTTTCTTACTCTCTCACTCGCTTACTTGTACTCACTCTCTCTCTCTCTCTCTCTCTCTCATTCCCACTTTCATAAATCATACAGATAATTGTCTCTGGGAGGGAGCTTTAGAGGTCTGCAGACTGTGTCTTATTCAAAATTTCTCACTATCGTCCTCTCTCTTTTCCTATCTCTCTCTCTCTTTCTCTCTCTTTCTCTCACACACACACACACACCCAAATAACATACCTTAGTTACCGAAAATACAGAAAATACCACAGCAGGCAATTTATAAGCCTGTGGTTAAAATAATAGTAGCAGCGAACAGTGCTCTTGTTCTGATTTTTTACCAAATCACTGAAAAAGCAGGGCAAGTAAATGGGGTTTCTTAATTCTGGGATATATGAAGTGTCTCGTCTATATAGTGTCATGTGTTTTAAGGCATAAACATTTGTAATAACTGACAGTCAATTACCGTAGAACACCGGATGTAATGAAAGCAAACAGTCGAACAGCTGATCTGTGTCAGTGGTAATATGTGGATAAGTGACTAGTAGTCGTCCTGCGTGTGTCAGACGTGTCTTTTATAGCGTTGAAAAACCAGGCTATTGTTTATCGAACACGCAAGCGGCTAATGGGTCTGAATGAGCGTAATGAATTCACCGGAATTCTAAACGATTCACAGATGTTGCTTTGTGCGTCGCTTTCAGGGTAATCCATCTGTAAATGCAGAGTTCCTGATGGGCGGTGACTCGGGTTCGTGGGAATTGGAGTTGGAATTCGAACATAAAGTCTACAGCAGTGATACTTAACAGGGAGACACCTTCCAGGAGCACCCCCAATGTGCGTTTAGACGGTGTCTGAAATCTGGTGGTTCCTGGGAGGTTATTCAAACACTGAAGAAACAGGTGTGTTATGCAGTTCCATGTGAAAATTTGCCAAATTTCCC
Organism: Bagarius yarrelli; assembly: GCA_005784505.1. Taxonomy (NCBI): domain Eukaryota; kingdom Metazoa; phylum Chordata; class Actinopteri; order Siluriformes; family Sisoridae; genus Bagarius; species Bagarius yarrelli. The sequence goes on along the minus strand of VCAZ01000033.1, from coordinate 1,625,773 downwards.
CAAGACATTAATAGTGCAGTTGTAGAAAAAATGTTGCTCGTGTAACGTTGATTATCTTGGGTAAGGCTTTATTCCCCTCACCTTTATTAGGATCTATGAAAATAGCAGCAAATAAACATGTACAGCACTCTCGCAAACTGCAGACTTGCATGATATTTGTTCAATATTTTATGATAATTTGCTGTTATGTTTGTTGATTTCTTTATTCTTAAAGAGTATTTCTTATTCTTTTTTTATTCTAAAAATGCACTCATAACAAATAGAGGTCTAATGGCTTTTCAGACAGAAAACATCCAGTTTGTGTGCATGGGACGTTGGCTGGGGTGTGGGAGAAATTAAAGGGTTTCAACTTGACTCAGAGGGACATTCATCCAAAATAGAAGTGCCACTTATTCTACATGGTCTCGCTCAAGATTTAAAAACTCAAGACTTTATTGGCATGATAAATATGCACAATCATTGCCAAATCTTGGGTACTTGGGATACATCCAAGTTTTGAATAGACAGAGATTCTCCGGAATCCTATGGTTAATAAAAAAATAAATAAATAGCACATGTTGGTTGGTCAGCGAGCGAGATTCCATTCACAGACTGTGGGTGACCAGACAGGACAACCAAGGCAAAATTCGGCCATGACAGTTATTCTGATTTTCGTGGCTCGAGACCTGATGCATGTTTCTTTTTCCAGACCCCTGACAGGCGGGACACCGTCTTGACTTTTACCTGCTGCAGTCAGGGTCATCCTAAGATTTATCTTCTAAACACCCTTTTGGCATTGACAACAGAAATAAGATCAAGAGAGCAAATAGACAAGTATTTATAATGAACCGAAAATGCAATTAAAGAGTGAAATAAAATATACACTTTATACACGTGTGTGATTTTTTTAAAGAAAGTGCCAGGCACCAGTGTCAAACTTTCTTCGCTAAGTAAAAAAAAAAACATTCATTTCTACCAAAGGTTGCATTTCCTGACCTCACACCATTGCATGTGTCTTTGTCACTCTTTCTCACACACACACACGCACGGTGATGTGCTGAATTCAGAAAGTTGTAAATGAATGTGCATCACACTTTAATTTTAACTGGCTGACACCTCTGGGAAAGTCTAACTATGTTGAGAAGCCAAAACTTTTGGAGTTTGGTAAAATTCCATTACAACAAGGACATTTCAGCAATGAACTTTTACCCTTGCTGTAACTCTCATACAAAATTTACTTCGGAAGAAAATAAAATTAAAGCACAATAATGAGCTGCTTCTCCATTTTGTGCTCTGGTTTCAGTATAATGGAAAAGATGAGGAAGTTGATTGGTTGGTTCCTGTCACATGACCCACAGTTATGCTTGCTGCATTACAAAAAGTCAAGATGTTTTTATCTTGCGGTACCACAGACACGCCTGGAAAAAAAATGAGCGCAACCTCATTTACATTATAAACAATGAAATTAGGTGTGCCAGACCTGCCATAGAGCAGTTCCGTCAGATGATATCTTAGACATGCTGTGCTGTTATCCATATGCCATTTAGTACATTAATAAACCAATTCTGACACCCTTTATCAATTTAAAAACTATGCATGTCATCCATACAATTAATATCAACTAGATAAATAGATCAAAAAAAAAAAAACAAACGAAAAAATATTTCCAACCGGGGCGGAGCCTAAGCCCGAGTGGAAACAGGCTGCGCTTCCCTACTGAAACAACTCCTGGGTTCCGAACTGTCTCCCAAAACTTGATGGTATTGAGTGGGAACTGCTGATGTCAGTGGGCGGAGTTATCACTCCATGGCAAATTAGAAAATAAATTAGGAAGAATTACATTTTAAAAAAGAATGAAATGCTAGAAAGCACCTACATGAGCAGATAGAAAGGGAAAGGCTAGACGTTTTAACAGATTCACCCTTCATAATACAGGGATTAAAAACACAGAAAAAGATAGCAAAAGATTACAAAAGATTTAGGTCACATGTTGGTGAGTAAATGGGTTCTGCTCCCTGCCAGTACAAGCGTTAGCCGGGTTAAGCATGGTGGAGAAGCGGTATTAGGCGCTTCTGATTGATTTTTTTGGACAGAAATCCATAGGCTCAAGGTACCGATGCATCACTGGCCAAGGATACCAGTTATACAGTAGTATGTAGACACTGTTGTTTAAAAACTGCTGTATGATAAAGACTTAAAAATAGGTGGACAACTGGGACTTGATGGTCTTGATGGACTTGATGATTCTTAAAGCCTGGAGCGGTTTTAACCTTTTCACACGAACAAGGACATGAAAGTTGATGCTGTGTTAAAGAGGAGCCCTTACTCCAGGACAATGTGGTTTTTAAAAAGCTTGAAGTGTGTGTGTGTGTGTGTGTGTGTGTGTGTGTGTGGGTCGCTACAGTAAAGGCAAGATTTCCCCTCTCTGGGAGAATAAATGAGGAGGAGGCAGTCAACTTTCCAAGACTGGCGGTAAAAGCAGCCGTCTTTATGGAAAAGGATAAAAATGACTATATCTTAAAGGCTCTATATTAAAGGAGTAAAAGTCATGTAGCTTCAGTCACTGGATGAGGTCCTCAAGAGTCTGTTTTAGGAAGAAGCAAAGGGAAATTCATGAAATCAGCAGTACAAACCTGAATCCACCCAAAAAAAAAAAAAAGCATTTTTCATTTTGGACCAAGACACAGCTACAGCAGCAGTAATGCAGGTGCTAATAAATTTATTTTTATAGAAACATCCTGAGTTGGCTGTAAGGCTAACAAACATGTGACGACAATGCTGCGACGACTCTGAAGGCCTGATATCTGCCTGCCTTCCTGTTGATTTTGAAGAGAAGAGAAGAGAAAGAGAAGGAGAAGGAGAGAGAGGAGAAAACTAGAGACGAGAAATAGAGAAAGAAGAGAGAAGAGAGAGAAGAGAAAAGAGTGAGAAAAAGAGAAAGAAGAATAAGAGAGAGAAGAGAAAGAAGAGAAGAGAAGAGAAGAAGAAGATGAAGAAAGAGAAGGAAGAGAGAGAAGAGAGCAGAAAAAGAGAAGAGAAGATAAGAGAAGTTAAATAAGTGAGGGAGTTGAGAAGAGAAATTTTGCAAGAAGAAAAGAAAAGAAGGCAGAGAGATAGAGAAAGAAGAGAAGAGAAGAGAAACGAGAGAAGAGAAGAGAATGACAGGAAGGCGGGGAGGCCGGAGGATGGGAAGAGAAGAAACCTTGAGATTGAGAAAATGATCCCCAAAAAAAGAATGATAAAAACAGAGAAGAGAAGAGAGAAAGCACTTTCCCCGCGAAACCATAATTAACAGAAAAATGGGCACATCTTTGTTTATTCAATCATCTAAGAGTGGATGGCAGATAAAGCTGAAGCAAGTAGAAAGAGTGCTGTATTGGGCAGATTTAAATAGTGAGAAAGTAGTGCGGAGGCACATTGGTTTAGGCCTTTTGGTCATTCTAAGAGAAAGAAAGAAAGAAGAGCAATAAAAAAAAAGAGAAGAGAAAAGTCCATCTCAATTTTTCCAGAACAAGACTGTCTGATGATTTACATTGTCATAATACCCAGAAGCGAAGAGAAAGAGGTGAGGGAGAAGAGAAGAAAGAAAGAGAAGCGAGAGAGAGAAAGAGAAGAGAAGAGGCGAAGAGAAGAAGAGAAGGAAGGAGAAGAGAGTAACGAAGAAAGATAGGAGAAGAGAAGAGAGTTTTACTTGCAGTATTGAGATAAAGATCCACCGAAAAAAGTGAGAGACTGCAGATGTCAGGGACTTGTCCCTCGAAGACGACAAGTGAGTTAGTCAATCAATCTACTATATCGGCCATTAAAGCCTGAATGAAGGGACTCTGTTGATGCTGAGGCACTCTCTTAAATAGTTTATGATTATTAGTGCGAGGGAGGTTGAGAGCTTTTGAGAAGAGTTACAAAGTGAAGGGAACTTTCGTTAAAATCAAGGAAAAAGCGAAGTTTATCTCCATTTTCCAGAACAGACCTGGTGAGAGTTTGCATTGTGCAAAGGAGCGAAGCTCCAAAAATGTTGGGTTTGATTGATCCGAATTTATGAGAGGCATTCGAGTGATTCGTCTCGAGAAGAGAAGAGTTTTCGATTCAGAGTTGAATAAGAGAGAGAAGAGAGAAGAAAGTAAGAGAGAGAAGATGGAAGAGAGCGCAAGGAGTTCTGAAGAGGAGAAGAGGTTAGACGAAGACGAGAGAAGGGAGAAGTTTTTACGAGAAGTTAAATAGAGAGAAGAGAAGGTGAACCAGGAGGAAAAGTTAAATAATGAAGAGAGAGAGCTAGATTGAAGAGAAGAGAAGAGAAGTTAAATAAGGGAGGGAGTTGAGAAGAGAAGGAAAAGCAGAGAAGAAAAGTTAAATAAAGGAGGAGCGAGGAGGAGAAGAGAAGAGAAGAGAAGAGAAGAGAAGAGAAGAGAACGAGAGAAGAAGAGAAAGAGAAGAGAAATGAAATGAAATGAAGGAGGGGGTCGAGAGGAGAGGAGAAGAGAAGAGAGTTTTACTTGCAGTATTGAGATAAATGATCCACCAGAAAAAGATGTGTGGGTTGGTATGCATTACAGTTCAGTTCAGGTCACTTGTCCCTCGATCTATTACCATAATTACACTGGTGCATCATTTGTTTAGTCAATCATCTACTAATATCTGGGGCCAGTAAAGCCTGAATGAAATGTTTACTCTGTTTGATGCTGTATTGGCAGCTATATTAAAATAGGTGATGATTAATTAGTGCGGTATTTTGATTCCATTGGTTTATTGGCCCTTTGGTCATTCTATAAGTTACTCAAAGTGACAGGGGACTTTATATAAATCAATTGTGAAGAAGCGGAAAACGTCTTCCATCTCAAGTTTTCCACAACAGACCTGGTCTGATGAGTTTAGCATTGTGCATAGCAGTAGCCCAGAACCTCTCCAGCCTCACTGTTGGCTTTGATTGATCCGAATTTATGACCGTCATCGATCGATTCGTCTCGATCTCGAGACTTTTTTTCTTTCTTTTCAGAAATGCCAAGGCTGCAAATAGAGCTCATTAGCAAAGACGAAGCCACAAACTGTCAGAAATCAATTTCCATTATGGACACCCCCGCATTACGCCTTTTGCTATGGGGGGAAAAGGAGACTGTAATAGCATTGTAATAGAGTCGGAAGGTTTGAGAGAAGGAGGAGAGAAAGCCAAAAAGATGGAAACCTAGACAGATGGAAACCTAGACAGATGGAAACCAAAACAGATGGAAACCTAGAGGATTGACAGAGCTGCACTGTCAAGATCATCATCATCATCATCATGGTGAAGTGATTTTATTTATACTTACAGGAAGGGGTTTATGACCTTGATTTTAAATCGTAAATATCCGTCTCAGGCAAAGGTCATGTTTAAGTACCCCTTCATAAACAATTCATAATGTCCACACGACACAATCATAAAGAATCTGTCAAACCTAAGCAGAATGTTCCCTAAGAAGGCATCAAAAAAGGATGACGGTGCTTTCGGTGGTGTTTATAAGCGCACGGCAGCTCAAATTTTCTGACAGCCCTCTCAAGACTTCACGTTTGAGCAGCTTTTGGATTAATTACACAAAGCTAGTAATTTTTTTTTCTGTAATCCACACCCCTCCTCCTCCCCCTTTGTCTTTTTTTTCCTGATTGTGTGCGAGTCGGTGTGATGGATCTTTGGTACTTGTCATTAGAGACTGAGTGCTTGAGTCGTATGAGAAATTAACAAGTGTGATGTGAATGAAATGTAACCTTAATAACGTCGCCGTTCTAATTTACACAAGTGGATTATGGTGATAAGGTCATAATTCACAAACTCTGCCGATTCACTAAAGCGCTTATTTGCTACGCTGCAATTAAATCGCCTTATTCGGTGCTGAGCTTCGCTGTAATAATATGCAGTCCCAGTGTGTCTTCAATTAAGGTAAAGCTTTTAATGTGATGACTACAGGACAAAACAGGGACATGGGACGCAGTAGCTGGAACTTACATTTTTTAATTTCTATTTGAGTTGCCAAACCATCATGGCCAAGTAATTAAAAGCTATTAAATGCTGATTACTGAGAATAAACCAAAATCAAAAAGTAAGCTGTTTTTCTTTTAATTACAAATAATAATAATACTGTTTACGTTCACTTAGCTTTGTCCTGTCAGTGTTAGATGTGGATCGTTGTGATGTCGATGTGCCGTCCCCTAAGTGAAAACCATTGCTTTGGTCCTGATCTTAATTATCTTGATTTAAAGTTACAATTTTTCAGACTTAATTATTAGCTTTAATTTGTCTGAACATGACATACATTTTTTACACTGTACTTTTTTAAAGCTTTTTCATAACTAATTATAAGGTCCAACCAAAATAACACTAACAAAAGTCAATGGCTACAGTGAATATAACACCAAGACGGTTGAGACTGCAGTGCTAATTAAATTATAGAATAAATAAAGTTCACTTGGATTTTCATGGTTTCTTGTAAGTGACTGCAAAAAGTTTACGAAGCATGTACAAGATCTAACTGTCGAAAGATATCAATCAGAAGAGGGGTAGAAAACAAGATTTCAAGATAAAGAAAATGAAGCACACCCATATTGACTTTATAAATCACATTTCTGGAATTGAGCAGACGACGACCTTATCCAGATGCTTGGATATCCAAATTAGCAATTAATGATTAAGGGCCTTGTTTAGAAGCCCCAGCAGTGGCAGCCTGGTGGTACTGATCATCTTGATATAGAAATGAGTTAAATGGCAGATTTGATTGTGTTATAAATAAAAAAAAGTTCTGTTTTTATCACATTAGACGGTGAATAAATATCGGTTTTGCATATTGCTCATATATTGATCTGTATCGGCTGTAAAAAATTGTATCGGTCGGTCTTTAGTTGGGCGTTTTTAGGCTAGTCTTTTTTTTTTCGCTATTAAAACAGCACAACCTCTCACCTTATAAACACCATTCCCAACGGTGAAGAATGATAAAGGCAGCATCATACTAAAAGACTGGCTTAAAATTCCTTAGTTCTGATTCATGCTAAAGGTTACAAGGTGATGAGTGCCATTGATGGTGGTTTAGTTTGAAGGATTTGTATATTTAATGCTTTTGAGTAGTTTCGTTTGTTATGTTTATATATACAGAATTCTTTATGTGGACTTGCTGTCTATTGATGTTAATGCAGTGCTGTATTGTAGGGTTTTTTACTGATAAGGGTATAATTGAACACAAATTTGGAGAGCACACGCATACACATTCACACACAGTTGCAATTTAAAATCAGCAGTTCATTGTTTTAAGAGGTGGGAAAACCTGGAAAAAAAATGTACGGACACGAGGAGAATATAAAAACTGCGGTCTGGAGTAAATTTGGAACTGTGCGTTGGAAACATCTGCTGTTTGAGTAGTATATTTTGTGTAATAATTCAGGAATGGCAGTCTGATTGGAATCCATAGCACTGTTAACTTATTATTTAAAGATAATATAAACAATCCAAAATCAGTAAGAGCAAAAACAAACAGGCAGGGGTCAGACAGAGCAACATGGTCCCATCAGGACAACAAACAGCAACAAAATCCACAAGACCTAATCTAATAAACAGGTCGTCAGCACAGCTTTTAAAGTGTTAAACTGCCTACAATTGAAAGATCATGGTTCAATTCCCAGCACCACCAAGCTGCCACTGCTTGGACCCTGAGCAAGACCCTTAATTTTTATCTGCTTACTCGAGATATATGCAAGTCCCTCTGGATAAGGGTGTCTGGTGTCAGAGAATAGCAGCCCTGACACAATGCATATTTCAGAAATGTGCAAACATTAATAGGATTGAGTTTACTCACTAAAAATGTAAGATAAGGTTGATTTTTTTGTATTTAATGAGGTTGTCTAGAGTACTACCCGTTAGTCAGCTGCTGATATAGAATATGTATTCGAGTAGAAACCGGTTTTCCTAAGACAACAGAACTCTCTCTGTCGCTTTTTCTCTGTCTCGCTCCGAGATTTTAATAATCAGTAGCTTTCACAAGGTTAGATGTGGGACCAATTACACACACTTCTGGACTCGAGCACTTCAGGTTTCATATCTGGACTTCATAGAGCTCCTTTTCCCTTTCTCCATAATCTTGTGATTATATTTCCACTGCACACACTATCGAAGCCTCTCCCAGCCTCTCTCTATCTCTTTCTCTCTCTCTCTCTCTCTGTCTGTCCACAGGATGCCAGTTAATGCTAGTGTTGAAAATAAATAAATAAATCATTTACAGCTTTCAGTGCTGAGTCGAGCTGATTAAAAAAGTTGCGTAATGGCACTCAGGGATTTAAAAGGCAAATTTACTGTGCTGCTCATTTTAATTGCGCTAAAAACATCACTATGAACGATGGCGCTCTCCTTTGAGAGTTCATTACACCGTAGCCTGTTTTTATTTTGGTTTTTGTCTCTGTTCCTCCCAGCCCTGCGTCCCATATCGCTAAGAGCACACACACTTCAAGTGAGTTACATTTACAGTCATTCAAATATCACTTCAGCCTCGTGGATTTCCAAATTAAAGAGTTTTTACATCCTTGTTAAAATGTTAATCGCCTCCTGAAGAAACAAAACAATTTATTAGGGCTGAAGCTGAATTTCGTCTCTAATCATAGCTTGATCTCGTTTACGCAAGCAGGTGTGCTGAGAAAACAGGTTTGATTTATGTGGTATAAGACACCTTACCTTATATGTGTGGAAGAGAGAGAGAGAGAGAGAGAGAGAGAGAGAGAAAGAGAGTCAAAATGTCATTGGGTAAACGTTTCCAGTTCACGTAACTGCAAATACCGAGGTAGCATGACACAGAAGTGAGGGACAGGGTAGAGCAGACCGAGTCCCTGGGGTTTAATTTTTAAAGCGCCTCGCAATTTTTACCTTGCATTTACAAGTACGTTTAGTGTGGAATGCTAACACAACCAGCCTAAAGCCTAAATATGTGTAAGGTTTATGTTTGATGTTCTTGTTTTATGTTTGTTCTTGTTTCATGTTTTGTCTATGTTTAATGTTTATGTTTCTTGTTCATAGTAGATTTATGTTTCATGTTAATGTTTCATGTTTATGTCGTGAGCCACTGTCGTGAGTCTGTTTGTCAAGCTAAGCTACGTTTCTTCTATTCAAGTTCATGTTTGCTGTTTATATTTATACTAAGTATTCAAGTTAAGTCAAGATAAGCTAAGATACTTCAAGTCTAGTTTATGTTATGTTTGTTGTAAACTGCACCTTTGGGTTCTAATACTACTTGCTTCAGTGGACATCCTTAAAAATATGAAATTATGGCCCTTAGGAAATTAGATAAACGTAAGTCAATCTGACTAAGAGCGTCTGACTTTCTCTTTCGTCATTTTAAACCATATATATATATATATCACTGCTGATATATATATAGTCAGCAATTATTTGTTTATAAACTTTGCAACTGTCATATCACCTAAAATGATGTTAATTCTCAATTACACCCTCCACACAATCACAATTCCTCACTGTATGTAAATACTATATGTAAAGGATGCAGTGAGGATCGGGTTAGCGTGCTAAATGTCACATGATTTATTTTTAAGAGGATTCACATCTATATTGGGCAAATAATATAACTCTTAATATTCAGTCCACCTCCTCTATAGGCTAAAAGTAAAATAAGGACTCGACATAACTCTGAAATAAAATGCCCTGTTTAGCAGTTTAGCACAAGGTTAGAAAGCTATGAATAACTGCCCCAAATTGTCAGTGGAGGATTACCACCAGACCCTGGGTCTCTCCTGTGATGATGCTTGATCAGCATTTTATTTTTGCCACTTATATTTAAAGCCAGAGAGAGAAATTGAGCTTGGGTCGGGTGATCTATTTTGTCTGACGAAAACATTTAGATTTTTTTGACTTTTGGCTGCTTCCTACTACTTATTTTAGGTCACTGTGTTGCTGTAAGGGAAAATGTCATCACACAAGTTAGGAGAGATTCTGGGATGGGTTTCAGTTTGCTGAGGTTCCGACATCAAATAAAGAATAGAAAGCCACATCCTCTGGCAGCCAGAGTTTCCAATGCCTTTAGTTTTTAGGCTTTTATCCAGAGCACTTCAAACAACGAATTACAGTCATAACCGTTCTGTTTGCATGACGTTCCAGCTGTCCCGCTGTTTTTCATCCTGGCAAACTGAACTATAAGCTTTCCCTAAAGAGTCATTAACTGCTTCAAGAAAAACGCTCTCACAACACTTTTACTGGTGCAACAAACTTCTCGTGATCCACTTAGTTGCATCCTGGTTGAGAAAAGTAAATTGTCCCACACTGTTTGTACACTCATGCAAATATTGGAAAAAGGAGCTGCACTATATTGCAAAAAGTATATACACTGTACTGCCAAACGTTTGTGGGCATTGGCCATCAGTAACACGTGATTTTAAGCATCTTATTTCAGATTTACTTCCTATTTTGCTGTTAGATTAAAATCTACTCGTTTAGAAGGTTTCCATTACAAATGTGAGTTTAAACACTCCAATCATAATGCGTCATAATGGTGTTTAGGGAATTTGTGCACAGGGGTATTGTCATGCTGGAACTGTGTTTGGGTCTTTGAAATAATGTACAAAGACATCCTAGCAAACTGTGTGCTTCCAAATTTGAAATATGAAGGTGAGTAATTGCACCAGACTTTAAACTTTTAGATCCTAAGGTTTAAAGCCAGAAAACTTAAAGCAATGTCATCCCTTGCTGCATCTCTGGATTTCTTCTGAAAAAAAAAAATTCCCACTTCTCTCTATATACCGGAAGATTGTGAGTTCGATCCCCAGCACCACCAAGTTACCACTGCTGGGCCACTGAGCGAGGCCCCTAACCCTCAACTGCTCAGTTGTAGAAATGAGACAAAAATGTAAGTCACTCTAGATAAGGGTCATCTGCTAAATACTGTAAATGTGAATATTTACAAATTTCATATGAGCTTTACAATATATTGTATGATATACAACATTATATCAGAAGTCCAAGCAGAAGGGTCATGTGTGCTCTGGAATTCACTCTACGCCTTTTTGCAGTCTAGTAGAAATTAAAACAAATTTCTAAACATTTACCTTTCTCCCTGGAATTTTGCAAATGCTTGTCTGCATTTTTAGCATATTATAATGTGACCTTTCTATTGCTGGTACTGATGAGAGCTTTGTGTTTTTGTTTGTGTCAGTGCTGCTTATATTAATTCTGGTTTGAAGATTTTTGCAAACAAGAGAATGACTTTTGCCATTGTGATTTCACTGACAGCTGGGCTGGGATTCTCATCTTGTGAATTGAGATATTTTTCTCCCCCACTAATGACAGATTTAGCACATGCTTGGCTTTTCACCCAACCTGTAAGCTTCATCATTGCTGATAACACTAGGCAGTCATTTGCCTTGACATGCCTTCCATATCCTTCTGAATAATAAATGGAATATTTTATTCAAGAATGGTCTCAATCAAACTGACAAAAAAGTCTGCATGGAAATGAGGTCATGGTGTCATGCAATGATAACACTAAGCAATCATTTCTGGCCTATGACACCATGACCATAAACTTTTTTGTTGGTTCGATTGAAAACATTCTTGAACAAAATATTCAATTTACTATCCATGGCATGGAAGGCCAGCCAGAACAGGTCTACCATCAGTCGTGTGACCGCATCCTGGCATACTTGTGCCAGAACTCCCAGAAGCAGCCCAATCTGGGAAAATGCACACAGATGTAGCCTTAGCCAAGTCCACTTATGACTGGTTCCCAGCCTGTGAGGGAGGCATCTGTTGTAAGCGTTACATGATGATAAAGAGCCCAAAGATCCGGACCATGCACCAGGAAACATGGATCAAAGTTATCAACATGAGACCTTGATTTTGTGGAGTGGCTTGCCCCCCTGGAAAAAGTCCTTAGTTTTGAGCCACCACTGTAGCAGTCTCATATGCAGAAGGTGCTGCAATGAGGCCCAGCCCACTCTGTAACTGCGTTACATTTAATGTCTGTCCCTTTATTTCTTATTCTTATATCAAATCAACTCTGACCTGGTCTAATATCAGTTTCATAATACCCTAAAGTTGCAAAGGAGGTAAGAGAAAGGCCTAAGAAAGGACTTTGTGGGGATTGTTTTTTTTTTTTAATTGGTGGGGGGGGGCATTAGAATTAACTGCTCACAATGCTTAACATTAGACCCCTTGAGAGCCGACTGAGCATGCTCTACTTCCGAACAGACAACACACAGCAAGTGTGTTTTCTAGGACATGAAAAAGCACACTGTATGTATTGTTGCCTGCTTAGCATTTTAGCTTTTCTTTCAGACAAATTTTTCTTTTCTTTTTTTTTATTCATACACAAAAACGCACTGAAGAAAAAGAGCTAATCGTGGCATGGTGCCAGGCGTGTTTGTATAGCTTTTAATTCCGGGTTGATGTCACCCACCCTTGCTAATGCTTTTATGCTTTTCCATTGGCCAGATTTCACATGTGCTTTCGGCCAAAGGTTAAAAAAGGCGTTCCCAAAGAGTCTCAAAGAAGCTTGAGTTCCCTTAATTTTGCAAGACTTCTGGCTTTTCTTTAACACAGTAAAACATAGCTGCATGATGCAAGCAAAAATTTGTTTGCTATACATTGCAACAAAATGAGCATTGTACTGCCTCTATGGAATTTAACCTTATATTTGAGTTTGTATATTATTTGAGCATGATATAATTACAGCAATAATATCTAGCTCTTATATATATATATATATATATATAAAGAGAGAGAGAGAGAGAGTCATATATCCCTTGTTCTGCATGCAATGAAAATGCTGGCGTAATTTCTCACCCTGTGTTTCTCTATTCCAAGCTCTCTCTCTTGCTCACACACATCTGTTTCCTCTGTTTTACTGGGAAAACAGACAGTTGGAATGCAGGTCAATGGATCAGGATGTTATGGAGGTTTGACTTATGACGTATGTAGATTATGTCGATTAAACCGGTAACATACCGGTAAATCAGTGGATGCAGTTCCAGGAAGATATCTGTCAAAGCCCTGGTGCACAGAGTCCAACAAATATGTCTGATTCGTGATAAATCAAATTTAATGGGGTAGTGGTATCAAGGGTTGTGATTTCAATTCCCAGCACCACCAAGCTGCAAACAACGGGCCCCTGAGCAAGGCCCAGATAGATTTAAAAAAGAATACCAAGCGAATAGCAGCTCTTACTCCCTGTTTGTTCAGCCAGCGCTTGAGTGGCAGTTATGAAGCAAATGTGAATGTAACCTTGGATAATTAATTAATAAAGAGCGTTTGAATGACGGCGCGTGTGTGTAAGTTTGCCTGTTTGCGCGAAGAGAGTGAACTTCAGACTAAACTAAAAAAAGATCCCCTACAGAGTCCTGGCATTCAGCGTAACCCACACACACACATTTTTTTCTCACTCTCTTTTTTTCCTCCTAAATGTCCATCTGTTATCTTCCCTTGAGGTCGTATTATTCCCTTCATCCAGGGGGTTCTCTTCTGCTCTCGTTCTCTCTCTCCCCCTCTCTCTCACATCCCTTTCTCTGACTCCCGTGCCAAACGAGCATGCTCTCACAGCTGCTTGGCGGCACCTCTTTGGCCTCTGCCCGTCATTTCCAGCTCCAACTCAATATTGTGCTCCCTTTCTATGCCCGCTGCCTGGAACCGGCCTCCATTTTGTGTCGAAAACTGCTTATGTGCCGCACAGATTTCCGGTAGTAATGGTGGCTAATGCAGAGAATTAGAAATTAAGGCATGAATAAAAAAACAAATATGATTTTAAAAAAATTAATTTCACATAATTAGATATGCAAAATCCGAACACACTATCAAAACAATTTCCCTACCTTATCTATTCCTTCGATTTTAAACTATAACGAGCTACAACATCACAGATGGTTAGTTCAAACAGAACACACTGGTTTGGATAGTGGGTTTGTGTTTAATGGTATAATGCTAATATTAAGTCATATACAACAGCTATGACCATGCTGAGCATAAAAATATGCTTAAGTAAATAAATAAATAAATAACCATAATCATTTCACGCAATTTTTTAGAATTTTTGGGGGTTTTTTTTTAATTCGGAATTAGAAAAATATTAGCTTAGACACCTTTTTAATATTTTAAATGAGAAAAACATGCATTGGAGAGTTTTTGGGAGCCGACATTCAGCTAATTAAAATGAACAAGCCAAATGAAATAATACCAGCCTGAAGGATAAGGGCTGGCTCTCCATGAAACAGCAATTATTTATTCTATTTTGTTTTTCTTTTTTGCATTTATGCAGAAAAAAAAAAACGCTGTTACGACAAGAAGAGACTGAACTGAAATAAGCAGGTGCCTGACTTTAAAAACTGAGACCTATTTGTGGAATTAAACCAATACACATTGACCACTGAGACATCTGTATGATAAAGTTCCACAGTTAATAAAATTAAAACTGAAATTGTTATCCAGATGTAGCCATTATGAATGCTCATCACAGGATCCTACAACATATGTAGGATAAACGTGTGAGAATATATAGCTAATGTTAAAGGAGTAAAACATAAACCGTTGCCAAATAATTTATTTTACTTATCTAATTATTTATAATTTTAATATTTATTTTTACAATAAAATACAGACTGTGATATCGCGTTAGCATTAATTCATTAACTCATTCATTCATTTTCTATATACCCGCTTATTCCCTAATTCGGAGTCACGGGGATCTGCTGGAGCCCATCCCAGCCGCCTCTGCAAGGGCGAAGGGCAGGAGGGGGACACCCTGGACAGGTCGCTACTCCATCACAGTGCCACACACACACACTCACTCACTCACTCCTATGGGCAATTTAGAATCACCAATCAACCTAACATACATGTTTTTGAACTGTGGGAGGAAACCGGAGAACCCGGAGTAAACCCACGCATGCACGGGGAGAACATGCAAACTCCACATAGAAAGTACATAGCAGTTCAAGAAAATTTTGTGTGTGCATAAAGCAGTGGCACGACTCCGTAATTTGTTGTCATAGATAAAAGCAAGACATAAGTTACAAAAGATTTTTAGATTTTTAAAAGGAATGAAAACAATCTAAATGTCTCTGTGTGTCCCTTTCTAGACTTTCTAGATCTTTGGAGCCACAATAAACTGAGCAATTAATCTTAAATATTTACATGAAATACATTTCCCAAACATGCTTAAATTAAATGTCATTAATTTATACACAAACAGAGATAAATAAGCCGAGATAAATGAGCCAATGTTTGTCAATGATGTTGAAAGATGTAACCTTTTCCCTGCGTCTGGCAAACTTTTAAGCATCTTAGTGTTCCTTTCAGGCCAATTTTATCCTAAAATATCTTTAAAACATGTCAAACGGAGATAAATATAATGCGAGTCAGTCATTTTAACAGCAACATCATACTAAATTAATGTGCTGATCACTTGCATGATTTAATAGGAAGCGTCCGTATCGGACAATCCGTAATGCATAATTAAGGTGATTTACAGTAAGATAAAGTGAGATAAAATGTTGATCGTTATTAGCATGAACATATTTTGACTTATTTTTTACTTATTTATTAAGTATCAAATTAGTTGGATTACTATTTATTATACAATATACACTTTTTCTAAAGCATCAATGACTTCTAAATATATCGCTTATAAATTTATAAGTGTATTTATTTCTCATACATGCCCCAATCTTTCGGCAAAATGTTTTCTGTTATTATAAAGTAAAAAATAGGAGAGTATTTAATCTCTTTTTGTAAAAGCATAAAATAGGATTGATTTAAAAATATAATTTACTATCTGTGCACAAAACAATGCAATTTCCTTAAACTTTCTATGACATCAGATCGACACAATAAAATACAGACCTTAAAGTACAACTTAGGAAAGGGTTTTGTTATTTTGTTCAAATAACACTGCTCCCGGTTAAGAGCTAGGTTAAATGTAGAAGGCAGAATCTGTCAGTCTCACCGATATTACAAACCGATATTCAATAATGAAAGAAGAGTAAATATTGGGAAAAAATCTGTGAAACTGATTCATCTGTCAAGCTTCAGGAATTTTTTTGTATGTTGCTTATTTAAGAGAGAAAGATTAATTTATTCAACTACATTGTATTACATAATGTCTATCTTGTCTCTCTCCTTCTCTCTCTCTCAGTCTGAGTCTGAGACAGTATAATCCTCTTTCAGAAAACTGGGCCTGTTGGCTGTCATTTCAATAAAATTTCAAGTTGCAGTGCACAGAACCACGATAGAATCCAGAAATAGATTGAGACTAGTTGAGACTGGAGTATTGCAGTCCCACACTCTTACTCACCTCGAACCGATAGTAAGTCTTTGTGCAGCAGGCAAAAATATACTTTGTGCTATGTGAGTATTTAGGAGTGCTATCAGGATTTAATTCTTGTATATATGTAGTATATATATATATATATATATATATATATATATAAATACGTAGTAACTTATATATAAGTTATATAACCTTAAAACATGTTAATTAGCTAACAACGTACCTGCACATTTATAAACCTAAATTTATAAAGTCCAAAATTCTCATCTGAAATGTGACCTCACGTTGAGTTACTCAAGTTTACACACTGCCTCCGAAACGTCATATAAGATCTGAACTAGGTTTCTTTTTTCAGCGTTTATCGTATCTGTAGAAAGCGTTTTGTATTTTTACACAGTACAATCCAAAATCCATGATGGTTTCAATGCCCTTGCAATGCTCCTTTCAGATCCTGCAGTTTGGTGTGTGTGTGTGTGTGTGTGTGTGGTTCATGGAAATTAGTGGTCTTCTGTTTTAATACTTGGCTGCACTGGTTTCACTAGCAAAACTCAGGAATAAACTGAATTTCTAACGAATTTCTAGAATAACAAATACGAAAATACGCATGCAAAAACGTCAGATGTCAGTGTGCAAAGACTTTAATCCTGGTATTAAAAATGAGAATGAATACGCTGTATTTATATCAAATATTCATATAATCATTTTATCTGATGTGTGACAGAAGAATATTAGCTAGAATCTCTTATTTTATTGTTAATAATTGTTTATAATCTTAAATCTTCCTTTATATTACGATCACAAGCACAAGGCAATTGTGAAGAGAACTTCACTGCATTCCGTAACCACCTTTACCACCTCAATTTTTTTTTACTCTTGCTCAGACTTATGGTTATTAGGGGGGAAAAAAGTCTTTGCAGATTTATCAAAATAAGTGTACATTTTAAGTTTGTGTGTTTGCGTGTGCGTGTGTGCGTGCACATCACTCTGTATCCTACCTTTCCTGTTGCGCCTGGTCACATCTGTAAGCAGTAAAGAAAAAGATCGAGAAGAGATTGGAAGAGGCAGAGAAAGGAGTGAGAGAAATAGAGAGGGGGGGGGAGAAAAATAAAATAAAATCAGCTTATTGCAGCTGGTTGCCCAGTAGCTTAGTGATGAACAGTAGAAGACGTGGTAGGGTTAAGAATAGTCTCTGTGTTAAGCACACTTGGCATCAAAGGGCAGGTTACTATTCCTTTAGGATGCAAAGTTTGCACATGGTTAAATTATAATTGGTGTGTGTGAGTGTGTAAGAGAGGTTTTCGGAAGCTACTTTAGCCCACATGCACCCCACGGAGGTAATTTTGCTCTTCGAACGCACATAAATGTTATTTCTCTTCTCCAAAACCAGTAATTGTTACAGAAAAACAGGAAGTAAGAGAATCAGACCATCCCGTCCCATCCCATCTTTCAATTCTCTACTAGACACTGACATTCGTTTTTAGAGTACATTTACAAAACCACTACTTTCATACAAGCTCTATTCTTAGCTCTGCCCCTCGCTCTCTCTTTTGAAAATCCTACTTTCCTGCTTCCACACACCTCTAGTGCATTCAGGGACATCCTGTACCTCAGACTGCTCTGTCTGTCTGTCTGTCTGTCTGTCTGTCTAAAAAATCTGCGTTAACATCATGCCAAAATGGAATAGTGTGAAAAAAAAGCACTAAAGATTAACTACGATAAAAACGACCAGCTGTCTTTG
Source organism: Bagarius yarrelli (assembly GCA_005784505.1). Classification (NCBI taxonomy): domain Eukaryota; kingdom Metazoa; phylum Chordata; class Actinopteri; order Siluriformes; family Sisoridae; genus Bagarius; species Bagarius yarrelli. The sequence goes on along the minus strand of VCAZ01000033.1, from coordinate 1,607,788 downwards.
CTGGGCCCTTGAACAAGGCCCCATCTTTTACATGTCATAAATGTAAATCTAAATGTTGAAGAAACGCAGAAATAACATTGTAAAGTAATCCAATCTCTGCAGTAAATATCATGAAGTGCAGTTTTTTATATATGAAAGTGACAAAACAACAAACACGAACGTAACTTGACTTGACTCGACTACACAAACTTAACTGGACTACACACATGAACATAAACTAAAAAACAGCATCACAGCAAACAATACACAATAACAAATAATGGAAACAAAAAAGAAGGCTATATAACTAAAACAGAAGGAAACACACATGACCTGAACGAACCAATGACGAGACCGGACTGAAGACCATGTGACAACATGACTTAAACAGATGAGGAACATAAAACGTGACAAAACAGGAAATTAAACAAACATAAAATCAAAATAAAAGACATAAACAACAAACCCTAACATCAAGATTTGCTTTTCTGTTATTTCTCAGACTTCCTTATTCAGAATGACTGACAATTGTGGGGTTTTTATGCATTAAGGCTTAAGAGCCTTGCTAAGGGGTCCAGCAGTGGAAGCTTTGTGGCACTTGGTTTGGAACCCACGATCTTTTAATCAGCAGTGCAACACTTTAACCACTAGCCCCTTTTAATAATAATAATAGTACACACAGTTGGGTGCGACATGGACGTAAATTTCAGTACAATTTTGCATAAAGATCAACAAAAACCTCTCTTGTAAATGCAGCACAAAGCTGAACCATCTGAGAAGCCATCCGAAGAAGCGTGACAAGCTAGAACATTGTCTCATACACACTACAAAACCACAAGACCTAAGGGGGAACAGCTGCGGTGAAGCAAATATCGATGATCCGTGACACTACAGCAGATACAAAGTCATAGGGAATAAAAGAGAGATAGAGAGAGAGAGAGCTCACATGTATTAATAAGGTAATTTTGGATATGTGTTGCACTACACACTACACATAGTGTAGTCTCATCTACAGAGACTGTTTACTTCCTAATTCCAGATATAATATTACCCCCTGATTAGGAGTTAGAGCAATATTATAGCATTACTGGGCAAGAAAATAAACATAATCATTACTTTAGCTGAGTCAACATGACAAGCATACAGAAAATACACAGAGATTTTAATCTGCCTAAAAAGTGAACGCACGATTAGAGAATCTTACTAGAGCGGTTTAAACACATTTTTTAGGTGTTAGAACTATTTAGTATGCTATTTTAATCAGGAAGGTGTTTAGAGGGCCCCCTTGGCAGGACTAAAATCACAGGAGGAGTGGTATAGCAAGTCACTGGGTAGAGAACAGGCCTGGGGCAAAAAAGCATTCCTTTTAGAGCAGTTCAGTGGAATGAGAAGAATAACTAATAATTTCGTGAGGATGTGGTAGCGCAGTGGTTAGGGTGTTGGACTGCTTATTGGAAGACCAGGGTTTTATTCCCAGCACCACCAAGTTGCCATGCAATGCAATATGCAATATGGGCAATGCCCTTAACTCCCCATTGCTCAGTTGTATAAAAGAGATAAATGTAAGTCGCTCTGGATAAGGGCGTCTGCCAAATGCTGTAAATGTAACCAGAAAAGAGCAGAAGACTGAAGCAATACTGTCACAGAATCCCTATTTGCACTGTGGTCTGCCATGGCAACAACTATCATGAGGGTTTTTTTGCATTAGCTTATTATTATCATCCAAGTGTGAGCACCTGTTCTGTGTTCCTTTGTTTGATTTTGCAGTCATACTGGGTGTTTGGTAATATGTGTTCTAAGATTTCAATCCAAGTTTTGTTTTGTTTCGCATTTGTGTCACAGATGGTCCTTGCCTCACTTGTCTCACCTGCCCCATCTGTACCTAGTCGAATCTGCTTTTTGGTGTCACTGGACTTTGTAAACTAATCCTCAATATTTCCACAGAGAACCTGTGCTACTATAACTAAAATGCACTAAACTTGTGACTGCAGAAAAAAAGTGTGTTTACATCATCGTTTAAAGGAAACCATTTACTGCTTCTGAAAAAACATCCAGAAGACAGTAACGATCAATAAAACAACCTAGTAAATGTGAGAATAATCATTTTTAATCAGTTCAAAGTTCAGTACAATGTAATATAATGTAAATCCTATTGGTACCTATTAAAAAGTTTAGAACTGGCTTTAGATAACAACCTGCTTTAAGAATTAAAAAAAAAACATTAAAAAAAACAAAAGTTTCTACTAATTCCTCAATTATATTTTTTTCAAGAAGCTGTCCGTTTTGTCTAGTCGCTGTCCTTCACATCCTGTAGCTGTCAAGTCGAGGAAATAAAGTAAAATAGTTAAAATACTGCTGATAGAGTTGCACGCTGTGGACATATTTTGTATTTGACAAACTTAAATAAATTAAATAAAAGTGGAAACTGCTTGTGTGGCTGTAAAAATGCACAGATATGCAAACGCTGACAAGTTTGTCATCTATTCCCACTGCTAATGCACAGCCTTATGTTCAAACAGGATGAAAAAAGAAATAACAGGAATAACAAAAGGCTACATATACCAATTAAATCATTTTTTTTCTTTTTCATTTTCACTTTTAACATTTGACAGAGCGACTTACATTGCTCTTATTTTATTACTAAGAAGTGTATTGTTCAGTGGCAGTGGCAGTTTGGTGGGACTGGAAATAGAGCCTTTGATCGTACGATTATCAGTCAAGAACCTTAACTAGTAAACTTCCCCCTCCCACTGAACCAGTGAGTTGTAAAAAAGACTAAATTAGGAAGAAGAAGAAGAAAAAGAAGAAGAAAGGGAAAGACAGGGCTGGGTAACTTACTGTATTCAGGTACCCCAGTCGTACCCACTGCTAAGGTTGGTTTATTTAACCCCTAGTTCTTTGGTTCCTCCTACTTTCTAATTGACTGAACACACCCGAACCATGTGATCAGCATTAGTTAGGGCAGGGGTTGCCCAGACCTGTGCCACCCTATCACACATATTAAGTAAAGACTGGTTTATAGGTTTATACAGCTAATTTTTAGGTTATACCGTATCTGATAATATTAAGATCTTTTGCAAAAACTTTAAGCAATAATTAACTTTATTTTCAAGTTACAAGAATCCTATGCTGAAGAAAGAGAAACAGGTTTTCCATCAGCAGGACTTCACTTTCCTCTGTGTAAATGGTGAAATGGTTCATTTGACTTTTCAGAGATTTTCTACTCATTCAAATGGATAACCTCTGACCTTATTCTAACATCTGAATTCTGCAATTGGAATTTTTTTTAACATTAAATTTAATGTTTTGAGTTTTTTTTTTTTTAACCTGAATTTTTGCTGTCTAAGAATTTTAACATTTCAAAAAATTAAATGTTAAATGTTTAATATTTACAACTATTTTGAATGCCACATATCTAAGTTTAAGTTCAGGTTTAAGTTCATTCATTTATGAAAGCCAGAAAACCATTCCAGATATCCAGTTTTGTTGAATTAGTCTTTTGTCATATTTTAAGCTCCATAGATTTGGACTCTGGGCCAGGACTAAATGCCCTAATCACTAGATGGGCTAAATGTCAATGGGGTCAACTGGCCAACAGGGTACATCTGTTACCTCGTGTCTACAAAAGAGGGGCGTTTAGCAGTCCTGCCCAAAATGCCCAAATGCCCGGTGACGTCTAAAGATACAGCGGCTGAGTTCATTAAATACAAAGAGAAGCGATTCACTTGATTCATCAGAAAGTATCGACAGTTTAAAAACAGATATGGATCGTATATCGAAACAAATAGGCTAATAAAATGATTCTGGTTTAAATAAATCTCCACTAAAGGATCTAACAATAGATGTAGATGATTACTGCTAAACACAACAGTGGCCCAGTAATGGAGAGAAAATTTATCATAATTTCAAAAGATCCCATATCTTCTTAAAAATCCAGGCTGGATTATCTCTGTAAATGCTCGAGTGGCTGATAGTCATTTTCATCATCTGGCCCGTTTGAGCTGATAAGTGAAGGCAGAGAAAAGCAGGATGAGAATGAACACTGGTTCCATCTTATTATCCTTCAATTAGCATGGTGACAGTGAGCATTCCCACTGCTAGTGTCACACTTTAACCTGCTCAGTCAGCCGGAAATACCGGCAGCTGCTCTTTACCACCTTCTATCAGAGCCAAGATGGCAGCCTGGACCCTGTCCAACTGGAAGTGAAAAAATAATAACAAGCAAGGAGAGCAAGACCAAATAAAGGGAATAAATAAATTAAAAATGAAAGAAGCTGAGTAAGGTTTTTAAAGAAAGATTAGTGACCGACTAGTAAATTGCATCTAATTACATCTAATTCTCATTTATTCCAGCTAATATTATAACAAGTGATATTACGGGCTGCAATTTTAGTTAAATTGATTTCTTGAACGTTCTTTCATTTTAATAATTGTGTGTTCTCGAGCAGACATGGACGTCACTAGTTTGCAATCCATTTTCTATCAAATCCATTGGTGCGTCATCTGAATACACGGTCCATTCAGAAATATATATATATATATATATAAATAGCGTAAAGACAAGCTGACCTTTTGTACCAGGCGATGAACAAAAACAGCATTAACACGTTCACTTACTTTAAATAGGAACCTAAAAAGAGTGCAGAATTCGGAATATTAAACATTCATGACATCGATTTTAAATATTTGATGACTGCAAAACCTTGTGTTTGTTCCAGACTTCTGATGTGGTCTGAAAATTTTGGACGGCACCGTTGACATGCTGAGATGTCATGCTGACATAAGGTACTTGCACAATGTTATTTAGAAAAAACAGCTTTTTTTTCGTATACGGGGCTCACAAATACATCTGGGTTTAAAAATTCTGTGTAGCTTAATTAGGACAAAAATGGCAAGTTTAGAAATAAGGTTTGACTTTATTATGTTTTTTAATGACCATATTCATAATTTGGACAAATTTAATTTTAATACTAAAGTCATGTGTACATGCTCTGATTTTCGGTTACTTATTGGTAAATTGTGTCGGCACAATAGCCGGTTTTAAACTTATAATAATGAGCAAAATGGTTTTTATCGTAACACCAGTGTTAATAATTAATAGTCTTTCAAATCAAAATTAGCTGTTTTCATAGTGACAAAATAATTATTACCTCTTTCTTTTTTGGTCTTTGCTTTGGCACCACTAAAGCAGGTTTAGCATCTACAAAGAGCCATTATGTTTGTTGGTTACAGTATGGGTGTGTGTGTGTGTGCGCGTGTGTGTGTGTACTTTGTGTCCCCCCCCAGCAGATGGATGGTGTCCATGCGTGGCCCCTTCAGACCCAGTGGTGGGGGCCATATGCAGGCATCATCAGAAATCAACACTGAATCTTTATCCCTGCACATCCACAACACAGACAAATCCACAGCACTGGGAGCAAACTGGGCAGGCAACACATGCACTTTGACTCCAGACTCTAGACAAAGACCCTGTGTGTCTGTGTGTGAGAGAGAAAGAGAGAGAGAGAACCGCCTAGTGGCATAATGGCAGACAAGTTGAAGGTTAGACTTCCCTTTTAATATTGCCAAAACTGTTCCCTTTGAAAATCCCTTAAAGTGCTTCGACCTCTATACCATCTGTGTAGGCATCTGTGTGTGTGTGTGTGCATGTGTGTGTGTGCACGTGTGCGTGTATGAAGGTGTCATGAGAAAAGGCTTTCTTAGAAGAATGATTGATATTCCAACAGCAGATCGGGCTTAATATCAGGAATGCACATCGATAGATTTTACCCTTCGGCGTGCCTGTTTACATGTTCGCTTAATAACACCAGTAGAACATTGCTGGAACATTTGCAAGCCTAAGTCATTCGATATGGTCTATTTTGGTGTGAACTCCACTTTGGGTGTGTTTCCCTGCGGTTCCTGTCCGGTTGAGCTCACACTAGTGATTAGCACATTAGTCGCTGAGGTTCTTTTCCACAGAACAGCCAGCATGAGTGCAAATCCAAACGAGCAGCAATTATTGATGTTGTTCTCCTTTTAAATGAACCTGTTCTTCTGCTCTGCTGCTGCTTTCCATCCTGCATTTAGTGGGAACGACTTGATTTTTCTTCAGTTTAAATATTTATTAATTACATTTGCTAGACTGGTTGTACCGGAGTGAACTGCAGGGGTTCTTCTCAGTCTATATCCAAATTAGATATTCTTCCTTTACTTTCCTTTCGTTTGGGTCATTTGGTTGATTCTAGATGGGTTTATTGGGTTAGTGGGAGTGGGTGATGTTTAAGTGTGTGGTGGTGTGTTTAAGTGTGTGTTACTTTGTGTGGGCTTGTTAGTGTGTGTTGATGATGTGTCGAGGAAAGTGGTGGCTTATGGTTAAAGTGTTGGACTAACTTGGGTTCGATTCCCGGCTCCACAAAGCTGGATCCCTGAACGAGGCCCTTACACCTTAATTGTATAAATGCTCAGTTGTATAAATAAGATGAATGAAAGTTGCTCTGAAAAAGGGTGTCTGCAAAACGTGTTAGTGTGTGTGTCGGCGGTGCATACGTGTGTGTTGGTCATGTGATAGTGTAGGTAGTGGGTGTTGATGTATAAGTGTGGGTGGGTGGGTTGTGTTAGTGCTGAGTTTTTGTGTACGGATGCTCCATCTAGCAGTTAGATGACATAACAGGTCAGAGTGTTGCATTCCTTTACAGTAAGTGGGTTTGGTCTTGTTTGGCTTTGCAGGCAGGCATCAGTGTTTAAGAAAAAAAAAAAAAAAACACTGGAAGACTGAAAACACTCCACACAGCTGCATTGTGGATCCCCTGCTGGTGGAAGAAGCCAAGCTACCAGAATTAGTTGCAGTATTTCAGCCTCAAAATGATAAGAAACAGAACAAAGCCAGTGTGGATAGAAAGAACTCTAAAGATACTCTAAAGATGCCAGTTTCGGCTTCTGTCGTGAGAACAACTTCCGGTTGTCCATGGTTACGTCGACGTAGTATGTGGTAAGACACAACATAAGATCTGACAGCTGTCCAAGGAAAAACGAAAGGTCTTGAAATGGGGACGTGTCTTCGGGGACATACAGTAGCGCTGTTTTGCCTGGATTAAGTTTGGCTGCCATGTGTGACAGGATGTCTGCCAGACATCCAGAGAACCATGCATGAACCTGAATGTTGGAAGCAATCGAGTGTCACTGGTGCAGCAGTGATATAAAAATCCAAGTGATGCTATAACTTTACCAGGAGACTGACTATAAATTAAGAACTTAAGGCTTGTGGGACACCGGTGGATAAATTATTAAAAAAGTAGATTTTCTAAGTCACCCTTTAGGTTCCTTCAGCATATGTTTGTAGCACAAATATACTGCATTATTTATCAATTTTTCATCTTTTTTTTAAGCTGTGTATCCTAAATATCGAAATCTTCTCTCGAACATCCGCTGAGAGCATTTCAAAATTGGTACATTCTTAATGATTTTGGACTCCTATCGATTTTTGGGTCAAGACTGGCCAGAGGAGTCAAAAAGCCATCAATTATAGCACTAAGACCTACCTGGTCTTCTTCACTTCACCTCCAGCTTCACCTATTACCCATTTTTCCTCATGATTAGTCTTATTATCCCAAAGCTGAATAAATCGTCTCTAGGAGAACCGAATGTTTATGTCTGACTGATAAGATCAGAACAAAAATCTATCCGTACAGTGGAACCCATGAATCTGAATGCCCTCCTTTATGAATTTTCACCTTAAGAGTTGTAAGTTTTCATCGGCATACGAGAAATTTTCGGCATACAAACCAAACATTCATGTTCATGAGCCTTTCAAACATAGTTTGCGTCGGTAGAAAGCTAAGTGAAGCTAACCAAAGTGAGTGTTGCTGATCTTTTTAGTCAGCGAAAGCTGTATCGAAAGTCGAGTGATGATTCCGACGCTGCCTTTGACATGCGCTTAAAAACTGTGTGATATTTCATGTGTGTGTGGTTTTTTTGTTGTCAGATTCTTGGCATGGGTCTATATATTTATTTATTTTATTTCTTATTTTTAAATGAGTTGTTTTTCTATGCAAAAAAAAAGATTGGTGTTGGAAATTGGTAATATTTTTTCGGGTAGCTGGAACAAATGATCTACATTTACATTATTTCTGATAGGAAAATATTTCACCTTAGGAACAAATTCGGTTCGTGTGCTAAAGCCGTCGTACTGCAATCACACAGATGATAATCAGAGCCATATTTCAATTTGCACATGTAATAATGATAATTTATGTTATAATCATTCATCAGGGCAAAATGGAGTATTCACAGTGTTTCAAAACAACATTAATTCACTGCAAACTAGCACATTGAGTCTCTCAGCACAGCCAAACTCTATCTAGAAGAAAGGTCACGACAGTCGGAGAGGTAAAAAGCTCAGGTGACACACAGCGCATTGTGTGTATGTGTGTGTGTGGTTAATGTAGCAGCAGGAGACATGTGTATAGGTATTATTGACTGTTTAAATGTGCATGTGTGTGTGTGTGTGTGTGTGTGTGTGTGAGTGAGAGAGAGAGAGAGAGAGAGAGAGAGAGTCTGTGAGTCCAGGTGGCGATGTAATACTCCAGCCTACAGAGAACATGCTAATCAGAACACTGGCATGTGCCCACAACCGCGGATACCAGCACCCGGGCAACAGAGACACTTGGCAGCCATCTTCCTCTCTCATTCTCTCTCCCTCTCTTGCTTTCTTTCTCTTTCAATCATCGGGCTCTTGTTCTAAAGAACTCTTTCTACACCTTATACACCACTAATTCCAAAAAAATAGCAAAATATATTTTAGCGTGATTAAAATTTGAAACATAATTCTTACATACGTAATACATTTTTTAGCTAATGTCAATATTTTTAACACATGCAGCAGAAAAGCTTATTTCTAAATTACTGCATCATGTACAATTTATTACCTGTTTAGATGTGATAGATATTAGATTATTTTTCCCTTAACCCATTTTTTAACTACACAAGCGGCCAATTTTGATCTTAAAAATATATATATATTTCTTTTCTTACATGCAAATTCATGTATTTAATCTTTAAGTTTATTCTAATTTCCCGCACTGGTTTGCAGGCACATTCATTGTGGCATGGTTCCATTTATGCCTGGTTTGATCCTGGCAGGTTTTGTGGCTCCACCTGCGTGTCAGCATCACGTGGGCTACGGTAAATAAACTCCAGGCGATTCAGGATTTATGGCAGGAATGGAAACGCTAAAATGAACCACCGAATGTGTACGTTAGTTCTGCAGAATAGAAAAATGGAATAAATTATAGCATAATGAAAGCTATTACACAATAAAGACTACTACTGTACTTCTGTGTCTTTAAATGATTTAAGATACTTCCTGCTGAGTGTTTGCTTACTTTTCTAGTGTATGCGAAGACTCAAAAATTCCTCTTTTTATTTGGAAACCAAGTCTCACATCTCTCTTTTCTCTCTCAATTTCTATTTCTCTCTTTGCACACACACACACACACACACACTTACGCATTGTCGGTAAAGCACAATGCTGCTGCATGCCACCATCCTAAAATAACAGCCTGAAGCACAGAGCACAGGGAGGTGGCATACATTTACATTGGTTGTGACTTACATTTATCTTATTTTTTTTCCAGCTGAGCAGAAAAGGGGGTTAAGAGCCTTGCACAGGGGCCCAGCAGTAGCAGCTTGATGATGCTGGGACAAGAACCCAAGATCTTTCCATCTTTATCTTTAATGTATAAAGCGGTAAAAGTGTTAAATATCGAATACTTATTATAGTTAATTATTTTACAAGATGGATGATATCATAATACAGTTATTAATTTATGACCCAAAACACATTAGAATCTTTAGATTATGTAATGCCTATGGAGAAAGACAGAGAAAGAGAGAGAGGGAGACATGATATGAAAAGGAACAGACTTCGCACTGCATCATGGTGTTAAACAGACCAAATGTGACAGGGACAAACAGCCAAAGAGCATTCTTAACACCCTCTTAATTAAGAATACTTGCCTAATGACCGGCGTGTGCTTTTCTATCTCGAAAATGTTTGTTACCGACTCAGAAGTTCTATCGATTGGTATCGATGAATCTCAGACACAACGGAACCAACACTTTGTTGCCATGAAACCGGTTATCTCTAAAAAAGATTCTTAGAAAAATCCATTTCACTTGCCAAAAAATCCATTTCACTTGCCAAAAAATCCATTTTACTTGGCCTCATCATCTTGTACAACATCTGTAGCTGAAGTTGCAGGTAATTAGCTAGTTTAACGCTAATGAACTTACCTCAGCGTGTCTTACAGTCATTTAACCCACCATGGGCAATGTAAATGTCACTCTTAAATGACGCGTAAGGAGTTTGTCAAAGGGTCAAATTGTGATGGCTAGATGACTGAATCGGAGCATCTTCAAAACTGCAGCTGTTGTGTGGTGTTCCAGGTCTGCGGTGGTATCTATTAAAAGTGGTAGGATAATGCACCCTTCCACAAAGCAAAAATGCTTCTAGGTGTTGTCCTAAAATTCCCAGATCTCAATTCAATTACACATCTGTGCTCACCCCCACCTTGCAACCACAGGACACCTTCAGGGGTTTGGTGGTGTCCATGTCTTGGTGGGTCAGGGCTGTTTTGGCAGCAAGAGGGCCAACACAATTTTGGGCAGATGGTCAGAACGTTATGGTTGATCATTGTTTTACTTTAATTTTATTGAAAACTACGCAAGATCTCGAATGTGTGGGTTGGGCTCAGGGTCATGGTTTGAGTAGTTTCCGGGTACATTTCTGTAGCTTAGTGGCAGTGGGGTGGTGTTGTTCTCTTTAATTTTGGACCTGTGTAATTTAAATAGAGTAGGATTGTTTGTGGATTTTTTTTGTTTTGCTTTGCTTTGCTATGCTATGCTCTGGGTAGTTTTGAATCGTTGCAGAGTCATTCAGGGGCAGTAAACAGAATGATTAGAGATGCTGAGCGCTACTCACATTTTGCGGCTCTACACATTAGCGAAGTAAACAGACACCTGCCAGCTGATCATCGATTAAAACCAATTAATTATTCAGCGAAGCCTGCTGGTATGCTGAGGTTTCACATTGCGAAGGGAAGCACTTCACCTTTAAATAAAACTGGCACCGATGGAGGAAAAGACGCTGACAAGAAAGTCACGGTATTTCCAGGGTTGCCCAGATTTCTTCACTGTATGAAGACTTCTTTAATGGACGGTGTGTAATATGAAATAGTTTTTATTAACGATATTTAGTTTCAAGGATTGATAGCAATGTTATAGCCAACTGTTAGTATAGCATCAGTTTAGCTTCCAATCATTCCAGTCCCGATGCACAGTGGAACAACAGAAGCTGATTGGTGCCAAACAAACACAATCAACATGGACAGATCACCAGACCCACATGGCTGATACCACATTTGGCCAAATATCTTTCCTACCTAGCTAGAAAATAGGTGGCGCCAGCAGCCGGGTTGCGAAATCAAGATAAATTTCCTCTTGTCAAGACAGATTTTGGTCAACTGTAATATAATGTAGATCTCACACTCACGAACCAGGGTTTGGACTGTGTCTACAAAATATGTCCCAGTTTGGAGCGTTTATCGTCTAACTTCCACTAGGTTTTTTTCATTTGTGTATTTCTTTTGCTAACAACACCTGTGTCTGTTCGTTTAAAGTGCCGTCAGCAAAAGTTTAAGGACCACAATATCAGCAAGCATGGATTCGCTTTCAATCTTTTTTTCTTTTTAGTCCTTTTGTGACAAATCAGTGCACGTACCAGTTAAATAGCAAACTTCTTCTGGGCTACCATTTTAATAACATGACTAGTCTCGCACAAGAAGTCTGATCTCATATCTTATCTTTAGTTTTTTTCTTTATCGCCTATTGTGTGTTTTTGGTTGTAAAACGCAGTTTGCGGTCCAGACATGCAGTGTGTAACCGATCCATTGTGCAATGTTAACACAGCCAAAACTAAATGTTACTTTAGTCGTGTGTCGTAAAAACAACAGTGAACCGTCGACTTTGTAAATCCTGCAGCATAAACTCAATACGTCAATATTTAACATGTGATGTATTTCCAAGAGCGCTCTTTGTGCTCGCCATTGTTTAGACACCAAACCCAATCTAAGAAAGTGAGGAGGAAAAAAAAAAAGGAAAAAAAAAAAAGGAAGATGCATCAGCACAGAGATTAACAGGTGATGCTAACTGAATTGTAAAAAAATAAGTCTTTTTAATTTTAGTCAACTGTAATATAATGTGGACTACAGGGGTTTGTGGGATGTTGAACGAAATGAAGTAAAACTCTTAAAATCATTGCTTTTTCCTTTAATCCCAGAAGTAAAAAAAGTGATAGAAGTTGATTCAATTGCTCATGGATCAAGTCGTGAGAATGTAGTTCTTAGCATGTGACGGTTTTAAAATAAATAACCCCAAAAACAAGATAGAGAGTTCTCTGTTGATCTCACTAAAAGCACTTCAAACGAATCGACACAGATGTTGTTAGTAGAATAAAGTCACAAATGAAAACCAAGTGCAAGTTCGACGAAAAAAGCTCCAAACTGGGACATATTCTGTAGATACAGGCCAAACCCTGGTTCATGTGCGTGGGATGTTTAAAGCGACTTTTAAATTAAAGTCTCGAGCCAAACTTTTGGACGTAAAAATGAAACCAGGAAAAACACCAAGAAGGTGCGGGTGTGCAGATTAGAACGGAGCCAGAAGTTGTACCTGAGTAAAACAAAAGCCTTAGACGAGCATTTATTTTTAAAGCATTTGGCAGACGCCCTTGTCTCGGCATTGTACGTTAAAGTCTATCAATTCTAGTCTACTAAATCAGAAACTAAGGGAAAACGTGTTTTTTTTGTTATCTACTCAATGTCAACCTGCTCAAGATACAGGATACTCGAGACATATATTGTTAGATAGAAAAGATTTAGAGTAGCTAAGCGTATAAGCTAAAAAATGTGTGTCGTAGCCTGTAATAGACTGTTTTATGTGTTAAATAATATATATATATAGGCGACACACTGCATTTATATTTACAACATTTGGCAGACACCCTTATACAGAACGCCTTACGTTCATTTTATTTTCAAGCCAACTGAATAGTCGAGGGTTAAGGGACTTGCTCAGGGATCGCAGGTTGTTGGTGGTGCTGGTCATTGAACCCACACACTTCTGATCAGCAGCCCAACACTTAGCACCAACGAAAAAATATGTTGGAGACAGAGAGAGAAAGAGAGAGATCTAATCTACTGTGCAATGTGAACGCAGCAGCAAGTGAAAGTCGTGCAATGTGAAAGCAACGGTTATATGTGGTGAACTCTGCATAAGTGTGTAACGCATGGCATATTTCTCAGAGCACGCCGTATGCTTTCTATTGTTTAGACACCAAACCCAAACCAACAACAGATTCCAGTCACCGGTCATGTAACTTAAACTTAAACACTGTATTTTTAGAAAAGACATTATAATAATAGGAAAGTGGTGGCTCATGTTTAACGTGTTGGACTATAAACCAGAAGATTCCCAGCTCCACCAAGCCACCAGTGTTGGGCCCCTGAGCAATGCCCTTAACCCCCAATTGTTCAGTTGTATAAGAGAGATAAATGTAAGTCGCTCTGGATAAAGATGTCTGCCAAACGCTGTAAATGTAAATGTAAATAACAAAAACTCAATTCCAAAATAATAACAATGATGTGATGTCATGGTACAGCCTCCAAGCTCGGACCTTTAGCGACACCATCCACTCTAAACTGTGCCTAGGTGTGAATGTGCGTGTATGTGTTTGTGAAAATAATATTCAATTAACTCACTTTTTTTTTTTTTAAATAACAAAATTGTCGCTCCTCCGAACAGATTCAGCTCAACCCGTCTTTAGTCTTTCTTTGCGATGTTACAGATGGAAAGATAATACAGATCTGTGTGGGGTTTGATTGTTATTTGATACCTCGTTCAATCATTCTCTAACATGTAATCGGTGCTGTTGAGATAAGATGAATGTCTCGCTCATACACTCTATTTTTTCAGCAATTATCTTTAACAGAGATAGGAGGCCACTCAATTAGAGCGCTCCAGATGAAAACAAATGGAGTTGAAACAGTGTGTGTGTGTGTGTGTGTGTGAACCAAACCGAGAAGGCTGTTGCTTAATAGAGAATTACAGCAGCTCTCAGGAGTCTGACTTGCAGTTTAAAGAAGCCAGATTCTTTTTTTTACCTTTGCTTATTTGTTCCGTTTCCCATTTGTGATTTGTACATTTTTTTTCTCTTCTTCATCTCACCCTTTCTCCCCCACCGCTTTGGAGGGTCTGATTACGGTTTTAATAATGTCTGCTGAAATGCTAATACGGTAGATGCTAGTCTTAGATTTCCCCAGCGAGAGCCACCCCCCCCCCCCCCCCCCCCCATCCCCTCCTAATTTACCTCAGGAAGAGCCGTGAAGTGACTTTTCAGGGCCGAGCACTATTTTTTAGCACACCTACTCAGGGTCGTTAGGAAACTAGGTGGTTAGAGCAGGTGATGATGACACTCCGGTAAGGGGAGATTTCCTGGACTTAAGTGGCTTTATGGAGACCAAGTGGAGTTAGAGAAAAAGACGAAGAGCTTTTCGCGTGATGATATGGAGCCGCCTGATTGGATTAGACCGAGTTAGAGGGCAAGCCTATGGGAGGGAGAGCGATATTTGATTCACCCCAATCACTTGAGAAAGACTAGGAAAACATACGCCGATCTTTGCAGTATAAATATAAAGTGTTTGTGTAAATAGGTTTGAAATGGATACGGTTAGATGACAGCCATGTTTAACGTGAATGATGTGCCTTTATGAAAACTGTAACAGAATATTATTAACACCGAAACAGGGGTTCTGTGATCTAACGAACATATCCGGTGCCATTCCTTTCTTTATTCCTGGTTACTCCAGCGGCAAATCCTGTTACTGAATGACATCACCAAGGTCTCGAGATCTGCATGTAAAACTTTTCCGCTTTGTAAGTGTTTAGAGTTTTGCTGGTCTCAAATAAAACCCTAGTGTTGCTGGATGTTTTAAATCTGATTAAAGCCGATCAAAAACATGTTTGGGATTTATTTACTTCAAAATCCGTCATATAAATAACTAAGTAAATATAAGAAAATAAAAAAAGTGTTTATTTTTTAATCACTGTGGTATTAAAAGATGGATAGACAGATTATTAATCTGTTCATCTTTTTATCCATTCAACTACCCATCCGCCCGTCCATCTGTCCATCTATCATAATCTCTGTATATCTATCAGAGATATACCTATCTATCCATCCATCCATTATCCAAAACAGGGTCAGAGTCTGAATTTGATCACAGAGGCACAAAGCAGGAGACAACCCTGGCCAACACACACACACACACACCTGTTCCCAGTGCAGATTATTAAATAGATCATTACATTTACGGCGTTTGGCAGACACCCTTATCCAGAGCGACTTACATTTATCTCATTCATACAACTGAGCAATTAAGGGTTAAGGGCCTTGCTTAGGGGCCCAGCAGTGGTAGCTTGGTGGAGCTGGGAATCGAACCCACAATCTTCGGGTTGGTAGATTAACCATAACCACGTGCCACCACTTCCCACACCTATAAAATATCCAAGTTAGCTTACATTTTATGTTTTTTCTGGACTGGGGACAAATACGAAGTACCCAGACGAACTCCTGAATCCTAGGAAGAACATGCAAACTTACACAAAGCGAAGTGTTTTAATGCTTGAATCCTGACTTAACCAAGCCGTAGTGGTATGATGATGCATTTGACCCACTGTGCTAAATAAATAAACACAAAGGAGATTGAGAGACAAAGAACGCTAATTAGACAGACAGACACACAGAATGAATAAATAAAGGAGGAAAAGACGTAGCAGCTGGCTGTGTAGGAGGCTTGAGGAGAACATTTAGGAAACAGTGTTAGAACCAAGCACCGGTCTATGACGCGTTATCTACCTGGTATCCAACCCTCTGCTTAGCAAACTTTTTTTTTCCCAGTCTCTGCTACTTCCTCTTCTCTGCTCTGCATTAAATTGGCAGTTAATGAAGCGTCGGAAGCTGTAGCAGGTGGGAATATTTGCTCGTGGCGCTTCAGGCTGTGTGTGTTTGACTGGCTCGCTCGGATGTGAGTCACACACTTGTGTGTGCCCCCTGTGACTCTACGCCGCACCTCGTTCTCTGTCGGTTGCTCATTTTGAAGATCATCTCGACTGCCTCTTCTGATTAACACACACTGATTATACTTTAATTCTCCCTCTCTCTCCCTCTCTCTCTATCTTTATTTCTCTCTCTTTTTCTCTCTCTCAGTCCACTCAGAGCTCATTCTATATGCACAATCACTTTTCTTATTGCACTTCCAAAGAAGTGTAGATGTGCAAATCTAAAATGCGGTGCTATTAATAATCAGGGCTCGTACACACGCTTTAAAATAAAACTATGTGACTTTCAAGGACTTTAAGTGCTAATATCCTGTTGAAGAGAACCGGAGAAGATCCGGGGGTTAACCAAAGCGTGCCAGAGAAATTAAGGATGCTTTGATTTGGTGGGATGTTTTGTGCTGTCTAGTTTTGGTAAACTTTTGCTCCTTGTATTATCAGGATGCTGTGGTCGGTACTGAGCTAAGGTTGTACTTGATCTGCCTTCAACCTGGTGTGCATTCTCAGAAACTTTCCGCAGTTCTAACAAGTAAATAGTTAAGTTAATGCAAAATTCAGCTCAGATTATGCTCATCAAAGTGGCGCCTCCACCTGCACAACTGACATTTTTGGACATTTTTTTTTTATCTTAGGCTGCACCTGAAAACACGTCCTTCCCTCCAATATAGTAGGCAAAATAAACAGTCTGTCCAAATTAGTGGTACCCGGATGACCTGCTACTTCTGTTTGGATTTTGAAGTATGCATATGATGGACACTTTACTATCGCATGAGGTCACGGGAGAGACGACTCCGAAAAAATAATAACCGAAAGCGGCAACAAAGAACTTTTTTAAAAAGCTTAAAGAAGCTTTAAGAACTTCAGGAATAAATCATTGTTCCTTGTAGTCGAATTGAAATGGATTAACATTATTTGGAGGATGTAGTTTGTCTGAATTGAATTTATACTACACACAATCATGCTACATAGAACATACTTTTTTTTAACAATCTGGAAGTACGTACTAAACTCGAATGCACTACTACCTTAGGTCTTCTAGGACTTCAAGGGTTAAGGTTCTTTGTTTGTCAATGCTACGTAATGTGCAAACATACAGAGGAATCGAAATGCCTTTTCTCTTCTCTCTTAACAGGTCAAAGCAGTCATTGCAATATCGAAAAGATTTTTATAAAGGCAGCAGCAGTGTACTTGCAATAAATAAATATAAACAGAGTAAAAAAATCTGAAAAAATTTAGTTTGGATGAAAGAAATATACTCTCAAAGGTGCAGAAATACAAAATACGTTTTGAATATGTAGGGTTCTACAGAAGTATAAGGTGTTTTATGTGCAACGAAAGAGGTGTGGGGTAAGCTGAGGTATGTGGTTTAGGGGGGAGATAATGGACAGACTTTATTATCCTGAAAGCCTGACAAATGAAGCGATTAGATCGCCTTGTGGACGAGCCTGGGGGCTCCGGTACCTTCTGCCTAAAGACAGTAGTGTGAAGTGGAGGTTTGACAGGTGTAAACCATCTGCTTTGATGCTTATAGCTTTGCTGGTGAGGAGCGTGTGGAAGATATCAGTGCAGTGATGCACAGCATACGAATATAGGAGTTCAGATGAGTAAGGGCTGGATCGTAAGCGACTAAGATGGCGTCTTCTGTACATCTGTTGATGCATGACCATTTGCTCGGCGCACTTCATGATGGTGGGGGACTTGATACAGATGTTTAATACTGTAAAAGGTTTATATTGTTTTCTTCTATCTTGTGTGTGTGTGTGTGTGTGTGCATGGGCAGATGGGGCAAGCTTTGCTGAGAAGCCAAGTTGCTTCTTCATGGGCAACCGTTCAGGTCTAAGCTGTATGCTATGTGACAACTGTCAGCATTCCCAATTGCCACTGCTTAGAGCTGAAGACACTTACACACACGCACGCACGCGCACACACACACACACACACACACACACACACACACAAACAACACCTTTACTTTAGAGAACAAATTTCTTTCTCGCACATCGCTCTCTCTCTTTTCCCACTTTCTCTCTGTTCTTCTCCACAGCACTAATTAGCCAAAAGACAGATAACATCGGGCTGTAATGGGTGAGGAAAAAAAATGAGTGAAACTTTCCAAAGAGACGTCGCTTAACGAGAACCTGCAATGCATCAACATATTTCTCACGGGCTCGATGGAGACAAGCACTTATACTTATCTTTCTTTCTTTTCCCTTCTCACAACAAATCAAACCGAAGTGCTAAAATAACTGAAACTATTACTGTTATAAGAATCTGATATGTACCAAATACCACAGCAGAGTTGAATGCTGGGATCTGATTAGTCAGAAGGTTTGCGTTATTTTGCTATGGAAAGTTTGGGCTGTAAAATAAAGGGGAGATCTTCTCCAGGTGCATTATATTTAATAGGGTACTGTTTCTATAGTAACAGCAGAAACACAGGGGCTTGTATGATGAATGCACCACACGATGTACACAAAATGATAAACAGATTTAAAAGATTTTCTTACTTACTTAAAAAATTCTAAAATAATGAATTCTTTTCCAATAGAGCTATTAAAGTCTGGTGGATTCTTTTCACATTGCAATATATATCACAAAAATCTGGTAATGTCAGTATCGAGCAGACCTAAAAATACGGTTCCCCCGCAACCTGATGGAACGGTAAACTGTACATCTTATGCATACTTCCTAATTCCAGCAAGAGAAGGACAGTTGGAAACTTTTGCGTATTGTATTTCGCATACTGAGGATTCGGACATACTACTAGCTTCGCATACTTAGTGTCATATGCAGAAGTATGGAAGTTTGGGCTACGCTTTTTAAACTTTTCTGGAAACAGTTTGGTGCAGTGGGATAACCTGCACAGCTACATTAAGGAAATGTGCGCTGCTTCAGAGCCTTAAACCACTTTATACTGTTTCACACATCTTTTCAAACGCAGGGTTCAAATCTCACCTATAAAGCAAGATCTCTCAATAAAGCCTATTCCACTGTAACCAGAAGCTTTTGCTCTTTTATTCTTTTCCCACATTAATTCAGATGCAAATAAATTACAGCCTTTGTCAGAGAATTTTTTTAATGCGTGTACAGCACAGCAATGAGTGTAAAATCAGCACCATGGACAGCGGCTCTTACAGGAGAAATCAGAATCACACACTTCTCTCTAAAAGGCATATCATTATTTACGTAGGAGTGCAGAAATCCAGAGTCGGCTTACTTATGCTGAGTTTACAGGCTATTTTCATTAAAAATAACGTATGCAAATAACGTAAAGTTGCCCAGTTTTCCATAATGGTGTCTGGATTAGGGATAAGGCTTTTGATTAAAATTCCTCAATCTTTAAATTCTGACATAGAAAAACACTAAAGAAAGCATGTTTCTCTTACAATAAATTCTTTATTTAGTCACTCCTGGATTTCAAAAGCTATTTTGTGATCGTTGCAGGTCAAAATTGCTGACTGTTTGGCAGATATTCTAAAAAATATAATGTATGTTTAAGAGCAATAAACGTGTTGGATTGATTAAGAATGCCTAAAAAAATCGCAGAAAATTTGCAAATGACTAATGGAAATAATAAACAGGGATGAAATAAATTTGACGTTATATCACAATATTGCAAAAAAAACACAAGAGATTAAATTTATTCCAGGAGAAAATCAACAATTGGTTAAACATAACTGCTCCTTCAACCTGAACAAGAGAAACCAGGCTTTGAGCTAAACTGAGTTATGTTTGTACACACAAAACAGCTGAAACAAAACGCCATAAGTGTAATATGTGTTAAGGAATTAGGGACAAAAGAGGCAGGTGTGTTCAGTATTTTCAGCATGACTACTATAACACACACACACACACACACATTATCTTTATTTACAAACCAGCACTCGACTACGCCCACGCTTCCACGGTTCACTTGACTTAATCTTTGTTGTGAAAAGGGATCATGTCAACATGCTCAGGGGTGAGACACAAATACAGCCTAGTGACGGTCAGTCCAGCAAAAGAACCCCCCCCCTCCCTCCTCACTCCTCCCCGCTCCACAGACACTGAAATTGCAGGGATGCAAAAATATTGATGTGCCAACTTCACCACTGGAGGACATAATTCACTTTTCACAGGTATAAAACGCTGATAATTTTTGACACTTTAAGGGGCAATATACATATCACGCCTAAAAAGGCACAGCGCACTGTTTCTCCTACTTTTTAAAGCACTTGCACTCCGGAGGCGTATGCCCTGGAAACAGGAAAATAGGAAATTACAACAATTGCTTTTACTTAAAAAAAGACAGTAACAAGTACAACACAGTGCAGTCGCATGTACAGAACTCACAATGTCTGGTTTGTGATGTCCCAACATGCGACCAACTTCGGGGTCATAGTGCACAGAACCTGATTCCGTCTATAAGTTATAGGACCTCAAATCTATACAAGATGTATGCAAAGATGTGTGAGTGATTTTTGGTGTTTTTGTTGCAAACGCAATTATTTGCAGGCTCATTAAAGGGTAAAAACAGCGCAGTGTGTAGGCTTTATATAAATGCGTAACCTCTATTATCTTGTAGGCAGAAAGAATTATTAAACTGCCGGTTTGCTTACAGTTTCTATTGACTCTTAAACATAGTCATACATAAGGGACTGTTGATTTTATTGGGTTGAAGACTTGCCTGATCATCATTATCGCACAGTACAAAGTTTGAACCTAAAGACCTGGAGTGACCTGAACATCATCTGAATGAACTGTAGCCTCACTGATACTCTTGTAAATAAAATTAGGAAAGATATACAAAACCACACACAAAAAATACAAACTTTATCTTAAAAAAAAAGAGATGCTGGAAAAGCACATATCAATGTAACAAGACCTCTGGTGCCCGGCAGCACTTACACCTCTTAAATCAGTTCCAGGAAAGCCATATATCCTTGTCACAATCTTATAAACCTTCTGGTGTGCCATGTCAACTGCCCTGCGAGAGACCTTAAGGCATTTCAGTGGGTTTTAAGGGCTCTGAGCTCATCGCTGGTACTGAGCTCGAAGACATAAGAAGCAGTGAGAGAGAGACGAGGTCGAAAAAGGGTACGCCGAATCAGAAAGGACAACGCTCACCCCAGCCGCCAACCATTTGCCATCTACCATCTGGTGGACTTTAAAAGGAGCATGCAAACTGTTTTCTCTTCTAAGCTAAGAGACCTCTTAATTCTGCTCTTCATTACACAAGAACTCCTGCAAAGTAAAGCACTTATTAGTGCATCTCCGAGATATGGAACAGTAAAACCTATAAATAAAACTGACTGCAAATGAGATTTCTTTATTATTAGCGCATTATCAACTCTCTTCTGTTTAGCTCACAAATTAATATCTGTAGGTTTGATCTAACTCATTAAGAAAAGAAGGAAGTCGAGGCAAGGCAAAATTAAATGGCTTTTGATTAGACAAAAAAATCTTGATTGGTAAAATTTAGATTTTAAATTTAATATGAATTTTAGTATGATGTCCTGTCGCTATAATAAGCTATTAACTGGCGGTTTTACCTCGTGTCATAAGGTTGGAAGTGGTGACTCAGTGGTTAAGGCGTTGGACTGATACTTGGAAGACTGGGGTTCGATTCCCAGCACCATCAACCACCCCTTAGCAAGGCCCTCAACCCCTAATTGCTCAGTTGTATGAAAAAAAGAGTTAAATGTAAGTTGCTCTGGATAAGGGCGTCTGCCAAATACTGTAGGGTTAAAGTTACCTACTCAACAAAATGCT
Organism: Bagarius yarrelli; assembly: GCA_005784505.1. Classification (NCBI taxonomy): domain Eukaryota; kingdom Metazoa; phylum Chordata; class Actinopteri; order Siluriformes; family Sisoridae; genus Bagarius; species Bagarius yarrelli. Next base: position 1,585,906 of record VCAZ01000033.1, on the reverse strand, counting down.
TGCCTAAAATTTGGTGGTCGAAATAAATTTTCATTATAACCAAGATTTTGAAAGGAACAAAAAAAAAAATAAAATAAAAAGTTCTTTCCCAAACTTGCTTATCAGAAGTCTTTATTTATTCATTAGAACGGGTTCAACTCATTCTCCCTGGTGTCATGAAAGTGTGTTTCCCTTTTTGCCATCCCTTTCTTTTTTCGTCAATCCACCCCATCATTACAAAAATAATGCAGTGTTAACATGGGAGTCTTCACACTCACAGAAAATGGTGTGGCAAAACCCTAGCATGGATATTTTAGGAGATATAAAAAAAAAATCTCTCTCTCTCTTGCCGAGTCTCATGGGACTCTCAGAAACTAGTTCATGAATGTGAAAAAAAGCACCTCCTCCTCTACAAAATGCCTATCTCCCTCTCTCCTATCTCTGGTTCCCGCGCTCTGTTGCCACGGCAACGGCCCAGCGGACGGCACTGCCAGCCTGTGGGATGTGGGCAGCGGCTGCTGTCCTATAGTTAACACCGGAGAGCGCCGAAAATAAACTCCGGCGAGAAACACACAGGAATGTGCGCACACGCGGCAGAGACGGCTCCTGAGACCTTCGGGTGCAGGCAGATAAATTTGATGCGTGAGAATTGGTTTAGAAAGCGTTGTGTTTTTCACGGGATAAAGAAGCAAATGTATAATTCAGAGTGTTTGTGTTTGCTTGGCTGTTTAATCTTCAATAGAACAATCCTGGGGTGTCGCTTCACTGGCAAAGGAAAGGGATGGGGAGAAAATCTCTGTAATCTTCTGGAAGTCTGCGTGCTATGGAGAGTGTTTATCCTGGCACCACACACACTCGGAGAGCGAGAGAGAGAGAGAGAGAGAGAGAGATTGGTGTCTGGTATACCTTGCTCCGCACTGCTTCAAAGTGACTGTCCCACAGTGACTTTCCTTTTCCAGGCCTATTTTTAGTTTTGAGGAAAGGCCTAGTATAGGTCGTGCCTGGACAGGGTTATAAAATGAAAGATCTAATTTCACACTCTTAAAGAAAAACTTACATATGGCTTTTCCATGTTTTTTTTTTTTTTTTATTCCTTAGCTCAAGTTTGCTTATGTCTAGTTTTTTATGCTCAAGTTTTTTTAATGTCTATGAAACGCAACTGCTTTAATATTTCATTGGTGAGAGACAATTATAGGTCAATCATGTCCTTCAAGTTTTTGCTCACCAAACATTTGTTTTAATTCTGAATATTTACTGTAAAATAATGTAGTTTTTAAAAAAAAAAAAAAACTACTGACAGACAGGGATAGGAAGGGAAATTACAAGGGATGGAATGGGAGAAGGAAGAAAAAGGGAATAGGAAAGGGAAAGGAAAGGGTCGGAATGGGAGAAGGGAAGAAATGGAATAGGGGAGGGGAAGGGATGGAATTGGAGGGAAAAAAAGAAAGGGAAGAGAGGGGAAGGGAGGAGAGGGGATGGGAAGGTAAGGGAGGGAAGAGAAGAGAAGAGAAGAAGAGAGGAGAGGAGAGAAGGAGAGGTCAATAACGAATAAAGGGGAAAAAAGTTTTGTTCGTTTAAACATGTGGACTGAACCCGTCACACATACAGTAGAACGAGTCTGCATGGGTGTCGATCACTACAATCTTTCGAGTAGGACTAATCCAGGAAACACGTTCAAGAGCTGCCAGGATTTCTAAACTCTCCTCTCCGATCATCTCACCTCCTCCAACCCAAAGGAAAACACTGGTGGAGAAGACAGACACCCAGCACCAGCTCTTAATTACGCCCCAGCTCTGACTGCACCGCCACATGCTGTTGACCTCAGATGATGAGAGCTAATTGCAGAAAGCGAAAGGACAAACACGCACAGGGCCACCAGGAGCCCAGACGAGCTAAGAGAAAAAATGTCATGAATATTTAATGGGAGATAACTGTACAGTACGCCAGGGTGATTGTGTAAGAGTTGAGGAAATATACTGTTGAAAACAAATGCGTCTGTGCGCGTGGCTGATTCTGCTGCTTGTGTTTGTTCTCAAAACACGCTAATAGCATAATTACAGTGAAACCCTGTATGATTGCCCTCCTTTACGAATTTTCACTTTCGCATATTTTAATTTTGCAAGAATTTAGAATCGTCAAAAATTGTTTTAAGTATATGAACAAACGAAATTGACCCACAATATCATTGTTGCCTTATTTTCGTCTTTTCCATGTGATTATTGTGTGGAATCCCCAGAAGAAGGATTCATGTTGCAAGTAGCGGCTTTATTACGGTTCAACAAATAATCCAATAACGTAGTCAATGTATAGGCAGGAGTCGGTACACAGTAATCCAAAACAATCATGGCCAACAAATCAAAAACACTAGGCAATGTATCGTAAACGGGAAACGGGCGGAGATCAGAAACCATGAAATCAGACAAGAAAACAAAACGCATGGGCTAAACAATGTCGCATTGGGCTAAACAATGTGTGCAATAAATGGGTTATCTTATAACGCTAACCAAACAGGAAGTAGATGTATGTGTGTGCATCAGAGTCAATACTCAGACGATGGCGCCCTCTGGTGGGTGGAGGGAGGAATCCTTACAATTATATTGTTGGAAATTAATAATATTGTTAATATTTATGGGCGGCTAAAATAAATTTCCTGCATTTTTCTGTTGGGAAAAATTTAAATCGCAATAAAGAAAAATTTGAAATTGTTTCCAGAACTAATTAAATTTGCATGCCAAGATGTGACTGTACTCTTCTGCAATGTATATGCCTTTATTTGTCATATATACTTTACAGCACAGTTCATGTGACAATTTTTTTTCTTTTTTTCTTCAAAGAGGATTAAGGGTCTTGCTCAAGGACCCAACATTGGCTGACTGGTGGTGAGGCTTAAACCCAAGACTGTCTGGTCTTCAGATCAACAACTCAGTGGCTTTATCATTTGAGCTACCACTGCCCGCTTCTAAAGTTTATAAATTTTATCTCAGTTATACAACTGAGCAATCGGGGGTTAAGGGCTTTACTTAGGTGGCCAGCAGCGGTAACCCACAATCTTCAGGTTAGCAGCCCGACATCTTAAGCACTGAGCCACCACCTACCCACACCGTTAAAAACACCTCTAATTAATCTGCACATTGGAAATGGATGGCGATTAACGAACTGTGTGTTGTGTGCAAACTGCACAAAAATTACACTTACACACCTTCATACTGAACGGTTTAGTTCCTCTAGTTGTTTTGGTCTCATTATGACTTGTACCCATGAACAAACCCTAGCAGTGTTATTAAACACTATGACGGCTGAATAGGAAGTATGTGAGATATGATGGTAAAAATGAAGGGGTTGTATTATAATAAGGATTCGGAGCGAGACTCGGTGACCTCATTAGACCTACAGCTCTGGTGCAAAAATGGTATAATCAAATGTCAAACATTAAACACTTCCTGAATGACCGGCTACAATGTTGGGTATGGCATTATCTCCTTTAGCTCACTGATTATCATCTATTTTATTTTAGAGAAAAGTATTTTACCATGCAATTTATCTTTTTTTCCAAAGGAATATTCATGTTTGCTTGTCAATTTGGTTCTTGTCATGTTTTTTTTTTTACTCTTCAAAACCTGCCTAAGGCTTTGAAAGAAAATGACATCATACAAGTAATTTACGCCATAATGGGTTAAATACATGAAAAAAAAAACAATATAAACTTATACAGTGCTACTGAACACCAGGTGTGCCAAGTTTGGTTCCTGGCTTTTGAACCTATCACCCTCCTCGTCTTCACTTCACTTACTGTCCTGTTCACTCAAAAAAGACAAAATATATGTTTAAAAATTTTAAGCAGGCCAAAATATTGGGATCTGTCATTCTAGTCTAGTAAATTGTCCAGAACATCTCTTTTTTTAAAAACCAACAAAGTAGTTAAGAGTTTTGCTCCGGGGACCAGCAGTATTAGCTAAACTGGTGCTAGGAATTGTACCCACGATCTTTCAATCAGCAGTTCAAAACCTGAAGCACACACTCCAATAACAATAATTAATAGATCTTACTAAATAATAAGCTCAGTGATGACTGTGTAAATACAACTAATTATTATTTTAAAAACGTTAAAACATAATTTAGTTGGTACAAGATACAAAAATAGCAAGCAGAAGCCTGGGAAATCATCTGTATTGAACAGAAAGTCACACACAAGCTTCAGCAAATCAAATTAATTAGCATTCTAATTGAAGTCCTCCTCTTTGCTCTGTTAGCAGTGCTCATGCAGTTCACTCTGCATCTTTGTGAGTGTGTATGTGTGTGTGTGTGTGTGTGTGTGTGTGTGTCAGCTGGGAAACCCTGGCATTGTGTTTTCCGGTGCGAAGGAAACCGTCATACTATAATCTCCTCTCAGTCACGCAGGCTCCCGTCTGACAACGGAGATAAGAGACGCCAGTGCTTGAATGCTATCCTGTCTGCTAACCCGTCCCACAGAGACAGCAGTTCTGACTTAAGCCATGATTTTACAATCGGGATCTGGGCGTATTACGAGTCGTAGGACGTGCTCACCTGTAGCAGCACTAGAAATGTTCTAACTGAAAGTTTGATGCTATGACGTATGCAGTTATTTTTGTAACGCTGTCAGCGTCCCTATTAGCGTGATGTCATTTTTGGGGGATTGGCAGAGCACTTTAGGGGTTTCACTGAAATATTCCCAAACGCTAAAGCCGGGAAAAACAAGAGTCACCCTATTAAAATTAATTAAGCAAAATAAAACAAAAACAAACATGAAAAGTCTCCCTGAGAGAGTATTTGTGTGCTACTGAGTGTCTTTACATCCTTTTTTGGAGGATTTAGTCTTCATCTCCTTTCTCATTAAAATAGTAAGAGACAAGGAAGTGCTCTGAAGTCGACGCTGCCTCGCTCTGACCTATTTACAAACTCTTCCTCGCAGTATATCTCTGTTAATGTCTCACTTTTTCACTGAGGGGAGTTAGACGCATCCCACTTCAGTTGCATATATCTATTCATTATCTTCATAAAAGCTGCTGATTACAGAAAAGGAGGCATTAAGGAAGAAAAGGCTTTGATTACCTAGAGAAGATAAAAAGCTGTGTTATAAAGTTAAAATTAAAAAATTTAATCATTAACATGCTTGAAGTGAAACCCTGGGGATCTCCTTGAAAGATGACTCAAAAACTGTGCTCACATTGCGCTGTCAGAAGTGTAGGGGAATAAACAGCATCTGCCGCTGGGGATGATACAGTAGGTAGATATTTTTTTTGCATTTATCGTTAATAGCAGTGGCGGGGGGTACATTTATTAGATCATTTTTCCTCTTCAACCTTTGCCAGATCTTTAAGAAATGTAAACAAAATATGTGTAATAAATCCCAAACAAAATAAAACAAATTTTATTGTCAAAAACGGGCAGTGCATTTGGTACCCGGGCCTTCAGTGGGGACCACGGCTGATACACCTCTTAATACCACCACTATCACCTTGCGATTATATAAACCATCAAAACTATACAAAAATGCATTATAACACGTCAGAAAGACATTTTTATTAAATCCAGAAACCCCTGTTAACACAAGTCCAAACCTTTACACTACGACCTCAGACATCATCTGGAGCAGTTCAGAATCAAGATTTTTATCTAATAACATGACAAAAACATTAAAGATATAAATAAAATATATCATACATTTGAAGGCTGTAAGCCAGCGTTACCGGTCGGCGGCACTGGTGTGGAAGTGGCAAACAAACTCAAAGCTAAAAAAAGTCAGCCTTGAAAACAGATTTTTAAGTATGTCCGAGACCAAGTCAGTTTCTCCTTCGCCGTCAGCCATTGTGGGCGAAAAATTCTAATTTAACTACACAGATGCACCACGATAGTCGAGGTGGGCTGTAACAGTTTTACTCCAATCAGCCAATTAGAGGACGCAAAAATGCTGACGTCATTGTACGCCAACTAGCGCGCCTCATGAGGCGGAATTAAAAATCTGTGGGAACATAATCTGTCAGGAATGACAACCATAACTGTCAAAGGCAACATTTTATTAAAATCATTCCTAAAAATAACATAAGTTTCAGCATCTATGAAACGCAATGACATTTTGCTCTTGCTGATAAGAAATTTACCCTTGCACAGAAACTTTTGCAACTTTGCTCTGTCCTTTTACACCAACCTTTACAATCTAGGACATTGTACAAGGTCTTGAAGTGTGTAATCAATCAAGTCAACGTAGAACCCAGTGCTAAATCGGCAGTCTTCGGTTTGCCTGATAAGACAGGGAGTTGTCTCTTTTGACATTAGGCTTTCTGCCGAGTTGACAGATTGAAGGAGTGTGACTTTTACCCACGTATATACACCGTCCAAACTGCCAGGGCTGATAAGGCAGGAAAACAGACTGCAACACTAATTCTGACAGCAGACAAACGATTGAGGCCGTTCTTATCGGGATACAAACTGCTCCGGACTGATTCTGAAGCCACACACGCAGAATAAAGGAATAGAGCTTCGACTCTAGTTAAAATGAGTCATGGCATGTTTTTTTTTTTGGGGGTTAAAGCAATAACATGTCTGTAGAGATTAGCCAAATTTTTTGGAAAAAAAAGCACCAAGTAAGTGTCAGTTCTGTGGGTGCAAACTGCCAGACTGATCTAAGCTGAGGAGAAAAGCTATGGTAGGGCTGTGCTATTAACCCTGATTCAGTTACACTTCTAATTTTCAGGGATTATTTATAAAGGATTATTCTTTACATATCCAAGGATTCCCTTATTTCTTCTTCCCTCGAAGCTGAAGCATGTTTAGTTATCTTCAGCAAAGATGACCAAAAAGGGTTTTTTGGACAAGAAAGGTAGAACCATCTCAGCTGTTTGGAAACGCTGGTTTAAAATGTCCCATCCAGCTCGCAAGCCATAACGAAGAAATGTTCTTACTAGCAAAACACAAGTGTTCAATTAGCAGTGGTTGTAAACGGTTATCTAGGAAATTGTTGAAACTTTCAGACAATCGTTACTGATTAGACTGGATTAGATTAGATTCGACTTTATTGTCATTGCACATAATTGCAAGGCAACGAAATGCAGTTAGCATCTAACCAGCAGTGCAGTATAAACAAATGTACAGATATATAAATAGTGGATATACAGGGAGCTATGTATTAATTTACGATATATATATATATATATTATATATACGATATATATATTTATATATATATATATATATATATTTACAGAATATAAGTGATATAAGAGACTGGTAGTGAGCAGAATGAGTGTACATTTACAGATAATATATATAAATATATGCCAGGTTAACATTATTCCCCCAGAATTGTTTTGCTATTAGATAGTTCTCGAACCCTTAAACCTTTAAAAAGTACTAAAGGATGTATCTGCAGCCGACTAATAATTAAATTGATTCCGATATTCTTTTTGGATCTGTTTATGGCACAAGTGTAGTAGGAGTTATCAGCAGGTATTTCAGGTTTTAATATGCATTTTATTTGAATTATTAAAAAGTTAAAAAGACCAGTAAAAGGACAAGTTGAACACATACTTGTGCTTTTCAAAGTAATTATATATGATAGTGATATTGGCCAAAATAATAGTGGTTATGATTTTATAGCATAATTAAGCAGCTATGTCTTAAATAAACACTTGTTAGGCAATAATCATGAACTCTGAGGTGGGTAAAAGCAGAAGACCACACTGGGTTTTAACTTGGAACAGCAAACTGAGACGACAGGAGTTATAGACTCGCATAACTGGACAGAAAAATGTCTTGCTGTGGTTGTCTGGTGCTGATTGTTTTTTCTTGACACTGTTAATGATGTCATTTGTCTATTATCTTACATTTATAAGACTATGTTTTATCACACACATAACGCACGGATTCTTTAAAACGTGATCTGCAGCTGCATGTTTACTCGGCAGGAATGAATCATCACGATAGACTTCTGGAGAAACTTTAAATGAGTTGTAGCTGGTCGTAACTCAGATACTTATAAAAACGATCCTTTGTGATGCATTTGGTTTGGATGGAGGCTTCAGCAGTTTTAGCGGAGCGTCTGTGCTCCTGCGATAAAGCCTTTTATCATTTATAAAACACTATATAGACAGCTGTATTCTACATTTTTCTTCTAAGCCGCTTTATTTTTCCTAAGTAAGTAAAAAAATTACAATTTCCTCAGTTAAAACCTGTCGGAAGGCAAATATGAGTTTTTTTATTTTTCCCTCCCATGACCCTCAGGACTCGAGAAGGTCCCTCCGAGGTTAAACGCGTGTCGTAAAGTTAATGTCTCGAACAGAAGCGTTAAAGGCACATCCGAGTATGTATCCGAGTGTGTGTTTCGTTTCCAATAGCCACAAGAACAGCAGGCATACTGCGAAATGAACCATCTATCTTTGACTAGCTTTCTTCTCAAAGGGACGCGTCTAAGCACACAGAAATCCGCAGGGGAGACACACACTGCTTGGCAGGAGTCTGCGAGGCTCGTTGGGACATGAGGCTGTTCGACAGAACCCTTCTGTAATGTACGGCTCCAACAACACGCACACACGAGGACACGTGCGTGTGGACAGACGTATGATCAGTCTGTTACATGGATCCCATGTGTTCAGTGTCTTGGAGAAAACAAGTTGATGGGAGGGGAAATGGAGAAAATTCACTGTGACTCTTTAATTCAAACTTAAACCCTGATAAAGATTCATGTTAATTCTGCCATTCACTGTCAGTTACTTCTTACGTCTGTAGTACTGATTCCGTCACTATCATTTGCTGTTAAAAGTGCTTAAAGTGTGATTTGCAACTAGTTTACGAGTAATTACTTGTATTTTACTCAAGAACAAAAAAATAACAGCTACATATACGCTTCGATTAATGTAGAGTAACAAGAAGTCGTCGATTTTTAGCTCTGATACCAATCACAATTATTTGTATAATTATGTGACCAATAGCCGATCTGCAGAACCGGTATTAAGTTTACTTCTATTTTTACATAAACACATATATTTTAATTTATAATACTGTCAATACTCTCATGTTATTTCTTTACAGCAAACAAAAAACAACTTTCATTTCTAAACCAATATAAATACAGGGTTCTAAAGCTAAAAAGAAATAAAAAATGACTGAAAAATCACATGCACTGTCATTAAGGTGTCTATGTAAAAGTAATTCGGTAAACAAACAAGTAACAAAAAAAACATAAATAATAATTAAACAAATAATTAAACAAAATTTGAACTTTCTATTGAAAATCTTTGTCCAGAATTGTTTGTAATGTAGAGTCTGTCCATCTCACCATAACATCAGTCCTGTATGCAATTCTCAAAATGCCTACAATAAACCGCCATATATTGTTGGGCCCGATATTACAAAACTATCTAAAAATATAAAAAGGGTTAATTATCAGGAAAAATATCGATTAAACAGATTAATCAGTCAATCTTTATTGACAAAATAAGATTTTCCTGGCAGATTTTCAGGTAATAAAAATATTAAGTTGACAGATCTTTCAGTGACAGTGTAACTACATAAACTACATCACACACACTCACATTTGCAGACAACACACCAGGATGTGCAAGAAGGAGATTAAGCATGTGATTGGGCTGCTGTTAAATAAGTGTGTCTGAGCAGCACTGTTTAATAGGCCCTGGGTTTTTATGACCGGCTTTTATGCGAGACATTCATGCTGCCAAATCTGCGATACTGTGAGCGGCTTACGAGGGAGATTATTCTCTTTAATGCCTGTTCAATTAAACGCCTGCTTTGCATACTGGTGATTACTGACAGGGGTTCTTTTGCTGTCTATATACTGTAGAACCATCACACATAAAACAGAATAACAGAATAATAAAACAGAACCATTTACATTGAAATATGCGTATTCCAGAATTTCCACCATTAGGAATTATATTAAAACATCTAACATTTATTATCACAGCATAAGTTTATTAAATACACAATATGTTTGATTGAGTGTACATTTGGTCATAGCCAGTGGCCATAGATGAATTATATAATATAAAACTGGGACGGGCCTAACCTCGCACTCCTGTCAATCACAGTCACACCGGCTAATCACTGCTATCCGTGAGCACACGTATGCGAAAAACAGTAGAAAGTTTTGGGGGTTTTTTCTGTGGTTTTAAAGTTGCTGTAAGATGCAAGGACGTTGGCTGGCTTTATGTCACATGCTGCCTTTCACGAGACCTTCCCTACAGCCTTGGTGGTGTTTACATGAAACGGAGGGTGTGTGTAACTGAGACGGACTAATGATTAGTCTTACATCTGTAATGAAATAAATCCTAAGAAACAACATTTACATTCTTTTTTTTTTACTGAATGAACTAAGAGTACAGCAGCGAAGAAAGAAAGAAAAAATTGATGTGCAAATGTGCCTGTATGTATCTGTGTGTGTAGCAGGATTGCATAGACTGGTACAAATATACTAAGTGAAACTCTTTTTTTTGGTGTGTGTGTGTGAGAGAGACAGAGGGGAGGATAATGCTCTGTGGCGTCTCTATCAGAAAGTGTCACATGCTCAAGTGGGAAACAGCTTGTACTCTTCAGATTTTTATCGCTATTCTACTGCAAGAGCAATTCCACAGAGGCTTTCTGCTCCAACGTGCACTCATGTCAGGTTAGAAAACAAGCAAATGCAGCGCATGTTCTATATCGCGCAAGTTAATCTGATCACGGCATTGTGTGCTCAGGTGGCCCAGCAGTTGCAGTTGATGGTTCTAGAAACCGTACCTGCGATCAGGTACCATAATATTCACCCTTTTTCTTCAGCAACTTTACAAAGTTTACGCCAGTGGTTCCCAAACAGGGAGATGCAAAGTTATAATGAGGGGTTGCTGAAATGCTAGTGTAAAGTTTTAAAGGTTTTAAAAGTTTTCCAGATTTTTAAAGGAATGCACAGACATATAATAATTAATAATTTTAATTTATATCCGACTTGTTCCCCTAGGCTTTTTTCCAGCAAGTTGTTTTAGTTATTGTAATTGAATTTGTGATAATTACCATTAGGGATGTGACGAGACATTTATCTCACGAGACGAGACAAGTGACTGGGTTCAAGAGAAGTCCTCAATGATGAAATACAGGGAAAAATAGTCTTTTTTTTAAACACAAAATGCAAATGCACAAAATGCATTTTAAAATCAACTTGTACTTTATGAAACTAAACTTTTATCTCAATAAATAGTATGCGGTAGATAACAACATCAGTACCGCGACAGCTGTTGAACACGCGCAACACCAAGTCCAGCCTGTGTAGCGAGGTTTATTATGTGTGCAAAGCATTTGATGTGCGGCTCAAATCCTGCCTCGCGCACAGCCACATCCATATTATGCGCATTGTCTGTAACAATAGCAAAGACCGAATTTGACTCATGACAGTGTAAGCTGGAAAAAAGCACATGGATTCTAATATTATTAGATCGGAATCGGTCCTCATTCGTATGTGGTAATAAATCGGATATGAATCGGATATGTGCATTAACATGTGCAGTGTAAGCAGTGAGATCGGATTTTTACCTGTTAATGCAAGTCAAGTTTCACTAAATAAGCTACAGTACTGCGTGGTGTCAACTCAGGTGGCCACCAATAGCGATATATAACTTACAACTTTGTATTTTGATTTATAATAATTATGTTCACTGAAACAAAAGTTTGAGATCCAGATCAGAGGCAGAGGCAACGTTAACAGTCCAAGATTTAAGGTTTTCTTCTTTTTGTACCACGCGCATAATGTAAGAAGGTCAACAAAAAAATTGGATATGGTCAACAAATCGGAATTGAGCATTAAGACCTGCAGTGTAAATGCAGCCCTCATCTATCATTCTTTCGCCGTTTTTTTATTCCCACCTGGAAACCAAAATGTTGCCACACAAAGGATTTAAATAGGGCATCTTTAATCATTACATTCTTGCGAGACCAGTCAGATGATCGGAGATCTAGTCACACCACTGATTTACATGTAATGATTAACAATGTTTTCCCCTAAAAGTGTCTTTAAGTTTCTATATGTGTGATTTTTTTATTCTGCAAACGGGGAAAATGGCAGAAAATGTTTAGGAACTACTTCATTCAGGTCTACCACCAATGACTAAAAAAGATGTCAATCTGTTTTATTACGCTGTCCTGATTTCTCAAATGTAATAAATTGAATTCTTGTTCTGTCTCTTTAGTGTTTTACATAAAAAATTAAAGGGTTGAGGGTCATGTTCAGGCCCCCAGCAGTGGCATCATGGTGGTGTTAAAAACTAAACCCATGTTTTTCCATCAGCAGCCCAACACTTCAACCGCTGCGCTACCACTTACCGTATCCCATTACCCTTCTTAACCTGCTGTTTGACCTCAGGGCAGCTTTCTCTGCAGGATCTCAACATGATCAGAAATGTAAATTAAAAACAGGTCAACAGCTTGCATATTAGTTCAGTTACATCTAATAATTTACACTGTTTATTTCCAGTCCTGACCTCACTGTCAAGTGGTTAGATGGAAGTGGTTGGAGTGTTGGACTACTTATTAGAAGATCAAGACCAGTAACCTTTAACTAACCAGGTGTTTGGAAGATGCTCTGGATAAGGACATCCGCCTATTGACAGAAATGGAAATGTGGAGTCAAACCTCGGTGTACACAGTGTAAATGCTCCTGTTTGCGAATAATCCGGTGTACAGCAAGAAATTTGTGGTAAAATTCGACCCACCATGTGTTTGACCTGACAATAGAACACATTTGGCTCAGGACCCTGAGGTCAATCAGACTTGCTTTAGTCTGTGTTCTGTGTTCCTTATGTACAACTATGATTATTTTGCAAAAAATACTGGATTTTTAAAATGATCATACAGATTTGCTAAATGTTTTTGGGGGAACTGGAACACATTTATTTTAAAAGTTCATTTTTTTTACTTCACAATGTCTCATTTAGAACCAATTAAATTTGTGACTCGAGGTTAGTATTTATTTTTTAATCAAGATTATCTTCCTGCTGAATTTTTAAAGGTTTCTGTTGAGCTATACAATCACGCCTGGACTGCAAACTGAAAAGAAATACAAAAACAATTAAAATGCTTCATAATATTTTTATTTTTTAAAACTAGGGCAGCGTGTGTTTTACTCCGGGTTCTCCGTTTTCCTCCCACAATCCAAAAACATGTATGTTTGATGATTCTAAATTGTGTGTGTGGCCCTGTAATACACTGGCGAGCTGTTCAGGGTGTACCTCTCCTGCCTTTCGCCCTTTCAGAGGCGGCTGGGATAGACTTCAGCAGATCCCTGTGCCCCCGAATTAGGGAATAAGCGGATATAGAAAATGGATGAATGGTTGGTAAATGTTAAATGATGGATGGTAAATGTAAATGTTTCTCACTTTCCAGCTTGTTAGGGTTTTTCATTCTGCGCTAAATGTGTCATGATGTTCAGCAGTGTGTGAGAGGGCCATTGTTATCTCTGTAGGTGGCCAAGCTTTCGCACTGCATTTATCAGTAAATCAAGAGCTCCATATCCTCTATAGAGAAACGGGACCAGATTGTGCTTGTGTGTGTTTAAGCAATAATTCTACATGTAATACTGCAGCATTGCGATCTGCCCGCCTTTTCTGACAAATCAACTGTCCTGCTCTCAAACCTCATTTCAATGTAGACCCGGTCGCAGATAAATGGAAGAGAGAGAAAAAGATTTAAAAGGAATGAGACAGAAGGAGGCAGAAGGATGAAGGATAAGAAGACATAAGAGATGACGGAAACCAGAGGACAGATGGACAGATAGGAACACAAATGAGTCTGTCTCTCTGTTGCTGAGTGACGTCCGGGGCGACAGACCAGAGGGAGGAAAAGGAAAAAAAAAAAAAGCTAGAAATCCAGTTTCTTGTACAAAACAAAAGCATAGCTATTAAAACACCAAAATGAAATAAAAACGCTCCTATTTGTACAGCATAACAGTGCACACAATCGCGACTTACATTTAGGTTTAGGGAGCCTTGCTCAGGGGCCCACAGTGGTAGCTTAAGCTAAGCCAACACTTCCGCCTCATCTATAGCCACCTCACTTTCACCCATGTATAATAATTTGTAGATTTTTTTTCCTTAAATCAGAGAATTTCAGATACAAAAGAAATCACACATCCCACCATCCACCAGTATAGAGTGCCATAATTAGCTTTTTTTGTTTTTTAATTTAGATGTTCATGCCAAGAACATCCATATGCTGCCATTAGCGTTTCAGCTTGAACTGCAGCGCGAGGGTCCTAAAGTCCTACAGATGAATTACGCAGGAACACGAGTCTCCAATAAGAACAATAACGCACCTGCAGGCGTGAGGAAATAAAAGTGAGACTGAAAGCTAAGTTAATTGTGGATAATTATAGGCAGAGTTACCGGGTACGATTCATGCAGATTGTTTCAGAGGATTCAGTTCTCCCAAATCGTTGCATGTCTATTAATAGGATGGATGAATCCCATGTGCTCTTCATGATTATTAAAGACTAGACGTCATTATGTTGACACTGGAGTTGGTGGATGATGTAATGTCTTTCCGCATGAAGTCCCCCCACCTCTCTCTCTCTCTCTCTCTCTCTCTCTCTCTCTTTCTCTCTTTCTCTCTGTCTGTCTCTCTTTCCCTCTTTTCAATTTCTCTACTGTACATGACAGGAACCCTGTCAGAATGTTTCCCTGCCCGGGTTAGTGGAGCATCTGACAGCAGTATGGTGCAGAGTTGTGAGCTACCAGAGTCTAACAACTACTTTTACACACACTTGCGCACACACACACACACACACACACACAACAAAGGGGCAAGCTGGCTGAAGTTAAAAGACAGGAGGATAAGGGAATAAAAGAGAAAAAGAAGAACAAGAGAGAGGTGTGAGTGAGTAAGAGAGAGAGAGAAAAAGTAAGAAAAAAAGATGAAAGTAAGAGAGATAGAAAAAGAGATGAGAGATAAGAGACAGGGATGAGAGAGAAAAAGAAAAGACAGAGAGAGATGAGAGGAACTTTAAAGACAATACTAACTCTGGCGTTCGCCAGCACCATCTGTTAACACTGAAGCAAAGAGGCTTGATTGTGCCAAGTCCTTTTCGAATAATCTTGCTCGTTTATACAAATAAAAGAGGATAAAATGAGGCACCTCTCTTCCATAAGATGGAGCTTGGTTGAAGGGCAGCAATTAATTTAGCCAATTACAGAAAGCGGTGCACTCAGTGAGCATAAACATAAAGGAATGGTTCAAAATAGATAAAAATAAATAAACATCATTTGTATCTGTCACTTTATGAGATCTGAGTGAATAACTTACAGCTAAGTAAAATTCTGTAACTTGATTTTTTAGGTTTAATGTTAAAATGTTTGCATTTTTTTTTTTTTACCACTTCTCTTCATTTTATTGGGTTTTATTGATTTTTATCCAATTATATTTTATAAAAGTGATGATTTCCAAACCTTTCTCATACCATAGAAATAATGTGATTTGTCTTACAGCGAGGATAAATTAAAAAAATGTAAAAAACTGCTGTTTTAATCTCATATGTCATATGTCATAATGTAAAGTCCTGGAATAAAGCGGTTTAACCAGTGAAAACAGTGTCATTGCTTTCAGTTAGAGTTCTAAGTTAATTTTTTGCAATAAATAAGCTCGTTAGAAAGCACTGAGTTTATATAAATTATAGTAATATACAGTAATTATTAAAGTCATCCCCATTGTTTTATAAATTAGAATTTGTATAAATTAATTTGCAAAAGCTGAAGCACCGAGCAAAGCCTACTAATTAATCAAGAAACTAAAAGCAGCTCTATTAGAATTACATGTTATAATGCTAAGTGACTTCACTGTTTTATTTATCAGTTACCATAGCCATAAATCAATAATTTAACTAACTGCATATGCCAAATTTGCAGATTAACCGACTAATAACTGACTAATAATAAAAAGTTCTGTCAATGAAATCACCTGAAGTATCGGTCTTTGGTATCGGAGTGTTACGAGCACATGAGCTCAGTATCGTGCACAGTACCGATACCAGTATTGGTGCATCCCTAATTAATACATATTCTAAAATAAATATTAATAATAATATAACCGATTTAAAAAATATAAAACAAACTTGTGATTTAATGAAGTAAAATGTAGGATTACAGTGGGTCACTGAAGCTTTAATAACCAGTAAAGGGGCTTTGTCAATTTTCTACAGCCCAGATACATACAATAAACAGGTTTCTGGTCTGTAAAGAGACCAAATATGTTTGCTAGTGAAAGAAGAAAAGAAAGAAATAGAAACTAACAGACACACTTCAAATCATCCCATTCCCGGCGTGCATCATTTCCATCTAACCGCACAGCCTTCCGCTTATTATTCCTTACTCATCATTCTCCCTTGACTCTATGTAAAATCAATGCTCCATAGAACATCATCATCATGTTACTTCCTTCTACACACCTACCAAGGCTTGCTGAAGTTTGCTGGATGGATGCCATATCTGTTCAATATACAGAGCACAGGGATGCATTACAAACTAAACAGAAGAGAGATATGCATATCACCTACCACAAGCAGGGAACTACCCCTAACAACGACCCTACCTTAGCTGTTGGACTGCTGATTGGAAGATTGTGGGGGTTTTTTTCCAGAACCACCAAACATTTATTGCTGGGCACCTGAGCAAGGCCCTTAACCCTGACCTGCTTAGTTGAATATTAAAAAGTAGTAATTATGAGAACTTACGCTTCACACTGATTTACATTTGCGTTAATATCTAATTAAAACTTAGTGCATATTGAACTACCTTCTGGTCCTGTAGTTGTCGCTAACACATACTTGTATGGCCATTTATTGCATTGCAAAATATTGTGATAAATTGTATCGTGAGCCATTTTTTAATGATATGTATTGTATCATGACATGTATCGAGGCCCTTGCTAATACACAACCCTAGTAATTAAGAAGTCGCTCTGGATAGGGGTATCTGCCAAATGCTGTAAATGTAAATGAATTGGAGTCCCAAGACCACCAGGCTTCCATTACTGGATCTCTGAGCCCTTAACCCTCCACTTCTCAGCTGTAAGTTACTTTGGATAAGGATGTTTGCCAAATGCTGAAAACGTAACAATCCCCATATCACGCTTAGGACCATGTGTTCTTTGCACTGTAGAGTATTTTGTCTTTGTCTCATTAAGTGTACAGAATGCGCTAAGAATGCTCCTGGTAAATTAGCTGACAGAGAGTCGCTTTGATTTATAATGCAACCTGGGCATCACACACTCACACGCTCGTTTACACCACTAGCTAATCCACCTAACAGCATTCCGAACTATTTCGGCCTCGGTGTAAATGAACTCACCTGGAGCGTGAGCAATTTTTTTTAAATGCCATGCAAAAGCTGTGACAAAGTGTAAAGATTAGCAAAAACTAAGAACAGAGCCTAATCAAACTTCAAACAAAGCCTGATGTCATCATACAGGAAATGTGTGTTAGTTAATTTGTCTACATAGAATGCTTGTATAGATCTTTTACACATATATACACATACAGAGCTGCTGTTGAGATGCAATGACATCATCTGGTTATGATGTGGGCGTGTAATAGGTCGATATACCGACAGACAGCTTTCGACACATCAGCACCGTTACTAATATCCTGAACACTGGCATACCACAGGGGTGTGTTCTCAGTCCCCTCCACTACTCCCTTTTTACCAGTGACTGCTCTCCGATTAATCCTACAAAACTTATTGTTAGGTTTGCTGATGATACCACCATAGTTGGGCTGATATTGGATAACAGCCTACAGAGAGGAGATTCAGTACTTCACAGAATGGTGCACCTAGAACAATTTGGACCTTAACATTAAAAAGACCAAATAAGTAATTTTAGACTTCAGAAAAACTAAGCGTACCGAGCACTCTGCCCCTTCTCATACATGGGAAAATGAGAACTTCAAATTCCTCGGACTGCAAATCTCTGCTGACCTCACCTGGTCTAAGCACATCTCCCAGCAGGTGGGGATGGCACAACAGAGACTTTACTTTCTCAGGAAATTGAAGCACTCCCAGCTACTGTTCAGCCATAGAGATTGCTAACCTATTGCTGCACCGTGTGGTTCTCCAGCTGCACAGAAGAGAACAGAAAGGACCTGCAGCGGGTAGTGCGGACAGCTGAGCGTGTCATTGGTACACCACTGCCCATACTCCGTGACATCTACAATGTCCGACTTTACAGGAAGACCATACGCAACCTAAAAAACCCCACTCACCTCGGACATCATCTGTTCTCCTCTCTACCTTCGGGGAAAAGATGATAAAATCCAAAACAAACAGACTGAAAAATAGCTTCTTTCCTCAGGCAGTTAGATACTTAAATGCGTAATTCCTTTTTCCTCAGTACTCGTGCAATAAACCCCTATGCTTAAATGCATCGGTTCATTTTTTTTAAGACTTGTGCAATAAACCCTACCTCACAAAGTGCAATAATCCTCCCTCCATTACATCACATTACCATGCTGCACTACCTCAGTGTAATTATATTCTAATATTTATATATGTACATAACATGCCTTTATCTTGAATGTTGCTGTCCGTTATAATGTCTACTTGTCTCGTGAAAACTGTTTCATGTTTCATACAGTTTGTTACCTGCTCAACTGAAGAGCTGCTAAACTGCATTTCGATGATTCTAGCGATGATAATAAAGTTCTATTCTATTCTTCTAAAACAAAAGAATCTGACAAATACTATGTGTGTGTGTGTGTGTGTGTGTGTGTGTGTGTGTGTGTGTGTGTCTGTGTAAGTGAATGTGTGTAAGCGCACTCACACCAGTATTTCACATAACAGATGGGCTACTGTGTGTAGTTCAAACTTTATGTAAATGATCTTCGGTTCTCAAAAGCAGAGAAAGAAGGTTTCAAGTTATAAAATATCTTTTATTTTAGCAGGGTGCTTTCTTTCAACTAGTTTAATACAAAGGAACAGCTAGTTAAAGGAAAACAGCCTTTTTACATAATTGCTAGTAATGTCCAAAAATAAATGGACTCGAGTAGTCCATAAGTCTTTGCTTGTCTCATTGGCTGCAATGAAAAACAGGGGAAATAATTAAAGCTGACAGTGATT
The DNA here is from genome assembly GCA_005784505.1 of Bagarius yarrelli. Lineage (NCBI taxonomy): Eukaryota > Metazoa > Chordata > Actinopteri > Siluriformes > Sisoridae > Bagarius > Bagarius yarrelli. The sequence goes on along the minus strand of VCAZ01000033.1, from coordinate 1,566,830 downwards.
TAACGAGGCCGGTTGCCAAAACATGCACTCAAATTAAAGGTAGCATGGATAAGATTTGTCAAAGTCACTTATTAAATCTCCAATGGTTAAATAAATGGAGCTGAATCACATCTGAGCAATATTAATAATTGATCAGTATTTTTTTCTTAGCTAACATGATATGTATTAGACTGAAATGGGGAGGAGTAAAATAGGCAGCGTCTATCAAAACATCCTGGGCCTTAAAGTTTCTTTTTTTCAGAATAATTTTGCATGTAATAATGAGATTAACGAATAATTAACCCTGGTATTTAACCATGCAACTTATTATTTATACAGTTAAATGTTTACATTCTATATTTTACACATTATTTCATCATTTTCACTAGGGGCCTTGGGAGACAACCTGTCTGTCAGAAATTTTTCTATTTAAAATTTTTACTAGCTGAAAGTTGAACTGCGGATTGCAGAAGCTTTCTGTGTGTTTTAAGTGAAAAAAAAATAAATAAATCAGCCAGCTAATAACTATAAAATTGATAATAGAATAAAAGGAGTAATCATCCATTATAGGACCTGTGAATAGATTCTTAAGGTCTGGCTTTTTTTCACAAGGCATCCTGGTGTAAAAAAATGTGAGCAGAGCAAAGCGGTAAAAAATTCCACTTTGCGCTTAAAGCCTTTTAAAATCGCTCGGCTCCAGCTCCGCTTTTCCGATTAGGCTACTCCACTCCTCGCTATGCTCCCACTCCGCTCTGCTCACATACTCTGCCAGGTGTAGTAGTAGGTATAACAAAGTTGGTGGCGTTCACAGAAAGGAAGAGCCTTCAGTAAAATTGTTGAGTAAAAAATGAAGAGTTGCATATTTCAGCAATCAATGCTAAATGGAATGTTGCTAAATCTAAAAATGAGAGCTTCCTCAGTGCAAGAGTACTAAAGCCAATCGAGCTGTCTTTTATAACAAAACTAGAAGAGAATATCGATAGATGATAAATGTCAAATGCTCATAAACTGACAGGTGCTGCTGGCTGTCCAAAAGCAAACAAAAGCAAAAAAACACATACTGTACAGAATGGACATTATGATTTCTGGCTTATTTTGCTTAGGGTAGAGTTTCACAACGATCAGCATTTCTGGAGAACTGTGTGTCTGTGGACAAGGAAGAGAGAGAGAGAGAGAGAGAGAGAGAGAGAGGGAGGGGGAAAGAGGATTATCGTGGCTGGGGTTTAGAACAGAAGATGAAACTCTGCATTCCTTCAAACATCTGCGTGCAGGTTTGCAATGGTTGTTACTGAACTTTCTCTCTCTCTCTCTCTCTTTCTCTTTCCCCTGTCCCCCATGGGAAGGTGGCATCAAAAATGCTGTGTGCTGCAGGTCCTTAGCAAGCTGATAATTACATGTTCCCGTATGAGACTTGAAGCAGCAACCAGGCTCCTGATGGCCAGGGTGCAGGACAACAAGCACAAACTGCAGCCATCAGCAGCAACTAATTTGGCACAGGACTAAATAAACACATTCGCACACACACACACACACACACACACACCTCTTCCTCTACAATGTTATGGTCAGAAAAGTGAGCCAAACACTTACGAACCCTTATGAACACTTATGAACACCAACTTAGAATCCTTTATTACAAGAACAGAGGAAATCTACTACGCACTGATCTTGAGCTGATCCAGATTCAGCTCATGATAAACATTTACTAAACAGTTTATTTATTATATTAGACTCTTGATTAAATATGGTAGGTGGATAGGATCTCCACCATCATGGGCCCAGCTGGCTTTACCTTTTCTCAATGGTAGTGCTGATATCAATGCCATCTTTAAAGCCATTTAACAGCTGTTCTTTTTCTGACGTCTTGTTTCTCTTGGCTTGGTCATTCAAGCCTTTTTTTATTCGCAGGGTAAAACATCTGCCATGATCATCTCTTATATACAGTGAAAGAAAAATAATAGATTCCTGTCCTTTTTTCCATCCCAAAGCCCCGAAAAAGGACACGGCTTGGCTTAATCATTTACATTAGTACTTAAGATTTCACTTGCATATCATGTGAAGTTAGGGGAGATGACAGACATTACATCGTTGAATAACTACACATACAGTAATGTGAAAAAAATTAGGGACACTCTATAAAAAGCCTGTTGTGTTTTAACATATTTTGACATACAGATATTTAATAAACAATTTAAATCAATACTGAGAGATTCAAGTAATATAACTAAACAGTTAAAACTGAAGAAAAGACTTTCTGTAAAATCTACTTAAAAAAAAAGATTCATTCTGGGTAAGGAATAAATAAGGACATCCACAATATTTATTCCCACTTAAAATGGCTAAAATCAGTCACAGGTGTATCACATTAGGTAAACATGATTAGAACATTGTAATTCAGCTTCTTGAAAGGAGGTCCTATTTAAACCTCAGGACATTTAGTTTGGTGTGCTCTTGTCTGTTGAAGTGACAGTGAACACTATGGTGAGATCGAAAGAGCTGTCTGAGGCCTTCAGAAGAAAGATTGTAGCAGTTGATGAGTCTGAAAAGGGATTTAAAAAGATCTTGAAATCGGATATTTTACTGTACGCAAAAATAGTCTACGAAGACCAGGACTTCTGGAATAATGTTCTTTGGACAAATGGGTCTGAAATTGAGTTATTTGGACACTGGACATGTTTGGTGTAAAGCAAATATAGCATTTCAGGTGAATAACCTCATACCAACTGTGAAATATGGAGGTGGAAGTGTCCTGGTTTGAGGGTGCTTTTCTGCAGCAGGACCTGGGCAGCTCACCATCATAGAATCCACCATGAATTCTACCGTTTATCAGAGGGTGCTTGAGCAACATTTGAAATGATCTGTAAAGAATTTAAAGCTAAAGCAAAACTGGACCCTGCAACATGATAATGACCCAAAACATACCAGTAAATCGAGCAAAGACTGATTTAAAACTAAGAAATAGGAAGTCATGGAATGGTCGAGTCGAATCTCGTTGAGATGATGTGGGACGACTTGAAACGGGCTGTGCATGAAAGAAACCCCTCAAAGGGGGTAACACTAGGGGTAGGGTGCCATAACTTTTTTTTCTCAGTTACAATAAACATTTTTGTTGAAATCTTTTGTTTAATGAGTAAATCAATCTTAATTTTTTGTTGTTTACCTGCAATTTACTCACTTTCTTTTCCAGAGAAATATTAAAACAAGATAAGCCATCGATTTGTTGACATACAATGAGCAAGTGATTTTGGTAGCCTAACTAAAAACATAATAACCCCGAAACGAAAGGTTAGCGTTTTTTTTCCAGCCCTGCATTCATATAATAAAAACACTACAAAAATGGAACTTGAGTGAACACATGCTTAGAATTACATTTCAACCCTCAATCCCTACAGATGGTCTGACTGAAACGGGGCTGCTTATTGAAAGGCTGACTGCGTTTCTGGGACCCAGAGAGGCTCAGCCAAACGGTGTCTTCAAAGCTCCTTTCATGTCCCAACAGCGCAAATGAGTCTCTGTGAACCGCCCAAATAAGGAGTCAACTAGCCAAGCGGCCATGACACATCGTTTCCCACCATGCCACGCTGCACTCAGCTGCCCGAGTTTACTTGCTCTGGTGATTTAAGATTAAGATTAAGGTTGTGTGATGTCCAAATGGCATATGGGCATATATATATAATTAGAGGACTTTTTTACATCCACAAGATATTTGCATTTTTCAATTTTCGCTTGTTCATCTCAGACTGAAATGATTACTCTAAAACTCGATATAATTACTCTGAATTCCCTAAGAACTATTGTTCCACTCTATGCATTGGGGTTTATTTAATTTGTTACTCTTACTTTAGCAAATCACAGTTAATGTGCCAGTGCTGCCGCTGTACTGGCGTTTTATTTTATTAAATAATCGTAAAATTTTACCTGCTTAAGGAGCTTCTTACAAGCCGTTTTTTTCAATATAAATGCTAAGACAAAATTTAGATTTTAGGTATGTTTTATTAAAATAATGAAAAGTTATTAGATTTTTCCGTAGTAATGATCTTCTTCAGGGAAATCATGCTTAATAAAAAAGTCTTCGCTTCGGGACATCGCTACCATTCCTAATGGTTAGGAGTAACTTCCTAATACTAAATCTTTATTTCCTAACAGAAAGAAAGGATACTCAATGAATTCTTTCATGATGCTGATATTAAAGATTATAGTCAGTTTTACATCAAATATCATTTAAAACTATTTGTTTTCCCACATTTATTTATAAAGAAAATAACAACAGCCAGGCCTTGGCTTGTGTCCAGCCAGCATCAGCGATATCCAGTAAATTAGGGAAGAGCTGGAACTAACAGCTCACACCAGGACCCTCATTTATCACCATCTGATGTTTCTGTGCAGATTAATGATCAGATCCAACAAAAGATCATTTAAATTACTCTCCTCCATCCAGCTTTTTTGTTTAAGTAATTAGATTTAAGACTTTATGGTATAATTTTCTGAGTATTAAAATGTTGTCTGCTTTCTAGGACATTTTCTGTGTAATAAGTAACAGCAACTACAATACCTTCTGTTATTTAATTATTTTTATCCATCTGAGCACTTAAGGATCAAGGGCCTTGCTCAAGGGGTCACTGTTGGCAGCTTGGTGGTGCCGAAAATTTGAAGCCACGAGCTTCTGCAGGCCAGTAGCTTGAAACTTTATATATTATATATATTTATATAGTCACAGCATTAGTAACTTGGTGGAGCTGGGAATCAAACCCACAATCTTTGGGTTGGTAGTCTGACACCTTAACCAGCCACCACTTCCCCTATTCGAGTAGTAACCTAAGAAAGTGAAAAAAAACCTGATGCTTAAAAATGACTCTGCAATGATTAAAAAAACTATTTAAATCCAGAACCAACTTCATTTCGTATCTCCTTGTACATTCCATGGCTCCGTTCATTATCATCATCATCAGAAAAATCATTATTTAAAAACCCCTCATTACGTAATGTCCCTAAAGCATTATTATATGTAGTGGTAATAGAAGTGATGAGCTGTCTCGTTTCAGCAGGAAGTGAACACTGCAGAAGGTATATACTGTGTGTCAGAGGGGTTTTTTTTTAAAGATTTTATGGAAGGTTTAGTTATCAGATTATTCAATGTAAGCAGAAAGTGTGCTCCTGCTGAGTAGGACTATGTGAGCTCATCGTTCTTTCTGCCTTCGTTTTTTTTCTTTTCCTCCAGCTGAGAAATGCAGAATTCTTCTTTAGATTATGATGCCCTATCACTAAATAACCCAGACACCAAAGAAGCAGCTCCACTAAACAACTGTGACTGTTACAGCTGCTTCCTTTAGATTAGACCTGCCCATATAACTCTGTCTCTCTCTCTCTCTCTCTCTCTCTCTCAATATTTAAAAAGATTGAACACAAGAAAAGAGAAAAGAAGTTACAGAGACAAAGATAAGCACGGCATTTAAAAATAAAAACATCTCTCTCTCCCTCTCTCTCTGCGTTTCGCTCACTATCTGTATCTCTCTATCTCCCTCTCACTTACTTTTTTTCTCTCTATACAGTATATTTATCTCTCTGTCTCTCTACATATATCTGTATCTCTATGTCTCTTACAATCTTCTTCGCTCTTTTCATTTCTCTCTCTATCTGTACTGCTCTGTCTCTCTTACTTTCTCTTTCTATATACAGTATTTCTATTTTTCACTCTCTCTTCCTGTCTCTCGTTCGCTCAAGCTCTCTGTCTTTCCCTATTGCACAGCTGTGTACAACGCGCTGCACCTGTCGTTAACACACTCACATACACACCATTACACAAACTGACAGTTAATAAGGATTTTTTCCCTTGCAAATTCACATCTGTAAAAGTCGCTCAACTATTGATTTTTAACAGCGTTTTTTTTTGTGTTGCTTGTAATTCAAAGCTTGTGATTAGTTTTAACATTAGTTTCACTTCCAATCCCCCTAAAACAGCAGCCAATCAGGACACTCTCATCTGTCCATGCAAAGTGCCTGCACTTTATCAACTGTCTGCTGGTGTAGAACAGAAGCGCTGACTTAGAGGGGCATCTAAAATAAGAACGGTCCACACCGATTAGCACGGGCCACACCGATCCAACGTGTGACATTTGTATCTGATGCTCCAGCTGACCTGAGAGAGGTGATAGAACTCAACGGTCCTGATTTGATATCACTTATCATCCAGCTTAGCTAAAGAGGACGTAAGGTGCACTTAAACTTTTAAGAGTGCAGCTGTGGTGGGAAATCCTCCTGAGCTCCTCGGATATGTTGAAAGACCTTTCTGATTCCTGCTGGTTTATAGATAGGGCTGAAGTTGGATCTTTTTCATGTGAGAGGAGAACAGGAAGAGAAGAAAATAAGTAAAACGATAGATGGAGTGAGAGGAGAAGGTAGCAGGAGGTTTCTCAGTGAGATGCTCAGATGCTAATTAGCATCAATTCGGGCAGAAGTGAACTGGTGTGATTTTTTTTTTTTTTTTTTTTTTTTTTTTGAATTTATATGTTAAAATGCACAAGTGTGTGTGAGAGATAAAGAGAGATTTCTATATAATCTGTACAACATCAAATGACCCTTCTCGGGGATTAAAGCATGGCCTTATAATGATAATGATTCTGTCCGAGTTTATAATTAAGCAGTGTGACTTTACCAAAAATTCTTCTTCTTCTTGTTTTTGTTAACAGTCGAAATGTCTCTAAATCTGAGAAACATAAATTTCACCATGTGGACTGACTTGAAAAATAAGTGAGTAAACTCTGTATTCCGACTCTGATGTAACACCTATTGGATTTTTCCCATCCGTTGTTCGTCGATATTGGTCAGACCTTCACCCAAGGACATGGTGCTTAATGACATACATTGCTGAAGGAAACAATGAGCATCAGTGTGTCTGTAATGAGGCTGGTTGCAAATGTAGTCAAAGAGCTGGTCGATATCCTACACTCAAATTTTTTTTTAAAACTAAAATATTTTACTGACTATTTCCAACTAAAATGTTTTTGTTATTTAGCTGTTACAATTCAGAAGTTTGAAGTGAACAAGATGAACTTGGTACTTTGGTCATTCCGTATTTTTACGCCTGTCAGTTTCGAATGCTTTTTGAAGCTCGGGGATGAAGTCATCTGAAGGTGTTTAAACTTTAATGGCAGCAGAAGAAATGCAACTTCGCATTTTTTTTTACAGGCAAAAACAGAGAGAGAGCGAGAAAGTGAGAGAGAAAGAGAGAGAGAGAGCAGGAAAAATAATAAAGAACAAGAGAGGGAGATCAGAGTGAGTGACAGAAAAGTTATTTGTTTTTGCCATCGAGTTATTTCTCAGGGACTGGCCACGGACAATGTTTTTTTCCTCCGCACGTCTCCCTTCCTATCCTGTCTATCTCTTTCTCGCTCTTTCTGTCTTTTTCTGCTGTGTAATAGGGTTTTAAATCCTTTAGTGCGCTGCTTTGGCGATTGACAGCATACACATTTACAGTATACACTCAAGCAGAAAGTAGCAAGAGAAAAGAAACTCCTGAATCGATTTGCTCATAAATAAGGTTTAGCGACCGAGTCTGTCCTTGTTTGTTAACGACAAAAAGGGAATACAAATGTAACATTTTCACACACTCCGTCCCATTGTTGTGTGTCTCCGTCCCTTTCTCTGCATTATATAACCACCTGTCACTCTTTTCTTATGTCACTTTCACTCAATCCGCCTGTCTGTCATTCTGTCTTGTTTTATATGCTCTATATTACATGGGCCAGGAGCTACAAAGTGTTTATTATTATTAAAAAGCTTTGAATTAAACACGATAGTGGAACATGAAGTGGTACTGTAGCATAGAGGTTTGGATTGGAAGGTCATAAGTTCAATTCCTAGCCCACTAAGCTGCCACTAATGGGTCCTTGACCAAGGCCCTTAACTCTCAAGCACTTACTTGCAAACAAATGCTGGAATTCTAATGAATTATAATACTATCATGTATCGCTTTAATGGGAAGTGATAGCTCGATTCCCAGGACAACTAAACTGCCACCAGTGGGCCCCTGAGCGAGGCCCTGAACCCCCAAAGTGCTCCATTGGATACAAAAAGTCACTCTAAATGAGGACGTCTGCTGAATGCTATAAATGTAAATATTTGGAGACAATCATTAATTTATCACTCTATTAGTATTCTATTATCCCAGACAAGAGTTTCTTTTCTACAATAAATCTAATTTATAAACAGGGGGCAATGTTTCTTATTTCTCTTACTTCTACCCTGCTGCTTTGTTTTGCTTACAGTGAAACTACCAAATTACTGTTTATCTCATGATTTTAAAAAAAATCTCCAAAATCTTTCCAGATATATATATATATATATGCGATGAACTGGCGACCTGTCCAGTGTTTACCCCTGCTTTTTGCCCAGTGATAGCTGAAATAGGCTCCAGCAGATTCCTGTGATTCTGTTTAGTTATAAGCAGGTATAGAAAATGGATGGATGGATGTTTATATGTTTGAAAAGAAAAGCAAATATCAAACAACAAATTCTGGGCAATGCTAACATAGAGATTGGGTCATGTCTCAGTGGCTATGGAGGATGCTCAAACTAACATTCATTTATAAAACGAATTCGTAGATACGTTTCATACATATTTTAGACTTTTAATAAAGGTAAAATAGTCCGCTTGAGATATCGTAAGCATCAACAGCACAGAAAGAAAACACAGCGGAAAAGTGTTTCTAGCCTCCTGTAAGAGAGCAGATTTCCGCTGCTAAACGATCTATAATGTTTACAGCTAAGCAGGAGCTAACAGACACAAAGTGGCATAAATCTTTCCAGTGAGACGCAGTGGCTTGAACTGTACTGACGTGACTAGACTTTCCAAAATGGCCGCCAGGGTCTTAATTGGCTCTCGAATGTCAGAGAAAGAGCTAGCAAGAGGGAGAGACTCTGCTGTAATAATCAGCCGATTGATTGAGAGATCGAAACGAATCCTGCATGCACACGGTCGCTCGCTGTACAATATCCTGGTTTTTGTTTATTAGGCAATAAAATACATAATGTGTACTCATTCAGCAAAACAAGAGCTGGTTCATTGCATGCAATTTTAGTGAATTATGGGCACATTTTCACACAGCGCTGTAAAAAGGTCTAAAAATAAAGACACCTATTGATACTATAAGTGACAAATAACCAGCCTTAAAAGATAAGTGAGTTAAAAATTATTTTATGATAGTCATATTTCCTAATCAGCAAAGTGAATGATAATCATATATAATATTTATTAATCTTGGTTATTCTTAGGTATATTTTAATGCAAAACAATGTTAAAACGTGTTAAATTTAATGTTTTAGTACAACCCAAATTCTGGAAAAGTTGGGATGATTTTAATGTACTGGAAGTAATCCTGGGCCCATTTAGTAATGTCATTCACAGAATTACGCCTATGAGTGATGCAGTGTCATCCGAGGGCCCGAAAACCATAGGCATCCAACAAAGGTCTTCGACTTTTATCCCGTGTGCACAGAGATTATGATGTTTTGATGATGTTATGCACTGAAGATGATGAGATTTCACAAAGCCTTTGCGATATGACTTTTGAGAAATGTTGTTTTTAAAGTATTCCACAATCTTTTTCACAGATTGGAGAGCCTCTGCCCGTCTTTACATTTGAGAGACTCGCCTCTCTAAGACATCAGTTTTATAGCTAATCTTCTTACAAAACATATGTCAATTAACTTAAATAGTTGCTAAATGTTCTCCCAGCTGAAGCTTTTGCCCCTGTGACAACTTTTTTTAAACCTACAGCAGGCATCGAACCTGAAATGAGCTCATTTAGTGAATAAAAGTGTAAAATTTCTGTTTAAACATACGTTCTTTTGTGAATAAAATATTGGCTCGTGGGAGCTTTTCTTTTGAAAAGTCTTTAATTGTTCATTTTGTACAACATCATTTAAAATCACAGGAAGGATTTAATGATTATGAAGTGCATAATAAAACACAACATATTTTACCACTGATCAGCTTTTAAGAAAAGGAATGCGCACTCTCATATGGCTTACACGGTAGCTTACGGGTGTTTTTGCTTTAAACGTCTATGCTTTATCGTTGTGCTCTTATAAAAAAGGCATTGTGCTATTGAGTGTTCAAACGGAGTTCGTCTTTCAACTCGGCTTGATACCTATTACTCACAGAGCTTCTGATTTCTTTTAGAATATAACAAGCAGGCAATATGTTGCGAGTGAAATCGGCCATTATGTCTCTTCTGTTCAGTATAAAAAAAGGTTTAAGGTATTAAGACTGATTTCAACACTATATAAATAAATTACAGAATACAATCACAGCGCATATAACACGTGCCGATTAAAGTTAATTAACACTTAATGAATAATAAATAAAGAACAAAATCCCCACTGAGTATTTTATAAAGTCAGAAAGGGGCCCCCAAGTAATGAGTCAAAGGAGACCTGCAGTGGTTTAGTGGAAATGTAAAAACCCCGGAGCTAAATACGCTGTTTATCAGGAGTGCAGAGCAACACAAAACAAACTGATTACAACTGACGTCGAAACACAGCAGTACTCAATGTCATTTAACCCCTTGCATACAATATATACAATCAGGGCATATCTCGATACATAGGTCACGATACAATATATTACAATATACTGCAATACAAAACGTATCGCAATACATTGTAATACTCAAAAAAAAAGTCAAACGAATAGCTAAAAATATTGCAAATAGCCAAAGGCGCTTTATTTATTTTCTGCCATGATTGCTTCTGAGACAATGGCCGTATGTATTAGCGTGAACTAGAGGTGGGGAGGAGGAAGTGGACTGTCACACACTGAGGATTTTATCTAAATATTAATGTAAACCTAAAACAGTTTAAAACGTAATATAAATATGTATCGATGCCAGAGATTAGAATATCAATACACTCTCGTTAAGAATTTTATCGCGATAGTTAGCTGTAGCAATATTTTTACACAGCCTGATGAAAAAAAATAAGACCCCTAGGGTTTGTGAGGTTTTCTGGGCCCTATGAAATTTGTAATTTTTTCAGAAAACCCTATATTTTTATTACTTTCCTCCCAGATATTTTAGCGTCTTATTTAAAATCTGTGTTGTGGATATTTGCATCGTTGCACGGCCAAACCGTAACAGAAAGTTGCCCCTCTGGGGTGTTATTCAATAATAAACTTTTTTTCATAATTCTGATTTAAGCAGCTAGGAAACAGTTAAAATTACCTCTCCGTCTAACCGTGGAAGGCTAAAAAGCATTGGATAACTTGCCCTTCGGTATAGTGGCGCTCTTAATATAGTTATCAAAGGAAAATGGGCACAAAATATGTTGAAATATCGGGTGGAATAATGTCAAAAACAGAGCCACGGACAGAATATAAGGAAACACTGTGAGGTGTCGCTGCTTTTGTAAAGAGCCCTCTGATAAAAAGGAAAATTAATTCGGTTTTGAAGTAATCGACTTTGGGCATGGCTGCGTTATAAATCCACGTTTGGTCTCCCGTCTTTGATTTTCTGGTAAATTAGTATGACACTCTATGCGGATAGAGAGAAACATTAAGGAAACTTGTGTGTAATTATCACAGTTTTTCTTTTCGCTGAATTTTATGCTGAGTTTGTGATAAGCAGCTAAAAAACGTGACATGATAACTACTTTATATTAGACGGGTATTTAAAAAAATAATAATACAGGAATTCATCCATCCGTTCTTAGCTACTAATTAGGTAAAGGGACAAAAATATCATCTTAACAGCAAAGACAGATGCTTCAGAAACCAACAGGATGTGTACAGATGGGGGAAAAAAAGTTTCAAAAGTCTGAATGACGGAACAAAGACACCTGCTTCTGACTGCAAACTTCTGTTGTTTTAGCAGTCTTGAAAAATCGTAATTATGTAGCGGTATGGGTGATGAAGGCGGAGCTGAGGAGGAAGATGCCTCTGATAAGATGTCCTTGGTGCGGGCAATGACACTGTTTCATCTTTCCCGTACAGCCGTCTTAACAGAACACACACCAAGCTGCTTGTTATTTCCAGCTGGTTTTTTTTCCCTCAAAATTCTGTTTGCGCATCACCGCTATCTTTTACCTTGCTGTCCATGTGATTCACTACTGCCTGATATGGGACCCCTCATTAGGACACGAAATGGCGTCTCATAGTGAGAAAGAGAACAAGAGAGAGAGATAGAGAAAAAGTGAAACAGAGAAAAATGAGAAATCATCTGCATGGCAGGTGATGAAAAAGAAAACTGGGAAAGTGTAAATGTGTGTTTTTGTGTGTGTATTCGGCTGCATCCAAAATCTGCTTGAGTACCACTATTGAGTCCAATACATACATCCTGACCGTTGAAAAAAAGTATCTTCTATATAGTATGATTATGTGTAGTATCACTGAAATTCAGATTTACTGTTGATATTGCCATGTGACATACGTTGATGTTGGATAATATTAAACAAGTGCAATTTAACCTCAAGGAACAATGTTTTATTTCTGAAGGATAAATACAACTTTAAGCATTTAAAAATTCTGCCTCATTGCTAGCAATTTTGGGCCCTATGAAAGAGTATACGGTTGGTCCCCCTAGGCATTCCACACTGATATGTATAATAAAACAGATCTCTGGGGGCCCCCAAAATATGCAGGCCCCTAGAATCTTCCTAACTCCCCCCACTCAGCACCCCTGAGTTGAAGTATATACAGGACTGCATTGTTTAACAGTCAACATAGAAACAACCCAAAGAAATAAGCTGTTGTGTTTATATTGGTGGCAATAAGCATTAATCAAGATTAATTACATGCGGGATTCTTAAAAGCATGTGTCCTTTCTCAAACGACTGTTTAAGACATTAAAGGGTTTAGCTTGAGGAACTTAATGATGCTGTAATTGATTGTAATTATGGTGCTATATTCACTGCCTCTAACCATGACGCGGCACAAAACAACATGTCATTGGTTGCTTTATCTGTCAGTCATATGTCTGATTGGGTGGGCCTTAGCCATTTGAAGCAGCCAAGGTTCCCAGACCTTCTGCCGTCAGTCTGAAGGTCTGGCTACGCCACACTAATCATTCAGTAACCTTTATAAATACATACTACTCACCTTGCATCCTAATTCTCGTACACTATAGAGTAGGGACTTTGAATGTGGTGTACGTTTATTCAATATCTGTATCTGTATCTAAGGCTTTTCCGACTACAGTGTTTAAAGCGTTGTATCCTAAACTCCTGCTTAGCGAATAGTTCTTGTGTTTTGCACCATTTTCTTTAATCCTGTTAGCAAAAGCAGCACTACAAATCAACAGACAATATGTTAAAGTATTAACATGTACTGTATCGAATTTAATTACATCTTTCTCGTGTCAGCCTTATTGCGAACTAACAGCTATATTAGCAGTGTGAGCCTGACGCCGCTGACCTTTTGAACATTTCGTGGTGAATACGCTAAACCTTTAGCTTTAGCATTTATGTCCGGTAATCCATTATGAATGGAAGACACAGCGGGACAAACTGTGACAGAATACAGACAGCAAGCAGGGGCAGGAGAGAACCAAAGTGTGTGTGAGTGTGTGAAAGAGAGAGAGAGAGAGAGAGAGAGAGAGAAAGAGAGAGAGACTTCCTTAATAGTCTCACAATTTGAGATAAGTCTTATTTCATGCATGGTTCTGTGTGTACATGCGTGTGTGTGTGCTCGCACACGTTTAGGTCTGTGTCTGATATCTCAGCTTTCCAAACAATTAATAAAGTTCATTAGAAGTGATTTAGCTCGTGTGTGTGCGTGTTTGTGTCTGTGTGTGTGTAAGCTTATTGCCCTGACTTCGCCTGACCCTAAATTGTATTGAGATTTGTTTACATTTCAGAGTTGTTTAAGTAAAGTGCAACAGTCTGTGTGTGTGCGTGTGTGTGTGGGGGGTGTAAATGTGTCAGTGTTACCGTGTTTCTCTGGTAACCAGGCAAACTGAGCACACAGTTAATTAATTATCACGAAGGCAAAACGTGCAAGATAGCAAACGTTCACTGGAGAGCATAAAACCAAGCTTTTCAAATGTTAGCTACATGCTGTACCTACTCCACAATCAGACTGACATCCGGGAATGGGAAACAAAATCAGGAACAGTAATAACACCATTATACCCAACGTTCTACACAAAGAACCCTTTTATATAATTAAAACTATATATTTTCATTCTAAAGTCAAGTCTAGTTGCCCTGTCTCTTTATGATCTCCTTTTGTTTTCTTAAATGCTGCTGGTTAAGTAAATGACATGCTTCACACCCGTAACAGCTGGTGGCGGTAATGCACTAAGTTGGTATGCGAACATCAATAATATAAAAATAATATAAAAGAAGAAGGTTTTCCCATTGCACTTTGAAGCTACAAAAAAATCATAATTAAAATGGAGTCAGACATGAAAGCTAAAACTTTTTTAAGGAATCCTGTGGGTCATGGAAATGGAAAACAAAACTGGTATAAATCCTGGGAATAGGACAGGAGAGGTTTAAAAATCCACTCATGTTACACTAATTAGCAACACTTTGTACTGTCACACCCTTCCCTGAACGTGACAAGTGGAAGAAAGCCTCCTGTTGGCCACCACTTTGTACCCACTATTAAGATCAGATGTAAAAATTCAAATGAACAGGAAACGAATAACTTGCGACAAAAAGATTCAACCAATCCCAATGCAACAGACGCAAACCGACTGAACGTGTGAAAGAGGGAATTAGATGACCTCATCGGGCTAGTGAAACTCATAGTGACGCTAAGACACTCTCAGCTGTGCGTCCCTACACACACCCACACAAACACTTCTTCCCTCGGTATCTCTCAACCACCATCATTCAGTGTTTCTTCTTTACTGTTAATCCCCCTTCCTCCCTCTCTTTCTCTCTCTCTCTCTCTCTCTGATATGGGAAAGTGGTATCAGCTGATCGGCAGTTTTTGGGTTCAAGTTTGAGGTATTGTCTGATTAGTTGCCGGTGCATGTGTGTGTGTAAGTGTGTGTGTTTCTTAACAGAATTTTATATTAGCTTGTGTCAGAAGTGTGCATCTTTGATGAGGTAATGAATAAAACCACTCCGTTCACGACAAAGAAACAGAAACATGAAAAGCAAAGTTGCCAGGGATGAGCAGGTGTGTGAGCACAGGAGCAGGTGCAAAGTGTTTCTTAGCCAGTACACACAAACACAGAGAAAGAAACACTACAAAAAAGAAAAAGAGAGCAAGGGAGAGAAAATGGAAGCAACTATTTTCAACATGTGAATGATCTTCTGGAAAACCTTCCAAAGGTATCAAAGCTGAAAGAACCAATTCTCTCTCTTTCTCTCTCTCTCTCTCTCTCGCTCTCTCTCTCTATCTTTTGACAGCGGGGCAAAAGATAAATGGCAAAGTCTGAGATTGGAACATGACACAGAGAAGAAGTATGGCAGGCACACACACCCTTCTTCATCTTTGACCATCTCTCTCTCTCTGACCCGGCACCCGTCCTCAGCTGTTGGCAAAGATCGCCGAGTTGCGCACGGACTTCCTTCACTTTCCGTAATTAGATTTCAGCACCTTCCTAATTAAAGCTGCCATTTAATAAAATCCAGCACGTGCCTCCAGCTGCAAAGTGCGTGCCGATAATGAGCGAGAAATGTCCGTCTCGGCTAGAAGCTGAACAGGGTGTTAAAAATAGTTCCTCGTTTTGCTCAGCAGGCCGAGGGGCCAGGAGTGAACTGAACGTTTAGTCCGAAGAATTAAGCTGCATGTAGAATTCTTTCCAGTATTTCTGAGACATCTCCGTCTGTAAGGAAAGGTGGCAGCGCTGATGCGTTCAGGTTTCGCACATGCACCGACTGACTGAGAAACACACAATAGGTCAATGTTTGTTTCCCTACTCTCAGGCAGGAGTGCTGCTAGGTTTGGGGAGTTACATCTAAGGGCTAGGGCTGAACAATTCTAAATAGTCCCAGAGCAACTGCCCGACTGCCCTCTTTGAGTGACAGTCATACCAGCCAATTGAGTGCGCACAGCTTTGTGCAACCAATCAGCATGTTGGCCATGTGCATGTAACGCCCACTTTTAAAAAACAACAAAAAAGATTGTGTGGTGGAGTGAGAATATGCCTTCTTCCAAGTCAGGGGGATCATTTCGCCAATTAATATAAAAAAAAATGTAATATAGGATTATTTCCGCTTCGAAGTAACAGACACCGAACAAAAAAAAGGTAATTTGCAACAGAAAAAATGGCCACTGGCGGGTGTTTGAGAGAGTGTTGCTAAAAAGGTAATCTGAAAGCCCTGCCGACACTAGCGTCTAGCAGCAAGGCACAAAACACAATTTCAGAATTGTTTGCGGCTGTTACAGCATATAAATATATAAAACGTTACAAAAACACCTATAGTTAACTAACGTCATAACCCGCTACCTTGCTAAAGACATAGTACCTTTTAATGCAGTGAAAAAAAATCTTCTAATCTGGGCATTACTATGGTCTTAAAGAAACATTTCACTATGTACTGCATCTGCTACATATAGTTAAAATGACAATAAAAGCTATAAAACAGTAAAAAACCTTGTGAGGCTCTCGTATAGGAAAGCAGCATTGCGAACCACTCGCATGGTTTTGGCCTCAGTGTGCCTACACAAAAATCAAGCCACAACAAACCGAATTACAAAAGAACACATAGGTTCACAACATAAAGGTAATGCTCCCGACCAGTGCTTAAGAAATTGCTTTTTAAATTATGTTGGGTTGTGGCTAGTTTCCGCTGTATTTTGTATTTCATTAATTTATCTTCTATACCTGCTTATTACCTAATTTGGGGTCACGGGGATCTGCTCAAGCCTTTTCCAGCCGTCTCTAAAAACCACCCTGGGAACCGAACCCGGGCCTTCTTGATGTGAGGCAACACATGCTTTTTTGTTTTGTATGTCAATTATCTTATTTCTTATACAAATGGGTAGTTGAGAGTTTGTTCAGCTTGGTGGTCATGGGAATTGAACACACAACCTTCTTAACTGCAGGCTATGCTTTACACACGGTGCTAACGCTTCCCACTACTTTATGTGGTCTTGCGTCACGGTCCGGGTAAAAAGCGACATTCGGAGAAATAGAGGAATAGTGATGGGCGATAATTAATAATTGTCGCTATTTTCATTAAAATGCGCACGCACCTTTCTCAAACCTATACAGCTTATTAGATTTTTTAATAAACGAGTGTGCCAGTGAAAAGCAAACAGCCAATAAGATATTTAAAAACAATTTTGCATTGCCCTCATTGTTTGGTTGCGTCAAACTTGCGTTGGGTTGCATCATCTGTATGTGAGGTCATAAAAACAACTGCAAAATGAGTGCTATTTCTGCCAGCGGTGAAGTTAATAAAAAAGGACATGTCAGCTCGTCATTGTGGTAGCATTTTAGTTTATTTGCTTCCGATAAACATCAGAAAACCGTTGTGTGTAAACAAAATAAAATACGGAAACACAAAAAGCTTATTCTCTTAATTTTCCAACATATCACCTTAACCGCTTCCACCCTTTGGAATATGCAGCATGCCGCCCATCAATATCATCTCAACAAACAGCCCAAAGACATTACTTTACACTGCCAAGGAAATGCTGCCATTTAGCGTAGTGGTGAAGTCAGGCTTTACACCTCTCAGTGTGGTTCATCCAAGCCAAGTTTAATTTCACAGACGGCGATTGGAATTTAAAGAGTAAATGCTTGGAAACGGCATATTTTCCGGTCGACCACACAGGGGAATTTACTGTGCAAATCCTGACCGATGTGCTGGTCAGCTAGCAAGTATACATCACTACTGACAGCGGGGCGAATACAGTGAGAGCTACATTACTTGGACTTGTTTATGTTTCAGTTGCTTATATTTGAATTCTGTATTTTCCTATTGTTCTCTTTTATTTCCCAGTGGCAGGAGAACAGGACAAAAAACGGGTTGTAAGGGCTATTATCTAGCAGCAGCTCAGGAAAAAAAACAATCTTTAAAATCTATTTTAATTTACTTGTTTTTTATAAATAAAAAATAAGATTAAATGCAAATTTTTTACAGTTCTTTTCTTAGCAAAAAGGGTTTATTAAACATTTGTAATAATTATCGATACCGAATCTTATGAAACATTATATTAGGACAGTTTTTTTGCTGTGTTGCCCAGCCCTATAGAGGAATAAGTTTGATTGACAGCTAGTGTGTAAGTGAGCATGTAGAGCACGCCACCCTCTTTGTCTCTCCAATGTCTAAGTTAATCGTTTAAAGAATAAATAAAAGTAGTTTTAAGCTGCAGGGCCATTATGGAAGAACGATTTACTGTGTGTGTGTGTGTGTGTGTGTGTGTCTGTACATTCATTAGCCTGTATTGATGTATGTATAGCGGGAACATGGTGGCCAGCTGTTGACACTGTTCCGCATGATGGAGCGACGTGACAGTTACACTGTGTGGGTGTGTGTGTGTGTGTGTGTGGAAGGGCGTGAGTTTTTTTTCTGATTAATTGCATGTATCACATGCACGGGAACGACGCAACCTTGTCATGGCAGGTTGTTATTTGATTTATTACGAGACAATGACTGGTTTGTATTACGGTGCCATGTTTATTCCCCGAACTGAGAGACCTGATTGCGTTGGAGTGTCACGGTTAGAAATTGAGGCTAGCAGTGTATTAACTTAGTGCTCGAAATAATAAAGCTAATCAGATATTTACACACAGACACACACACACACACAGCAAGCGAGCAAACAGACACAGACATTCACACAGTGGACACTTTCCTGTACTGTACGTGTCAGTTTACAGCCTTGGGGAGAATTGAGATTGAGAAATTAGCACTAGTATTTAATCGTTTATGAATTGTTTGTTAAAAATAATTAAAATTAGAATGACCTTTTGAGGAAAGACGTTTTGTGTTTCTAGCCACAGCTTTTTAAAGTCAGGTGTGTCCCCAATATTCCTCCCTTCCTCCAGAACGGTAAATTCAACATACTGTTTTATGGTGATGGGGCAGGAAATCCAAAGAGACATTAAAATGACCAACCGTTTGGGAAAAAGAAAATTGATTAAGGATGCAGAAAATGTAACCAAAAAGAACGAATGATTATTTTATGTTCAATGCATCTATCATCTTTAACATTCTATATATCTCTTGAAAATTTGAACATTTAAAATCTTAGTAAACTTTCCACATTAATACTGGGAGTCTCCTCTGGCCAATGTCATTTTCTGCTCCAGACAGAAAGAGGAGATTTGCAAGGGCTGGATGAAAAGGTCATGCTTGGAACCCCCCCGATGTAGAACCTAACAATTTGTCTCACCATTTCATTAAACACACAAGACAATTTTTCTTCCTACACTCACATCTGAGTTACAAATTATGCTGTAGGTATTAGACATCCAGTGCTGCACTGAGAGACATTATCCGATGCTGTCCTTTCATTCCGAGCAACATTTTACCTTCGTTTCTCCCCAAACTCAGAATTCATCTCTAGATATCAGACTATTTCCGTTTGGTTAATTATAGATGCTAACGAGCCAGATCCTAGCCCTCAGTCCTACACACCCAATATAAAGAAAAGGAACTGGACCACCTAATACATAACGCAGATAAAATCTTAATGGCGTTGACTCTGAGGGCAAGAAAAGCTCATAAAACGTCCTGTGTGTGTTTAGAGACTGAGATTTATCGCGTACAGAAAAGGTTCCTGTGGATTTTGATTAAAGAAACTCTGTAGTTTCCGACCACTTTAATTTCTGAACCTCAGCTAGCTCGGACAACGTTTTCACTGTATCAAATTTATGAAAAGAAAAACATGCTGCAGAGGAATCTGTCTTTCTTTCTTTTTGTCATTTTGGTCTGTTTCTTTATACTTTGCAGCATGCGATGAATGAGTAATTACTACGAATCACCTGATAATCAGACAACTCTAACTAATAGCCATCATAATCAATCCAATCATTTGATAAGCAGTTATCTACCCAGAGAAAGAAAGGGCAGACTGTATCATACAGCCATCTGCTGTGCTTTTCTTGCTCACATTGTTGTGTTTAATTGTCCTGGTTGGCGGCAAAAAGAGCAACATTAGTCTGTGTTATTATCTTCACATTACACACGGGGGTTTAAGTGGCGGAGCTGCCAAGTCAGTGGATCTTCCATCAAGCACAAAGAGGGATGGACGCACCTGCTTTATCCCCAGCCACCAAAAAAAATTAATCATAGAGACAGACGTAAATTTTGGCCATACTGCAAGTACTGATGTAACAGTAACATCTGTTTGTGTAAGATTGATTTTGCCACATTTTAGGAAATCGACAAAAGTTATTCAATCAAATTAGATATCTGGATCATCAGTGCAGTCAGGAGCTGCCTGCTGGTGGTGGCAGTTGCAAAATAAATCAGCGAATCACTGATTTGTAACCATGAAAGAAAAAAACAATACACAATACACAGTAATTTTTTTTTTGACCAACATCCCTGATAGAAGTAACAGATGCATGTTATTTCCTAGGTAACATGAACATAAGATAGAATTGGTGTTGCAAATGATAGGCGGGGCATCCAGCTGAGCTGATCATCCCATGTGTATGCTGACTGATTAGATATCTAAAGGCTGCTCTTTATAATCATTAAGTTAATAGTAACTCGTACAGCTTACCACATGGTGTACTCATAAGGCAGTAAGTTCAACACCAGTAAACAGTCTATACAAACACACACATCCAAACACATAATCCAGTCATGAACATGAAACTCACTTAAAGAGAAGCATTTAGTACTCAAAACAAGAAGGAATAAACACCACTGTTTCTTCTTCTTCGTCTGGTGTTTTATGGCGGTTTTAGCACACCACCTACTGATCTGGAGTGTGAAGCGCACATAGGACGAAGCCAAAAGAAAAAAAAATAATAAATTACAAATAAAGTCTATCTATAGTTCCTGTCTTTTTATATACTTAAATAATATCTCTTGAATTCTTGGTTGCATTGAATGTTTATGGCTAACCTAGAGTAAGTAACCTGTGGAAGAGGAAGTAAATGTCAATACTCAGGTGACAGCTTCCTCTGGTGGTTAGAGGATTTTTATTGGCTGAACCTTTACATGTACATGGGCATTCAGAGTTTCCTGTCCATTAAACCTTTCTCACTTTCGGGTTCTGTCCAGATCATAATCACTTGACGCTTAATTCTCCACAGCAACTAAACCTCTAGGAAACTGTTTAACGCCTAAATTCGTATGCTTTTATCCTCTGCGGTCCTATCCCAATAATACTCTCTCATTGTGTGTGTGTGTGTGTGTTTGATGGACTTTGAGCCATGACATTGTTTTAAGTTGTTCTTTTGTCACAATCTGACATGATACATTTTCATTGCAAAAAAAAAACTCGCATTGATGATGAAAATCTGTATCTTGTTTTCCGGGCCAAAATACATTTTGACTAATCACACTGAGGTAATCCGTAATGCAAAAAAACATGAACGGGGTCAAAACCAAAAACCCTTAAAGCAACAAAACTTTGGAAAGAATCGATCTTTGGAGAAAAAAAAAAAAAAAAAAACACCCTTACTCTATTCAACAGGTTTTTTGTTGTTGCACCTTTTTTGTGAACTATTATCAGTATTGAGATGTTTTTGATGTGACTTAAAGCACTTCTTGTACGTCGCTCTGGACAAGAGCGTCTCTGCTAAATGCTGCAAATGTAAATGTAAGTGAGAGAGAGAGAGAGAAAGAAATTATGAGAGAGAGAGAGAGAGAGAGAGAGAGAGAGAGAGCACTGCAAGAGACAGAGAGATATAATAAAAGAGAAAGAGCACTGAAAGAGAGGGATATAGTGAAAGAGAGCCTGTGCCGAATGAGAGAGAAAGAAATTATGAGAGAGAGAGAGAGAGAGAGAGAGAGTAAAATACAGAAAGAGGAGATCAGAGCACTGGTGCAAGCACAAGATGACATGGGTGCCACTTGCACACTAACGTGTGATGTTTATACTGGTACAAATAAAGAGAACAATAAAAAACATTTCTTCACTGAAAGTAGCACCACACACACACACACGCGTATTTTCTTTCTCAAACAAAGGCCAGTGAAATCAGCGTCTTTAGGCATGCACTGAGTGTGGGAAACAGTGTGAAGCTGATGTAATGAATGCAGAGTGAAAGAAAATGATCCGGGGTTTAACGCTCTCCTCCGGATTCGTTGCTCAGGTATGTTTTGCCTCATGCTGGTTTGGAGGATTACAGCTAAGATGCAGGGATAAAAACCTGAAGCAGAAAAAAAATCTTTTTTTTAGATGGTGTATAAGGAAGTGAGATGAAGTAATTGGCAAATTTAGAGGAAACAGGAGCGAAAGAGATTCAAATAAAAACTTTCAGCTATTTGATGATTGAAGATAATGACAGCATTTTTACAATATCCACTTCTCTCCACTAAAACAAGAGCGGTGGTACCTTGACTTAACAATGTCCCAACTAACAGGTTTTTGAAAATACAAGTCATCTTTCTGCTGTTTGCCTTGAGTTGCGAGCTAAAATTCGAGATACGAGCCAGCATCCGATAACCCACCGCTAGTTGGCGTAGCTAACGCCACAGTGAACGCCACAGCATCCCGTGTCTCACTCGATAGCTAGTCAGACATGCGTGTTAGTGTTACAGACTAAACTGTTTATTGGGTTTAAACGTGGTCATTTTGTGTCAGCAATCATTCTGTGTGTGTGTGTGTGTGTGTGAATGCATTTTTCCCCTCGGGGCTTGCCGTAGTTTTGTAAGAATGCATCCCTGCAAGAGTAGGAAAAAAGTTACAAACACGTGTCTAAATCGAATAAACAAGTTCAGTACATTTTGGACTGCTTTCGCTCTTTATTTTATTATACTTAAGAGTTTGGGTTTATTTTTCTTATTTACAAATGTAACAAAGAAATTTGCTAGTGTTTTTTTTGGGGACCCTGAACGGAATAATGGCATTTCAATGGTTAAAATTGATGTGACATATGAGTAATTTAAGTTACGATTTACCACAGCTCGAACACATGGGAGGATAAAAAATAACACGTTTTTATTTTGAGAGATATGTTTGTGCTAAAGTTCCTTGCTTTAACAGATTAAGAAAAGGTTAGAAAAACGAATGACCTGAACAATGAATTAAGATTATAGCTGCATTACTTCCATACTATATACAGAAGTGGCCAAAATGGTTATTTTCCCCAGATAAGAAATGGTGGTTGAAAGTCAGTTATTTCTATCTCTGCCGTAAAGTGTCAGGAGAGAATATCAGTTTACATTCCCAAACATTCATTTTGCCATTAATTGTGATAATCCAGTAAGATTTTTGTTTGCGCAAGGAGTCAGTGCACCACACAGATATCTGATCTCATCATAATCCAGTCTGTCTGAAATGACACGAGGAAACAGAACAAACTGAGACAGACAAAATCCAGAACGTCTCCAAGATGCTTCAAGAGACCAACCTGCAAAGCTACCCGAAAAACTGTGTGCAAGTGCACCGGGGGCCAAAAGAACACTGCTTCAAATGCAAATTATGACATTATATATGATTTTTTTTCAGCAGTCTAATTTTACAACAAGTGGCTAAAATGTTTACCAGTAGGGCTGTGGATCGCCCTACACACAACACAAACAGGTAAACGTTTATCATTGATGTTATATTCCTCGAAATTTGTGTAAACAGTAATTATTAGCTAAACTCAACCGAGCGTGCAGAGCGAGCGGACTGGGAATCTGCTTGTTATTAGCAGCACGCACACAAATACACACACACGAATACACACCTGGCTTAATCCGAGTTCTAGTGTGGATACAGAACAGCTGTTCGGTTCCACCTGAATGTCTCTTAATTGTCTGTGCCTCCATCTGTCTCTCTGTTTGTCTTTCAGTCTGTTTCTCATCATAATTTATCTACATTAGGCCATGAGCACGCCGACCTTCTCACTTCTCACGTCTCGGCTTTTGATTAATCCTGCTATGTTACACTACAGAGTGATCGATGAGCTCTCTCTCTCTCTCTCTCTCTCTCTCTCTCTCTCTCACTCTCACTCTGTCTGTCTATCTCTCTTTTCCACTGTCTGCCTGTCTCTCTATCTCTGTGTGTCTCTGTCTCACTCTCTCTCTTTCCTCTGTTGATCGATGATTGATGAATGTAGCTGTCTCATTAACACATTTTTGTTTCGAAAAAGAGTTTTTTTTATTTACTGCTTGTTTATTTTAAACATGATTTCTGGGAGTTCATTTTGTCTTATTACAGCTTGGATAGATGGGAAGGAAGATAATATAAAAGTAGTCAAAGAAGTCACACACATACACACACACAAACAAACACACTTAGTAATATAATATTTAGATCCCTACGAGTTGAATTCTCTTTGCTTGTTTTGGGAGCTCTGATAAAGTGTAGCTCTTGTAATGAATGTTACGAGGCGCAAAATGTTTCAAGATTTATCGCACAACACACACTGGTGTGCACACACTTTGCAACAGTGCCACAGAATTTGTCGCAGCTTGATTAAGCTCATTGAGACAAGAGCTATCATGCCAAGCCATATTCAAATATAATCCGGAGCTAAGACCTAGAATAAAACTCTGTTTTAAGAGACGAGGGGATGAAGCGTCAGCTTTGGAGCTCCAGGAGAGACACGATCGAGAACTAAGCAAGCGCACACAATAATAAGCAGATGTTCTAATTCTTTTTCCTGCATGTCGGCTGAAATGACACTGCAAGAACTTTCCTGATTTTTGCTCGCTGACAGGTTTTGCAATTTTGGACGACAAATGCCTAAAATGGAAGGCAACTTTGTGCTTGTTCATACGAGTGACTATCACGCAGTGTAAATGATCAAAGATCTGAGAGAAGCACAGATGAATTGCCTGGGCCCAGAGGCCCATTTGGTGTGCTCAATATCTGGACCAGTGTGCAGAGTATTTGTATGGCAAACTTCTTGCGGGCTAGCAATTTAATAACATTTTCACTACCATGCTATGCTACCATCATATCTCACGCATGAACTTGCGTTATTTCCTTAACACTTCTCATGTGCAGTCTGGGCAAACAGAATTGTCGGCATTTCGTATAAGTGTTAAGAAATGCAGTGTGCAGCTGGGCAGTGTGAAAGCAACAGTGATCCGACAACCGAAAAATCTTGCAGTGTGAATTTGGCATTACTAAAAAAAGGAGTCTGTTGGATTTCCCAGATTAGCAAATACTTAGAAAGAATTGTTAAACAGGTTATGACGGCAAGCCTAATGGTAGTTGAAGGTTTTAAAATAAAAAAACAAAACGTTTAATGTGGTGTCTATCGAATTCCATTTTTTGTGCTTATAAGTTTTATTAAATGAATACAATTATAATACAATTAAATAATAAAAATATCCTTAAACATTTTTGGTTAATCGTTTATTATCTATAATTTATCTATCATCTATTAACTAACCGAAAATAAGTTTAAAAACACAATAATTAGGCATGGGCGACTACTTTAGATCTTTAGTACAGTCTCCAGAGACGGCACAGATGACACCATCATTTCTGAGCGACAGAGCAGAGCGCTGGAGCTGCTTAAACTCTGCTGGAACTTTATAATAACTCCAAACTTTCGCAGCATCTTGTACGCTGCATTTGGGCAGAGTTTGTCAAATAAAGCCTCCAGCCATCCTCAAAAGACGTCTTCCACCGAATGATGCGACGAACCTAATAGCTCAAATGTAAGGCTGAAGTTTTAGGCCGGGAAAAACAAGCAGCAAAAAATCTTTTTTTTCCTCACACCTAAGACACTTTTCTGAGCTCTATTGGAGGCACCACTGCTTTTGCAGTAATGAGTTCGACTTTATGTTCCGGTTGTCACCAAAATCTGTTTTAATGTTTTTTTTCTTGATGAAAGGATGTGAAAGAAAGAAATACTCTAGAGTTACATCCCAGGTTCCTCAATTTCACTACAGAATTTTACGAAGCCAGAGTAAGCAAGTGTGTGTGTGTGTGTGTGTGTGTGCACGTCATTGAATTAACCAGAATGTGACATATCACAGGCTCCATTTTAATCGTTTTACCCGAACTTGTTTTCCGCCATGTTCGCTTGCTTGTTCTTCTATTCATAATATATTTGTTTAGTAATAACCTCACATTCTCTCTCTTTCTCACACACACACACACACACACACACACACACATAGCACACTTTAGCTATATATCTAGTCTAGTTAAATAACCTCACTTCCACTAAAGTCTAGTCTTCTGGTGTGTGCGCCAGCTGTAAGACACCTGAATCACTATGGTAATGAGCTGAAGACTTGACTGTGAAGTGTGTGAACTTGATTTCTAAGTAAGTCCAGTGAAAGAGAGAAAGAGCAAAAGAGAGATAGAGAGAGAGAGAGGAGAAAAAGAAAGTAGATAAAGTCCTAATGTGTGTGCTCACATTAAAGACTTATTGAGGATATGACCCTCTGTGGTTTATACACACTTTCAGTAAAAACTTAATGGAAGCGTTTTCTCCCTCTCACAGTAAGACAGACAGAGAGAGAGAGAGAGAGAGAGAGAGAGAGGGAGAAAGAGAGAAAATGAAAAAGTCTTTTGGTTTAATGGTTAATGAGAGCAGATAAATTAGTTAGACACTGCCATTATGTTAAACGGGACCAAAAAAGATAAAGACATTCGAATGGGGAAACCCGTCTATCTAGATTAGTGATTCTCAATAGGCAGTTATTGGTGCCTTTGGAACGGGGGGCAGTTGTTGGGGGTGTTGGTGAAAGGTCTTATGTTTACAATTCAACGAGGCTAAATTAAACATGGAGTATCTCGGGTATGGCTTTATTCCCCTCACCTTTTCTACCATCTATAAGAATAGCAGCGGTTCAACAGGCACAGAGCTCTCACCGATTAACTTACAAACTGCAGACTTGCATAACATTTGTTAATGAATTTAAAGTACTAATATTAATATTTGTTAATGAAAGTACTTTTTTATTCTAATAATGCAATAAATTTCACTTATAACAAATGAAAGGTTTGATTAAATGATGGCCTTTCAGACAGAAAACATGCAGTTTGTGTTGGGGAGTGGGGGGCAGTAGAGGGTTTTCACTTGACTCAGGGGGGATTTCGTCCAAAATAGCTCGAGAACCACTGCACTAGGTGTTGCTAAAATCAGCTAGACCTCGAGGCCACACGACTTGAACTTAAAATGAAATTTAAATAAATTACTCTCTTATTAAAAAAGGAAACAACTGAGAGTGGAACAACCCGTAATAGCATTCTAGACTGTGTGTTAAATTCCAGGTATTCTTGTTGATCTTCAGGGTTTAACCTCACTATACTCTTGTTAAGTAGCATAAAGAACATTGCCCTTTCGGTGGCCCTTACATCAGATCTGATTCGATGCGATGAGACAGGTAGTGTCCGTGGTTAAAAGCTCCATTAGCTTCAGTAATCGGACTTACAGTGCGCTGCCAGCTTACATTACCCAACAAATTTTACCCTCACACTGGCTGCCACTAACTCTGGATCAGCTGTAGCTTTCACCAAGCAGAAACGAAAGACAGGGCTGGTGGACTGTAAGCGGTCTGGGATCGTTCGCACAGGGAGAAGGACAACACAGAGAGAAAGAAAAAACAGAGAGCAGCTGAGGGGTGCAGTGTAATACGCTTATGCCTAGAATACAACTGCTATACTTTACTGATTAAATTTGGGTTTTCACCTGTATTTCGTGTTTTCACCTGTAATTTGATGCCATAGTGATGTAACAAGCAAATATTTCCCTTCAGTACAGTAGAACTTCAGCGAATGAGTGTACCTGATTCTGGAGCCCAGCACTCAAGGTAAAAATTTGTATTGTGATGAGCATTTTTTCCATAAGAAATAATGTAAATGACGATAACACATTCCAAAAATATTACCAATTTCCCACATCATTTAATCATATTTTTGCATATAAAAACAATTACAACATGAACAAAAATATGTAAATGAAGTAAAACATAAAATAAATAAACTAACCGCCACCAATCTGACAACAAAACAATGTGTGAAAAATCATGTTGCTTACGATTCGTCAACTTTTTTTCAGTTGGCTTTTTTTGGCTTGTCACTGACGCAAACAAGTTATAAGCGGCTCCAGGACGTACGCGCAACTTAGCTGGGGTTTTATACAATTTCACTTACAACATTTTTCTTCTTAAGGTGAACATTGTAACGGAGGACATTTGTTTCCACGGTTCTGTTTAATGAATAATGTGCCATTTATTGTCTACCAGAATGTATAACAGAATGTATAAAATCCATATCATATCTTAGATCAGAACTCAATCCACCCACGACTGACAGTCATACCAACACTGAACAGAAAGCCATGTGGCAGTAGATGTTTGTTAGTAATCTAGATTAAAGTATATTAGTACGATTACATGTAATAGCTTAGATCTGTTTATTAGAGAGAGAGAGAGAGAGAGAGAGAGAGAGAGAGAGAGAGAATAGTAATGCTCTACCACTAGACATTCATGGCATGACCTAGTTTGGCAAATTCCCCGTGATCCTCTATCTCAGGACTATGTCCACACCCACACACGAACCGTACATAAAAACGTGAGCCGAACCAGGATGTAAGGATAGGAAGAAAAATAGTTCTGAGCATTGACTGATTGAACGCAGTCCCACAGCTGTCTTGATTTATGTCTCTGGCTTGTATACAGTTTAAAAATCCTTCAAAAGTGGGCTAGTGTAGTGGCTGCATATGTGTCTCTCTTTCTCTTTTAATACTGCAATTTTTCTTTATGTCCCTACATCACTTTGTTCCAACATCAACACCTTGAGCTTATGAACGATGCTTAATTTAACAAAATTTTTGTAGTTGATTCAGAATTTGTGCATATGTGCATAAAATATTTCATTATGATACTGATTTAACAAGCGGGCACTTACACCACCAACCGCCAAAGCACGGTTGACCCACCCCCTTCAGCTGAACTAGGGGTTTGGAATAGGTTTTTTGAGCAAGTCAGACCTGTCTGTGATTAACTAAGATGCTGGAGCACCGTCCCAGAAATGTGAAAGGTGCCTTGTCAAATATCATCTTGCCCCTGTTGCACTGGTTGCCCTCCTGTCCTGAAATGTGCAGGATATTTGTTGAGTTTTACAAAAGATTTTAGTTAAATTAGCGGTTGTTTGAATTTCTCAGGCAGTTAATCAGTGACATTTTTGCCCCTTTGTATTTTCAGCAAACATTTAATGAGTGTCACACTCAAGTCTGAATGCATAGTAACGAACCTGCTGTGTCTTACACTCTTAAGTTTACTACATTAGTGTGAAACACAGAAGCACCGATGAGATGAATGGTTATGGGTGGAGTTATGTGATTGGAACACAATGGACAAGCACTGCCCTGGTTTTGCACAGGTTATATGCATGATTTTAAATACACAAACACACACACATCGATAGAGGGAGAGAGAGATGCTTAAATGGACTACTAAACTCTAATAACAATTTTTTTTAATTACTTTGCTCTTCCACCTTTACATGCATGTGACACGTATACTGTAATAGCTGCACTTTCACCCACATCTCTCACTCCAACACACTCTCACACACTTTCATGCATATTTAACAACCACAAGTGCTCTGATGCCTGACTGACAGTTGTTTGACTAAGCAATAAAAAAGACGACTTACTGAGGTTCCAGCCTCACTCCGCACTCCACAGCAGATAACCATGTAGTAGCCAAAAAAATCAAGTGTGTTAGAGTGTGTTGGCATGTTTAGATATGTGAAAGATCCAAAAACAAAAAAAAAAGGGGAAAAGAGAGTAATAACAGCGTGTGGAGTAACACAGGTTCAGCTCTTTTTTGTCCACCCGCCTTAATGACCTCTCCAGAGATCCTGCTTTTGTTCTGCTGATCTAAGAGTGAGATTAATGTCCTCCTCATGTCCATGTGAGTGTCTGTTTGTTCACGAGTGTGTGGAATGCTTTTATTAAGAACCGCTACAGGAGCGTTAGTGCTGTTTGACGTTAGAATGTTGACATGCTGGTTGGTGTTCTCACTGCTAGGGGGAGGTTAAATATTTTTTTGTTTGTTTTATATAAGTTTTGTATAAGTTTTATCAAGAATTATAAACTAAGCAATACAATCACCAATCAGGGAGAAAATATTGCTGAGAAAGAAGAAAACGAGAACAGCAAGGGGGGAAAAAAATAAAGAGGTAGTCTGAGAGAAGGAGACATTGGAGTGAAAGTTATCTTACACTCAAGCAAGAGAGCGCCAAGCCTTCTAAAATTTCGGTCTTTCTTCCTCTCTCTTTATATTTCTCTCTCTCACACTCAAAAGTTAAACGGACTACGGAGAAAGTGAATAGACATTTCTACAAAATCCTAGGTTAGAACTATAGTATAGTATAGTATAATATAGTATAGGATAGCAGAGCAGAGTGGAGTGGAGTGTAAGAGGAAGAATAGAGTGTAGTAGAGTAGAAATTAGCATAGTACATTCTAATGCAGTGAAGTAGTAGAGTGTAGTAGAATATATTAGAGTATACTATTCTATACTAAAGTAGAGTGTAGTAGTGTATAGTAGATCATAATTTAATGTAGTGTAGTACAGTGTAGTAGATTGAAGTGGGGTAGAGTATACAATAGTATACATAGCATAGTATAGCATATTGAATCATGTGTATAGTAATAAACCTAAGTGGTTGTTTATTTGATCGATATAAATCACTTAAAATTCTACATGACACCTTGACCTTGCTTGAAATTGCTGGCTGCTTTAAACCAAACTGCCCTGTCATAAGATAAGAGCCCTAAATACCCCAATAATGTGCTGTGGTACCCAATAATGTGCTGCGGTAAACTGAGCACAGACCCATAGCTGAAGATATTTAGCATCAATGCGGATTCATTACATAAATTATAAGCAAGCGTCTATAAACTGTTGATGCTGCAAATTGCTTCGCTGTAGTGTACTGTGATATTTTCATTTAACATTTAACTTTTCTTAAACACTCGATGACACTGCCAGGGGTAAGCAGGGGTTCCCAGGGGTTTTGTGGCGAACTATGTATTAGTTAATACACAAAACAACCTTTTCATATTTAAAAAAAATCTATAAAATACATGTAAGAGTAAAAATATATATGCATTTGACTGGAAGTGGTTGGATTTTTTGTCACTACAAACAAAATTGTGTCAGAATGGTCTTGTCTTTTCGCAGTTAACTGAAAAGGACAACTGAACTAGGAACCAAAGCGGAGAAAAGTTTAAACATCTAGGAGAAAATGTTAGTGATATTTTTATATTTGGTTGAAAGCTGAAGATGAAATTTGCCAGTCGCTTTTGTTGGGAAAAGGCTTTGTAAATTCAGTCTGTGCC
Source organism: Bagarius yarrelli (assembly GCA_005784505.1). Taxonomy (NCBI): domain Eukaryota; kingdom Metazoa; phylum Chordata; class Actinopteri; order Siluriformes; family Sisoridae; genus Bagarius; species Bagarius yarrelli. The sequence goes on along the minus strand of VCAZ01000033.1, from coordinate 1,535,520 downwards.
AAAAATGAGCATTTATACTGACATCTTAAGCCCAAACAAAATACACTAAGCATGACAACGACACTACTTCTTCTGTTTTTAATTCTCTCTCTCTCTCTCTCTCTCTCTCTCTCTATATATATATATACACAAAATACACAGAGGGAAAGAGAGGATAGAGAGAGAGAGAAAGAGAGAAAGAAAGAGAGAGAGAAAGATAGTGAAAGACAGAGAGGTACATAGGAAGAGGAAGGAAGAAAACTGAAATGTGATTCATTCTAGACTATTCCAGGCAGTGTGTGTGTGTGTGTGTAATGGCAATGATATACTGATGTAATCCATTTAAAACCAGTTTGGCTGCCGAGCTTTATAACACTTACAAACACACATAGATGCACACACTCAGAGCAAACAGCATACTGAAACACACACACACTTATCAACTCATATTCGTTATCTCTTGCTTTTTAACTCACACACTTACACACTTACACACTACTAAACGCATGCAGAAACCTCGACAAATTGGATCTACTAAAATGATTGCACTGATGTTTTTTTCCTTAATAAAGCACCCAGGAATGGGAATGCTATGAGGAACAAAATTAAACACCACCCCCCAATAACAAAGGCATGTTGAGTTATAGTGTGCTGCTACTCACTGGTGCGCATAGAAATCACATCTCCCCTTTAATTAGCTCTCTCGCTTGTAGGGGGGTTGGAAACGATTAGTCTGAACTGGGAGTAATAAGTAAATAAATAAGGAGGCGGGGTGTCGGAATCAGAGTACTTATTTTTCATCGTCAGTGATTTGATACGTATCGAACATTGGGAGGCTGAGGAGTGACTCTACCGGCTGAACTTCCTCAATGAACAGGGGGTTTGCTGTTCGGCAGCAGGAACGTTCTGCAGAAGGCTTTAGTGTGATAGTCGTGGGAGAGTAGTCAGAGCTACAGTTAATGTGCACCTAAAAAATTCAGAATAGGGAAATAAATGAGTTCAGTCTTAAGTTTACACAGAATATCAGAAAAAAATATCTTGAAAAGCGCACCCTGTAAACCTTGCTTGTTGTATTTACTAAACTCACAAAAGATCCAACTCAAAGAAATCAAGTCAACATGACCTTGTTTTTCACATAATTGTAAAGTGGAATGAAAATGATTTTCAGTTTTTGGGGGGGTTTTTTTAAGCAAATAAAAATCTGAAAAGTGTCGCACTCTTTTTCATTAATCCCCCCTGAACTCTGATACCCACAAATTATATCCATTGCAATCAACTGCATTTAGAAGTCACCTAATTAGTTAATAGAGTTCACCTGTGTGTAATTTAAATACGCCTGTTTTTTGAAGGCCTCAGTGGTTTTCTAAAGAACACTGGTGAACAAACAGCATCATGAAGACCAGTCACCAGACAGGTCAGGGACAGGTCAAGGATAAAGTTGTGAAGAAGTTTAAGGCAGGGTTAGATTATAAGAAAATAAGCTTTGAACATTTTAAGAAGCACTGTTCAATCCATCATTCAAAACTGGAAAAAGTATTCCACAACTGCAAACCTACCAGGACATGGCCGTCCACCTAAACTGACAGAACGAGCAAGGACAGCATTGGTCAGAGAAGCAGCCAAGAGGCCTATGGTCACTGAAGAAGCTGCATAAATCCAAATAATGTAACCAAGCATTCGTCACAGGTTCACCTAAACGGTTAAAATTCAACTAAATAAAAAACAAAAGCAGTCCAAGATCCAGACATGTATACACAACTTTTTCTCCTTTCTCACCCTCTTGACCGCACGCACTCTCACCAACTATGGCAAGCCTTGAGGGGAAAAATTTAAATAAAAGTTGATTTCAAACTGCAAAAACCCAGTCTTGTGTCTCGTCTTGTCTAGTTATGTGGGATAAGTGTCTCGTCACATTTGCTAATATATAGACAACCCTCAACATGGGGTTACATTCTGGAAAATTCAGAGAAGTCAAAGCATGCTAACTGGATATATGTATACCCCCTATGATGCGTTCTGAGGTAGCTTATAAGAGTACTGTATGCAAGGTTATAGACTATGTAATGTTACTTAAACACAGCAGAGCGTATTCCATACATAATGATTACACGGGGTATTAAAATAGCAAAATATTTTATAGAAAAGTCGCTTAACGACACAATGTTATCACTAATCAAACACGAGTGCTGTGACTTTTTGTTGAGCCACACGAAATGAAAAAAATTGTTTAGGTATGGAAACATGCAGTCATACCACTCATAAGTCCATATATCGTAAGCCGAGTTTTATATATACACACAGGTGCAGGTGTATATTGAAGATAATAAAGCTTGACTTTTTCATGTGCAGATTGTGGTCTATTATTTGGTTTTGTACGCGAACTTGCCATCTTCTATTCAGCACTAAGATAGATAATCAGTCAAATTAAAATGATGTCTGCTCGCTGGTGACCCTGTAACTTCTGATAACAAATTTTTAATATGGGTGTTCGTCTGCCATATGATTTTTTCTTTTTAAGCAAGTCTGAAAATAACAGCGAAAGTGTGTGAGAGAAAGAGAGAAAGAAAGAGAGAGAGAGAGAGACAGTACGGGCTAGATAGAATCTTCGAGGGTGATTTGATAAGCATCAGACTCGATAACACGATTATCCCACAAACCCGAATTAACACACTCGCACCTTCTCTCTATCCGTCTCTCATCCCTCCTTCAGCATCTTTCCCTCCCTCCTTCCCGTATTCTTTTTCCATTGTGGACAGACCATAAGTTTATCCCTCATTGTGCACAGCCTTTCAGACGCACCAGAGGTGCTTGTGTGTGTGTGTGTGTGTGTGAGTGTGCATGTGACCCTGTGCTAGTGTTTTAAACGACTCTTTGCTTGAAAGCTCTCGAAGCAAATTTCATTTGCACCTCTCTGATCCTTTTCTGTCAGGGCTAGTTCTGGCTAATGGGCCTCAACTCTGCCTTCCTGAATACTGGATAGGAGACAGGAAAGAACTGGCGCAAACACACACACACAAAAACCACACACATACACTATGTAAAAACATTATTCTAATTTTTAATGTCGATGTCAGCTCTCTTGATATCATCATTTATGATACTGTAAGTACCAACGACACATTAATAATTTAACGCAAAAAAGCCCAGCTGTTGGGTCTATGAAAGAAAGGGTGAGAAAAAGGGTGAGACAGAGAGAGAGAGAAAGAAAGAAAGAAAGAGAGAGAGAGAGAGAGAGAGAGAGAGAGAGAGAGAGAGAGAGAGAGAGAGAGAAAAAGAAATTAAAATTGCTATAAGTGGTCGGTGAAAACAAGGTTTGAAAGATCTGGAAGTAAACTGACCATGCTGCATATCTATCAACAACACCTATATCCAGCACACACATACACACACAAACGCACACACACACTTGTATGTACACCCCTCCGGCATGTAGGAATGTGTAATAAGAGCTAATACCCCTAATGTCGTTAACTGGTCTGGTTCCTATGACATTAATTTACACTTTGTTACTAATCACAGTTGAGCTTACCTGCTCCTTTCCTCTTCTCTCCTCTATCCAACCAGATGGCGTTTGCTCTTCCCCCCCCACACATACAAACACACACGCACACGAGCGCGCTCTGACGCACACAAATTCTGTCGACCTGTTGGAATGCGATCCAAGCCCGCCAATACCGTTTACATTCGCTCCAAAAAGGAAAAGGAAGGATTACACGTTATTGCGGTGTTCGCTGGTTGGATTTGCTGCTATAATTATTAAAGAAAAGTAATTAAGGTTCCAGCACTGCCCATGATGTCATCTCAAGGAATTTGTATAGATTTATGCAAATACTATTGCATAGACAATCACCGACCTAATGTCTATTTTATGTTTATGTTTACATAATAACATTTCTGGACTTCCATATCCCAAGCGACTTACATTAATCTTATTCACACATCTGAGCAGTTGAGGGTTAAGGACCTTGCTCAGGGCATTGCTTCACTGAGCTACCACTTCCCCCATCATGTTTTTAATATATTATATATATATATATATATATATATATATATATATATATATATATATATATATATATATTTAAAATAAAAAAACCTGATTTATACAATAACGTCAAAACGCCTTCATTATTTCTGGCATAATTTCTGCCTGCTGGTCTGTTGCCAGAGGGGGTGGATTTTCGACCAATTGGGCTTCTTTTGATCACGTCAGACTGAAAAAAAACGCATATAAAACAGGCAGATATTGATATAGATTTTCCTGTTAATGCTGGTATTTTTTTAAATGGGCAGGTTCTACACTGTAGTTGGGCTGGAGATATTCAATCCAAACTGGCAGCACTGATCTGTTTGGGGTATGGGCGTGTCTGTTTCGGTGCTTTCAAATCTTAAGGCAGGGCCCAGCAGTGGCAGATTGGAGGTCCTTGGAATTGAACCAATGATTTTCCAATCAGCAATCCAACACCTGAACCACTCAGCTACCACTTCACAAAATTGATATATTGTGCAAGACTGAAGGTGCTATTATAGAGGGAGCCAAGGAAAGAGAGAGAGAGACAGAGAAAGGGAAAGAGAAATGGCTGAAATGGTTTGATTAATGATATCTCCTCTTTTTCCTATGCTTTTTTATGCATTATATATGCTCTTCATTTACTTACTGCTTTGACCACGTTCTTAGTTCCAGTGACTCGATCTCTCTATCTCTCTCGCTCGCTCTCTCTCTCTCTCTCCCTCGTTGTGATACCAGCACAACAGATGGTGTATCTCACTGCTTAGCCAAGCTGCTCTCAATTTCTCCATCTCTCTCTTCCCCTCTCTCTCTCTCTCTTTTAGATCAAGGGTGCAGGGAGCCACTGTTGTCCTGTGTGCAATGACATCCTGCTCCTTAATTGATTTCTCTTGTTCTGTGAAGGCATCCAGTAGAAACATGGATCTTTTTTTCCAGCTCCCTTGATCAAAGTGTCCATGTGTCCAACTTTCCTCTGTCAAATCTCAAGGGACAGGAACAGGGAGAGAAACAGGAGGTATCGAGCCACAAAAAGAAGAAGGGAAAGAAGAAAAATGCTGTATCCCACACTAGGGGATGTTTTCATAGGGCTAAAAATATACTAATCATCATCATCAGTCAAAATTAGCATACGGTTCTAATTAACAGACCATACACACACTACACACACACACACACACAAATCTACACAGGTATGATGGAAGCATTTGTTATTTCTCTACTTAGATAGGGATGCTGCAGTCTGAGCAGAGGACAAAAGAACCAATGAAGTATGTACAACCAAAGAAGTAATGACAAGGAGTGAGGTAAAAATCCTCCATTTTATGTTTATGACCTGCTTCAGCTTTAAATTCCTGCCGCATAACTAAGCTTGCGTTTGGAATACGTTCGAATGACAACGTTTCAGTACTGAGGATCAATTGCCTGATATTCCAACATCAGGAAAGAAATACATCTGCTGGAGCATGTAGCAATACTTGTTTAGGATTTAAATTGACTTTATCTGAATAGTGCTGAGCTGTTTAAACCACTCTTTGCCTCCACCAGGCTTCAGAGTCGGAGAATTTATCAGTTTATGAATTACGCAGAGAGACGTACACATGCGTACAGCCACATACACACACATGCACGGAGCACTTACACCCGCAGCTTCTTCTCCACCTCTGAACCCATTACTCTCTAAACTGTCCTATGAATTAGTCCTAATGGCCCTGATTGGTATGGTGAGCTACTTAATAAATGCTGGATTTATTAGAGACAGAGAAAGAGAGAGAGACAGACAGAGAAAGATAAGATTATATCTGACTTCAAGGGGTGTAAAAATGTACTGATTCAGAACTACATCCGTTGGGCTGAATCCGGTCTGCGACGATGACTGAAAGAAGATCCGAGTACGTATTGATTAAGTCAGATATCACCTGCTCAGCTCTTTAAATTTTTACTATCAAATGAATTATCACTGTGTTATTTTTTTTGCATCTATCTCTCTCTCTCTGTTTTTTCCTCTCTCTCTTTTTTAAAGCAGACCCAGTGTTTTCATTTTCGAGTCACTAAGAGTAGGGTAAATTATTATTTGGGCTGTACAATATATCGTTTTAGCATCGACATCACAGTGTGTGCATCAGTAATAGTCGCACTGTGCAGTGTCAAGTGGGGACTATAGTTGATTATAGTCGAATGCACCACAGTTCAGAACGCATGTGATTTGTGGATTGTGAAAGTTTAGCAGTTGCACATTGTGCAAGAAACAATTTTTTAATTAATAAATAAATAAATACATAAATAATTTCCACAAAGGTGAATTGTCCTTAATTTATACAGTAAAGACTATGCAGTGTGATTTTACACCTATCAATTTCTGTATCTGTATCTTCAGGAAAAACATGAAGCACTGTTTATCTCATTTACATCTCTGCTTATTATTAACACAGATGCAGTCTCACAAAAGCATCTCAATCATTCTAAAATAATAAATTCTTCAAGCATTAGCAGCAGCAGCTCGGTGGGGCTGGGAATTGAACCTATCGTCTCATATCAATCATAGTCTGACACTAACACCACTAAGCTACCATTTCCCCCTCAAATGGTGGTTGAGGGAGTTGAGGTGCTGGATTGTTGGCCCGAAAATCCGGGTTCAAGCCCCACCATTGCAAATCTGCCACTGCTGGGCTCTTGCCACGTATTTGTGACGAATAAAGACTTATCTCTGTATCCAACTCTAATACGTAATCTATTCTTTCCTCCTCTATACAGTCGGGTATTAGATTTAACGAAAGGACATCCCTGTATGTTAATTGATCCGAGGATTTGTACATACTGTACAGCCAACTGTCGATTGGACATCATTTGCCGGACAGGACAGTAATGGATTTGGGAATTACGAGTTACGACCTCAAGGCCAATGCAGTCCAAGTGATAACGATGTGACAGTCTTATTGATCGAACAAGGCCCAGACTGTTGTCAGTCCTTGTTAAGGAGGTGTGGTCTTTGTACTCAAAGGTTCTAGTGATTCAGGTGTGATTTCTAGTTTCAATAAAGATGGTGTGTTCAGGATTTCCACTAATCTCAAAAAAAATCTATCCGGAAAGTTCCTTTCTGATGGGGTAGAAACTCTAACCTTTTCCGGCAAAGCATCAATTTCTTTTAATCAAAATCTGGGCAGTCGCAGGTAGAGACGATCTGAGCTGGTTCTCTGATTCTGCCACCTACTCTAAAAGTCGTTATGAGTTTGAAGTGAAAGTTACGCATTTGTGTGTATGGTCATGCATGCGCACACCCTTCAAACACAACAACACATTTAAACCTCTGTTTTTAATAAAGAGTGAACAGAATTGTACAGTAGCTCTGTGTGGTCAAACTGACTCAGCGCTGGGAGTGCTAATACACAAGGCTGCGATTTTACTAACTGCAATTTCCGCTCTCTCTCTCTCTCTCTCTCTCTCTCTCTCTCTCTTTCAACAATGAATAACTGCTCCTAAGCTACATCAGCATAAAAGATGCAAGGGAAGAAGATGGGTAAATAAAGCAGTCGCTTTTTATGTCTACAAAGCGGAGACATTGAAAGAAAGAAGGCTTTGAAGAGAAAAGGGGAGACGAAAGTATATAGAGAGGTATTTTGTTTAGGATGACTAGAAATCTGAAAGCGTCTGCGGCAGGTGTAGTGAATGATCTGTCACCGCGTACTCATTATAAAACCGTGTACGTGTGTGTTCGAGAATGAGAGTGTGTATGTTTTCCGGATATTTGATGGGTATTGTCTAGCATAGCAATAAACACAATGGCATATGGAAGAGGCTATAAACAGCCTGTGAAATGCAAAGCCTGATGTACTTGTGAAAAAAAAAAAAAAAAAAAACAAGACGGAACAGGGGGTTAGTGAAGCTCCGAAGCTCCGAACTTTAAATGAATTCAAAAATACACACAGAACTGTGTGGGCGGGGCCAAATCGGGGACCCCACCCTCTTTCGTTTTTCAGTACATTTGCAAACGCCCCACTGCGAACCTGCTGACGTGAAATGATGGATGAAACTGTCTGGCTAATTGTGTGTTTACTTTAAACTTACAACAGTACAGTTGCTTGTTAAGCAAAACTTGCTCACATTGGAACGATGGATGGAAGATTACAAAATGGAGCCTTTTTGGGTTTATTAAAAAAAAAAGGTCTGCCAGTATATCTGTATCACTAAAAGAGAGAGAGAGAGAGGAGAGAGAGAGAGAGAGAGGAGAGAGAGAGAGAGAGAGAGAGAGAGAGAGAGAGAGAGAGAGAGAGAGAGAGAGAGAGAGAGAGAGAGAGAGAGAGAGAGAGAGAGAGGAGAGAGAGAGAGAGAGAGAAAGAGAGAAAGGGAGAGAGAGAGAGAGAGAGAAAGGGAGAGAGAGAGAGAGAGAGAGAGAGAGAGAGAGAGAGAGAGACTAGTGAAAATAAAAATGTGGTTGTAGACTCCAGTGTGATTGTGTGATTTTTATGCACTGGTTGTCTTAAGTTGATTGAGATCAGTTCTTTCTAAAAGCCTGGGATGACTAACACTGCACTTACGCACACACACACACACACACACACACACACTACGTAAAAGCCTTTAAAACAGACTTCAGACTTCCAATTGGGTCTTTTGTTAGGCCTCAGTAGAAAAATGTTGCTGTTTATTAAACCACCTCCGGAAAGAACTACACACTAAACGCGCATCCGGTGACTTTTACGCTTGTATGCACACACACACACACACACACACACACACACACACACACACACAAATGTCTTACCCTTGGGGACTTTAATCAAAAGGATGGACAGATCACTTTAACAGGTTCCCCAAATTATGCCATGCATCAAAGTGAAAATTAGTTGTACTTTTTTTTTAAGGCTTGTGAAGGTTCATCTACACACACACACACACACACACACACACACACATGTACGCTTTACTCTTTGTGACAGACACATATGAGAAGATTTTCATCCTGGAAACGGAGCGGTGTCTCGAGGGAAAATTCTTGCCCCTTTGCTGTCACTTTCTTACATCAGAAAAAGAAAAGATTGAGCTTTTAAAGGAGGAAATCTGATAGCTTTTCAGACTGTGTGTGTGTGTGTGTGTGTGTGTGTGTGTGTGTGAGTGTGAGATACTGGAATAAATATTCAAAATAAACGTCACATCCATGTAGTCTCCTAACTACGTTCACAGCCAGCTTTTGCCCCCTACACAAAAGTCACAGCTCTGAAATGTCTAAAACTATTTTTTTAGAAAACTTTTCCGGTACCGATTTGCCAGGTTGCCAAAAAATACAAGCATTTTTACATCAAACAACCTCCGAATTTTGCAGTTAAATTTATTTTATCGTAATTTATTCTCGGTTATTCAGTTTCTGGTACTATTTTCTGTTTCCTCTTCATAAATTACTATCCTTGGTTTCATGCAGCGATACACACACACACAGACACACACAGACAGACACTATCATCTAACTCTCTCTCTCTCTCTCTCTCTCTCTCTCTTTCTGTCTGTCTCTCTCTTTCTAAAAAAAAAAAGACGGTTTTGCTCCTGTTCTCCTTTCCTGAAGTGTTACACATAGTCGATTATGAACATCCTTCCAAATATAAAGGTTAAAAACAAAATTATCTCATGCGCCATTTTAAAAAACTCCAGGATTTCTTCGTTATAGTAAATTAACTAAAGAAGCAGCAACTTTTCATAGCTTTAGTTTTTCAACTTGATCCAAACAGCACATTATGGATAAAAATGAATAAAAAAAAACAAATAAAAGGATGGAAAATTTGCACTGAAGCGGCATCGTCATACATCCCCACAATATTATTACATCATATAAAGTCCTCAATCAAAAGGAATCCATAACAGCTCGTGTGATGAGATCAACTTCACTTCCTCACACACACACACACACACTCCGGAATTGATATGCTGAACGGCAGAAGGTTGTGTGTCCCTGAGGACAGATTTGTCGGCGAGAGCACTGGAGATTTTTATCTCTTCTGAAGCTTGTGTGCTCCTGCGACGCCATCACTAAGGGACGCTCGCTGAGCTGAACCGGCGATCATGAACCAACACTGAATATTACTTAATATAAAGTCACCTAAAGATCTGGAACCCTCCAATCGTCCACCATGTAACAATGGGATGATGTTTCAGTGTGCTACCAAGAATTTTCCATAGTGTGTGTGTGTGTGTGTGTGTGTGTAAATTTGATGTCTTAACTGTCCTCACTTTTTCGCTTTCCCACACTCACACACACTCACACACACGCTAACATTAACTTGGAGTGTCATGAGGTCAGAAACATCCCAGTCAGCAGGTTACTGAGGCGTCTCATACTGCCTGATACCCAAACCAGCTTCTTTTACCAGATAAACACACATTAATACCTTCCACAAACTTCCCGGTATTCCTGATATTCCCACAAAATAATGTCCAAGATTATAACAAAACAACAAACAACAACATTCGAGCACAAGTTAGGAGAAGAGTCTAAATAATACAAATAAATAAATAAGCAATGTACTTACTACATATCCTGACAGAAGACCGCAAATCCTTGGAAACTGAAATTTAACCACAAACAAATATAAAAAAATAAAATAAAATAATTAGAATAGAATAGAATAGAATAGAATAGAATAGAATAGAATAGAATAGAATATCGGAGCTTTACTTCATCCGTTAATTAGTTAATTGGCGTCGTTTGTTTAAAAAATTAGCCTGTTAGCTACAAACTAAAAGATTTCGCACTTACCCAAGCGCGCAGGAAAAGGGCAATAAAAATCCGTCCGAAAATCCAGAGGAGTGTTACCTTTCTTCACTCTAAGCCCATAACAGCAAGCTTTAGCCTTTATTTAGTCCAAACCCACAGCTCGAAATGCCTAAAAAAGGGACATAACATCAGACACGAGCAAAAAAAAAAGTGAGGTGTTGTTACGGCGAAGAGGAGAAGAAAAACCGACGGTCCCGAAGGATACCTGCTTTCCGTCTCTCTCTCTCTCTCTCTCTCTCTCTCTCTCTCTCTCTCTTTCTTTCCGTCTCTCTCTCTCTCTCTCCGAAAAAAAGTACAGGAGGAAAATGCCGAGAGACAGAAATAGGGCTCTTTTAATAATCTTGTTATTATTATTATTATTATTATTTTAGGAGAAAGTGTGTTCCGTGTAACGGCGGTTTGAGATGACCGTTGGAGAGCGCGAGAACTCTGCGCGGCGCGCGCTGACGAGAGAGGGAGAGGGAGAGAGAAAGCATGGATGCTGTGTGTTTTTCTTTTTTTTTCTTTCTTTCTTTTTTTTTTCATAAGATGCTTTCACTCTATCACTGCGCGCACCTGCATTTCCCGTAACGAGCCGCTTGATGGCCGGAGGCTGTATCTCATTTTCTCTCTCTCTCTCTCTCTCTCTCTCTCTCTTACTCATCCGTCGGACAGCGATTAACGGCTGACATTGTTTATTTTCCTTAATCGTCCGGACGTGAATCAATCCGCTTCGAGATTGATCGGTTTCACGGGTATTTAACGTGTCCGGCTTTAACAGAGCGCTGGTGGCGTTTGCCAAACCAGCATCGACCTCCCCGCTGCATAAAGTTACCCAGGTAAAAGTGCTGCGTGCGCCCAAATCTCCCAAAGAGTGGAAAGAAGTGTGTTAAATTATGATTCTGGCTGTAAAATTTAATCAAACAGTGTTAACTCTGTCCCTGCTTGACAAACAGACCAACTGTGGATCATCGTTAAGGTGTTGGACGACCAGCCTGAAGATTGTGGGTTTGATTCCCAGCTCAGCCAAGCCACCACTGTTGGGTACTTGATCAAGGCCCTTAACCTCCAATTGCTCAGCTGTATAAATGAAAATGTAAGTTGCTCTGGATAAGGTTGTCTTCTAACTGTAATCATAATCATATACACAATCATAATTTCTTTGTTATTCTGCCACTGCCCCCAGTTGTTGCATCAGCACTTGGAGACAATAGTGAGGATCTTGTCTTTTAACCGGCCATCCGGACAAGATCACGGAAACTTTGCTGCAGCATGTGTAACCTATTGGTTTGTCTGGTCAGAGGAGGACTGACCCGCCGTCTGAGCCTGGTTTCTTCCAAGATTTATTTGTCTATTCTGCCATCGATGGAGTTTTGGTTTCTAGTCGTTGTCGCCTCTGTGTCAAATAATGAGCGATGGAGGACGTCCTATGGACTGACTCAACTGTCTCATGGGATGATGTTTAAGTGTGCTACGAAGCATTTTGCATAGTGTGTGTGTGTGTTAATTTGATGTCTTAACTGTCCTCACTTTTTCGCCTTTGCCACACTCACACAAACACACGCACTCGGTCTAACATTGACTTTGAGTGTCATAAGTTCAGAAACATCCCAATCAGCAGGTCGGTGAAGTGTCCTATACCGCCTGATACCCAAACCAGCTTCTTTTAGCACATTAACACACATTAATTCTTCCACAAGGAATTAATATGTGTCGCCTCTGGCTTGTTTAGTTAGAGACTTTTAAAAAAAAGAAAATAAGATGACTTCACTTGACTTGACGTATTTACATGCTAACAACATTTAGACATATCAATTAGTCTAACAAACTTCTATTGGAAGAGTTCCTGGAGAAATAGACAATATTAAAAGACAGCAGTCAAACCACCTTTTTGAAGACAATTTGCTAACCACTTAACTTCCCACATAAGTTAGATGATTAATCACAATTAGCTTAATTAGGCTTTAATACTTTGTTTGAAAATCTTCCTTTTGTTGCATCAGTCTCGTCACCTCAGCCAATTTATTCTGATTGGTCTTGATTTCAGGAAAGAGATTGCTTTTGTGTCTGCTTAATGCAAGCTTTACCAAAGGGCGTATAGAGGGTGTTCATGCACCGTGTCTAATTTTAAACCTCAAAATGAAATCCGGGATCCCCTTAGGCCTTGCTTAAAATGCAGTCACACAAAAACAAAGCCTAGGAACCTTGTGAGATTTGGGATGGGGTGGACATGTACTGTAAATCAGTCTACTGTTATGCTTGGGCTTGACATTCACCATATCTCTGAAAATGTCACTAAAGCATCCAACTATGGCTTTTTGTGTGAGCAAAGCTTTAAGTGAAAGTGTCCAAAGTCTTCCTGACCTGTACACAATTTGCCCAAATGTTATTCCTTCACTGAAACTAAAACACTGTTCCAGCATGACAATGCCTCTTAGCACAAATCTACTAAACTCCATGAAGACATCGTGTGTTCTGGTTGGAAGAACTCAAATGTCCTACACAGAACCTTGACTCTGACTCAACCCCACTGAACACCTTTGGGATGAACTGAAACACTGACCACACCCCAGACCTCCTCACCCGACATGTAGCTGAATAAACATAAGTCACACTCTATGATTTTAGTAGAAAGCTTTTCCAGAATTGTGGAGCTTATAACTAGAAGGTATCAAAAAGTTTTGGGACACCCCAACAGAAGTTAACAAAAGTAGAGAAAGTGGTAGTGCAGTGGTTATGGTGTTGGACTGTTATTTAAAATAGCTGGGGTTCGATTTTCAGCACCACCAAGTTCCCACTGCTAAGCCCGTGAGCAAAGCCCTTAACCCCCAATTGCTCATGTGTATAAAAGAGATAAAGGTTAGTCTCCTTGGATAAAGGCATCTGCAAGGTTTGTGCTGCCTTGTGCTGCCATCTGTTGGTGTGTCTCCAAACATTTTGATACCCCCTTTTATAGGAGTGACCAAAAAGACTAAATCTGGAATAGGATGTAATAAAAAGAGTGAATAAAATATATTTTTTACACAATCCATTGCACTCTTTATTTACTGCTGGCAAGGTTTTTTTCTGAATTAACTTTCTCCCTCTCTTAGTTTCTAATAAAGAGCAGGATTCTTGAAGAAAGCTGAGAAACCTTACCAAAACCTTTGGGTGTTTGGTGAAGCTAATTGCTGATCGAAATTTTTGCTTGTGGACTTGTTTATGTTATAACTTGTTAATTATCAGAACCCGGCGTTATTGATGTTTCTTGGGGATTAAGCTAGGGTCATTTAGCTTTAATGTATCTATTAAATCTAATGAAGACAGTTTTAGAAGCAGGTAATGAAAGTTTACTTAGCCGTTGCCCTTCAGGTACATTTGCAACATGTATGTGCAGTTTAGCTAAAGGAAGAACATTTCCCTAGCCTTCAAGGCCAAAAATAGATGTGTGTGTGCAGTAAAATGTATTGTGCATGCATAAATAAAAAGTAAATTATTTTATAATTTATGGTTATTAAAATATGCCTCTGTTTTATAGTAAGAATGTTGCTTCATTGCGATTCTACAGGTTCTCCGATATAGAGTTTTATACCCTCAGTTGTTCATTAGTGATTGTTTATGATTCTTTGTCTAAATTTATTACATTTTTTGGGATCATTATAATCAATACTGTCTTAATTCACTAATGATGTCTCTGGACTATCATCAATTATTGTAATAAGGTTTGTCAGATTTCATGTTGTAATCCAATGTTAATCCAGGAATTGTCATTGTCAGTAAATTGTTCCAGAAAAGCTTTTTTTCAGCATTTACTTAGTTTTCTACAAGGGAAAGGTTCAAAAATGGATTGAGGCGGGTTTGGTCGACACACGCTGATGACATCAGATGGGTATGATTGGTTCATTGAAAGTAGTTTTGCCAAGTAGAATATTATCCTGGATTAACATACTTTGTTAATCCTGGATCAGCATTATAATCAACCAATCATAACCAATCAAATCCAATGTTTTCTCTCTTTTTTTGGCCCACTAACAAACTGAAAAACTTTGAGTAAATGCTGAAATAGAGTCTATTGGCTGAGACTGATCATTTATGGATTTATCGTTGGCAAAATCACATTCACTAAATTGCCACTTGGTCCAGGGTGTCCCCTACATTGCGCTAAATCCCCTGCAGGTTTCCTGCAACGCTGCACAGAATAATTGTACAAAAAATTACAGCATTGGTGATTTTTACACAGATTATAATTCATTTACTTCATCTAGATTTGTAACTTTAAATTTTAGGGGTTATAAAAATAAAAATAGATTATAAAAAAACTATAGGTCCTTTAGCATTGCATAAGGGCAGCAGGAGGGCAGAACAGACACAGCTTATAGACAGCTAGTAAAACAATCAATGGCAATCCAAACCTCTCACACTGTAACCTATCGACTGCTGGCTGAACCGCTTTTCCGACTATAACTTTAAAAATTACACACACAAAGTGTTAAAAAAGGTAGCGGGTTAAAACAATGGTTTTAGTTGATATTTAAAAGATTTGCCACTAAATTTAATGAGTGAATATCAGGAACGCAAATAGAACCATTTGGGGAATTGAATATAATACAAATGGAAAGGAAAAATGCGTTGCTTGGTTAGGTGACTGCATAAGAAAACCTTTTTCTGTAAAGTTAAAAATGACACTTTACTTTATTAGAGCGCAACTGACTAAAATACACCACAAAATATCTCTGCCTAAAATTATTAGGTGACCCACAGTCAAAAGTTCATGTTTTGTTTTTTTCGTAAACAGTGTATAGATTTTAAATATATTGAGATTTAATTGCACTTGTTTTATATTCTTACTATTTTATACCAATTAAGCAAAAAAAAAAAGGGATCCATTTACTGTGCAAATGAATATTCATTTATAAATATATATATTTTTTTAGTTTACAGATTTTTTGTATAATACAAATTTACAATGACTTTGCCAGCTATTTAAGGGTTAAATCAACTTTTGTTAAAACAAAGCAGCATTCATATCTGATCATTCTGACATGGCAACTCACCTGACTTCACCATACTTTGATGGATGAACTAGCAGATGAGGTTTGAAGGAGGAATGCAGCAAAATATCAATAAGTCAGCTATAGTACATTTAGTTAAAGGTCGGGAAGAAGGAACAGTCAATGTGGAGGATATTCCTAACCTTCTTTAGTGGGTCAAGACAAGGATGTAAGGATGCTTGCATTTGTGTCTGTCTGTGTGGGGGGAAATTTTAAAGGAATATGAGGTGGAACCTCCTACCACACCCATTCCACACTTTTACTACTAATTAAACAGATCTCTGGGCCCCAAAGTGTGTAAGCCTTTATACATCAAACCTTAATGCTGATATCTGTATAAATCAAATGTGTTAAATCAAATGTTTTATGTGAGAATTGTTTTTTTAAACGATGACTTCCTCAACCCATATCCCCCAGCAACAATTCAATTCAATTCAGTTTTATTTGTATGGCGCTTTTTACAATGGTGATTGTCACAAAGCAGCTTTACACAATTGAAGAAATTATGAGACATATTATGAGAGCAACACCCTCCTCGCCCATCCCTGCCACATACCACTGAAATAGTTAAAAAATAATAATAATAATGCTTATGGATGACAAAAAAAAGAAAATCTTAGATAAAATTATCACTATATCTATCATTTTTAATATTTCTAATACCCTGCTAAAAATATTGAAGAACCACTGATATTTAAATCAGAGTTTAGCATCAAGTCACTTAAAATACTAGAATATTGATTTGGTCACTTAAGGAGTGAGGGGGGTGTTAGTCACCTTTACTGTTAATAAATTTAACAACAGGTGCAATAGAAGGGCAACTATGGAATGACCCCCAAAACAGGACTGGGTTCGAGGTGGAAGCTTCTAAGAATTTTTTTCTTTCTCATCTTTTCTAATGTTTTTTTACTAGTTTTGCAGATGACACTAAGCGAAGATTTGCAGTACAGCCTCAAGAACATGGATGAGATTTTAGAAGACAGGCAGTTAGACAATCTACATTAGCTGAAAAAGGGACGTAAATGTCCTTAAGCCTTAACCCATCAGCAGGACCGGTATCTGGATTACGATGAGCACTGTCAGAGCCTTATAAATTAACCTCTATTATGCCACTGGTGTGAATGTCTCTGACAAAACAGTTAAAAACAGACCTCATGACGGTGACCTGGGCCTGACATCCTCTAGTGGGTCAGTGATAGTCTGGAAAAGCAATACATAGTGGAACATACTAATCTCTACAGGTTAGACAACAGCACCTAGCTATTTATCAGGATGAATTCCTTGGACTCATTATCAGATCGTATGCAGGTGCAGTGGGTCCCGGGTTTCTTCTGAAACATGACAATGCCTAGCCTTTTGTGGCCAGATTATGCAGGCAGTTCATAAAGGATGAAGGAATTGACAACATTGAATGGCCCCATTGCTTGCCTGACCTAAATTCAATAGAACACATCTGGGACTTTGTATTTCACTCCATCCAACACCGACAAGTTGCACCTCAGCCTATCCAGGAGTTCGGTAATGCCCTGGTCCAAATCTGGAAGGAGATACACCATCTGTCATCTCATTAGGAGCATGCCAAGACGTTGTCAGTGGGGGTCATACAAACCACTGAGTACTATCTTGATAAAAGGACTAGCCTGCCTTTGTGATGTCTTTGAATTCAGCCCTCTGCAGATTGACATTTTTAATTGCCATTAAACAATTTGGCATCCTAACACATTACCAAGGCCAAATCTGTATAGATATTTTTTCCATTGAGATCTGATGTGTTTTTAAAGTGTTCCTTACATTTTTTGAGCAATTTTAATATCCAGAACGTCTTACTTATCCAGAATATCTATTCAACTTTTGAAGGTTAATGGTTGTGCTCAGGGGACCAGCAGTGGCAGATTGGACCAGCAGTGGAGAATCAACCCACAATCTTCCGCTTAGCAGTTTAACACCTTAACCACTGAGATACCACTTCCCTCTGGCTTTAGATTCATTTAGGTGTAATACCTATTGACTTCCACAGGGGAAATGCTAATAACAATCTTAAGGATTCTTCTGATAATATAATAGCTGAAGTTAGTTGGATGACTGCTTGGAGGCTGGACATACTGAGTCATTAATGCAGTTTAGAAGTTCCCAACAGGGGGGTCCCGACCCACAAGGGGGCCACAGCAAGATCTGTGGGGGGGTTCATCATATTGCATTGCATGATCATATTGCATTAGCTAATTTTATCCGTGATCCCCTGGTTGACCAAAAAATGGACAAACTACAAAAATATCTCATAGTAATGATCCAGGCATACTGGACCTAGGTGAGGACGCTCCCACTAATTTAGGTCACAGCTCGAGCAATACTGGAAACAAGAAATAGGGGGGGGGGGAGTGTTGTCCTGGGGTAGAGGGGTCACAGAGAAAAAAACTATCTTTACTTGATTTTCTTTAATTGTATAGCACATTTTATACCAATTAATATAAGCAAGTATATTGTACATTGAAATCAAACTATGCAAAATAACACACACATTACACAATATTATGCCCGTATGTATTATTAATACGGTTTGGTTTTTAAAAATGTCAACACAATGAGGGCTCTTTTAATTCAACTTTTGTGGAAAATTCTGTATATACAGTACTCCGTGCAAACACAAGGCTAATTAAATTTATACTGCAAATAGATTTCTTCAATTCCTCCATCTGCACACAATCAGCAACCATGACCTCATCTGATACCGTTGTTTCACTCAGTAATTAGCAAACACAAGCATGCTAATTAGCACAGACGCACAGTGTACAAACTACAAAACATACCGTAAGAGTTTTATTGTTATCACAATAAAAAAAAATACATCTAAGACATTTTTAAAAAATTTAAGTTGAGCACAGGCGATTACAATGACTGTGCAAAGTAGGAAATAAACCGAAGATGAATATTACACACGTTATAAACGTTGGCACAGAACTAACTAGCAAAAAGTTAGAAGACATTACAGTCACAGATATACTGGGGAATTTTCCCACAGACCTTTTCCTTTTTCTTCATCTCTCGCTTTCATCTTCAGGCTAAACCCATGGATCAGAGACTGACGGATTTGCTTCTCGGCTGCTCCCATCTGATTTCTCATGGATTTGAGGACAAAAGGATTTACATATTATTTCACTGGCAAGAATTCTGTTAGTTCATAATTCACAGTTTTGTATGCTTGGTCTGTGTGGAGCTTATTTTCCCTCGACTAATATTTAATATTAGCATTACAGGGACTTTGGGGCAATAGACAGGAACCAAAATCACCATCATAGTTCCTCTCCAAAATGTTGCAAATGACATAATCGGTGTTTTATGTTTTTCTGCAGACACAGAAATTTAATAATCAAATGTAAAATCACACTGCAGAGTCTTCACTGTTTAAATTAAGTAATTTAATCTTTGTTACATCTACAGAAGTGATTGTTTCTTACACCTGAAGGCTTTAAACTTGTTTATACAGTAACAGACAATAAAACAATTTTTAAATGCTGCACATTTAAGTGACTACATACTTCCTGACCTTTGAAGTACTTTCTACAGGAGTCAGTGCGATGGCAGGTTCAACGAGTTCAAAGGTAGCTTTCGCAAACTGGAAGTATAAGCACTACTTTTTCCTTATTGAGATGAAAGGCAAGACTCTTTACGTAACGTGCAACTTAAATGGGGGGGCAGCTTGGTAAGAAGGTGAAAACATTTGGTCAAATTATTTGCAGATGGAGGAAACACAAATAACTGCCAAACGGCGTGAGCGAACTCCAAATCGGCAGAGAGTGAGGTCCG
This sequence comes from Bagarius yarrelli, assembly GCA_005784505.1. NCBI lineage: Eukaryota > Metazoa > Chordata > Actinopteri > Siluriformes > Sisoridae > Bagarius > Bagarius yarrelli. Next base: position 1,515,959 of record VCAZ01000033.1, on the reverse strand, counting down.
GCTCAGCCGTGCAGTGTGAGCGAGCTGCGGCTCAGTGGCGGCAGCGTAAGCGAGCTCCGACTCGGCATAAGCAAGCTCCAGTTCAGCGAGCGCAGCGTCAGCTCAGGGGCGGCGGCGTGAGCGAGCTCTGGCTCGGGGTGGTGGCGTGAGTGAACTTTACCTTGGCATAAGCCAACTCTGGCTCAGTGAGTGCGGCATAAGCAAGCTCGGCTCTGTCCTCTCAAACCTCAATGGATTGGTTGTCCTGCCGAAGGCAAAAAAAAGGTGGCGAACTGCTGGATCTATAGTTGGGTCATGGATTCTGTAAAGAACCCCAATAAGGCAAGTATAGTTTAGAACCCAAAGGTGTAGTTCATTAACAACAGTGAACACTACATCTAAACACTACACAACAAACATGAACAAAGACTAGACTTAACTAGACTTAATTTAGCTTGACAAACATTAACAGGCTTACCACAGTGGTACAAGGACAAACCTAAATCCACGGCAAAGGCAATGGGAAACACCAGGGCTATAAATACACAAGACAAACTAATAGGAACACGACACATGAACAAGGGATCACATGACAAGGAGTACATGAGAAACAAAGATCACATAACAAAAACAAAACAGGAAGTAAAAAAAAAAAAAAAACTTAAAATATAAACATAAAGCATGAAACAAACATAAAACATAATCCTTACAATATGGAGTCAGGAAGTGATAGCACAGTGGTTAAGGTGTTGGACTATCAACTTGAAGACCTGGTTTCGATACCCAGGAACACCAAGCCATCACTGCTGGCCCCCTGATCAAGGCCCTTAACCCCCAATTGCTTAGTTGTATAACAGGGAATAATGTAAGTCGCTCTGGATGAAGGTGTCTGCCAAATGCTGTGAATGTGTAATATCCTCAGAATAATTGGTTTTCCTAACTAATTAAAAATTTCACACAAGCTTTAAATTAATAATTATTAAAATCATTTCTTGTTCCATTATAATTTGTTCTCTAAGAAAGAAGCCATTTTATCTGCAGTAATGAAATTAAGGTGATGTAATGCATTTTGTGGAGTACAATATTGATCGTCAACATTACAGAGTAAAAATAATAATGCATTTAGATGAGACTAGATGATATTTTAAGCCACATTAGTGCCAAGCTGCCACTGTTGGGCCCTTGAGCAAGGCCCTTAACCCTCACTTTTCTAGCTATGTATCATAGCTGCCATAATTGAGATATTTTAAGACTATTTCAATGTAAAGTCCCTTTTTCTTTAATCAAAATCAAAAGGCCTACATTTCAGACACGATATGAATAACTTTTTTCAGTTTGTAATGCTGCCACAGTCTTTGCAGTATACTATCTCTAACAAAGCTAGAAATCTATATGAATTAAAGTCAACTAGGTAGCTAACAAAATTAGTTACACCTCAAACCATGACAGTATTTGCCCATGTAATCCAAACTTTTTAATAGAAATAGTACTCATGTCATAGAGCTTAATTCATTAACTAACTTTAGAATAGAAAATGGTACATTAGTTTGTCAACTGTAGAAACGTGTCTGGAATTATTATTCAGGCATTTTTCACCATATTTATCATATTTTATTCATCCTAACCTAATAAATAGTCCTGACACATAGATTTGATTTTTTTAATGCAGTGTTCAAGCATCATTCACAATGCTACTGCTTACCCAGATAGAAAACTAATAGAGATAACGGAGATGGGAATAGGGATTCAGAGGCTAAAAATTTCTGTAAGCTTTTCGGTCTGCAAAAACTCAGCGTGTTACGTCAAATATAAAGTAAATTTACATCTCAGATTCCTTAAAGGTCCCCAATACAGATGGCTTTCGTCAAGCATATGTATAATAATGCGGTAATGTTCTAGATGGCGCCGCAGATGGCTGCCTCAATGTGGAGCTCTCCAGTTGCATTAATGTTCTCTTAGTTTGTCCTGTTTTTTGTGTTTTAAGTACAGTCAGTTATAACAGTGATGTACTGCTGAACATTCGGCAGAACACACCATACAATTTTTTACCGGTTTTCGTCTATTCACACGCATTGCTGGACATGTAGTTGTCGGAGCAGCGGCAGTCTTTAGATGCTTTAAGAGGCATTAGCGTGGTTCAAGTGGGCCGGCAAAGCTCAGACAGCGTGGCTTAAGAACTGTGCTGCCTAGTATTTATCTGGCGAATCTCTGCTCTCTACCAAACAAAATATACGAACTTTTTATGCTTAAAAAGGCCCAACAGAGGATATTCTTCCTTTGTCAGCTGAGGAAGATCAACCTCCCACAGGAGCTGCTCAAACAGTCCTATTCAGCCAGTCATCAAATCTGTCCTGTGCACTTATATAACTATCTATTTGGGCTCAGCTACAAAAACAGACATCAGAAGACTACAAAGGACAGTTCGTACAGCCGAAAGGATTATTGGTGCTCCCTTGTTCAATCTCCAAGAACTGTACACATCCAGAGTGAGTAAAAATTACTCTGGATCCTTCACATCCAACCCATGTTCTTTTTAAACTGTTGCCATCTGGCTGACGCTACACAGCACCAAGCAGGAAACCCTTTTTCCGAGTAAATTTTTGTAGCGAATTGTAAACCCACATGACAAATGTATTTCTGCTCCATTACGCTTGCCTTTTTTACGTATTGTTGGTTACTGGGTTACCAATACCAATGTCAGCTGTTTGAGTAACTTGACAGAAACACACCATTTTTTTTAAATTCCTTTTTCTCCCAAAGTTTAAAAACATTCACTTCACTTTAGAATGGAAACCTGGCTAATGACTTCCTGGGAATAAATCGTGAAATACTAACTCTATTGAAAACACTTTTCCCTTTATAAATCACAGCTCACCTAATGGGGAAGTGGTGGCTCATGGTTAGGGTGTTGGACTACTAACCTGAAGATTGTAGGTTCAATTCCCAGCTCCACCAAGCCACCACCACTGCTGCGCCCCTGAGCAAGGCCCTTAATCCCCAATTGCTTAGTTGTATAAATAAAATAAATGTAAGTCGCTCTGGATAAGAATGTCTGCCAAATGCTGCAAATGTAATGTATATATCCCACCCTGTACATGCCCATTTTTTAACGGTCAAAACAAAGCACCTTATGAATGCTAATCCGAATATTAATGAGATGGTATGAGCTGTTAAATCATTATTTAAAGTAATGAAGTCTAATAATAAACATTTTTTTTTCTTATTAATAGGAACGTTTTTCTTATTATTACAAGGAGCTAAAAATAAAAAAAATTAAATAAAAAATTTAGTAAAGCGTTCTCTAATGAAATGCTGTAAATTTGTAGAAGCCTCTTTCCTCTTTCAAGACCATTTAAAAATGAATGATGTAAAGTTACTTGTTATTTATTTATATAGTAATAGGCATGTGCCAGTACTTGAGCTGATATTTATATTAATGTAAAGAAGAAAGATAAATTGATGGCCACATTACACAACACCCAAAGATAATGCCAAATAATTAAGCCAATGAGATGTAAATGAAAAAGAACTGTTTAAGATAATCATAATAAGAGAAAAAAATAATCAGTATTTCAAAATCTAAATTTACAAGATGTTAAATTCCCTACCTCCTTCTTTCCCTTACTCGTGGTATACTATTCTTACAGATTGAGATTCTAATTAGTCTCGTCATTATCGTTACATTCATCTGTCACCAATGTTGTGGTCGGTCATCCTAAGTAATCCTACTTAATTTAATAACACCAAAAACTGCTTTATCAACACAAATACCGATAGAGTCTTTATACAAGAAAGCCATCCCAGCAGAAACTAGCATAGGACAATAATGTACGACTGGATGTAATGACACTGCTTGTTTGTTTACGGTGTTTATTATTGACATGTTGATTAATTCCCAGAACCTCTCAGATGCCACTGTTGGTCCCTTGAGCAATGCTTCAAATGTCATACTGGAAAGGGGCACCTATTATGTATAATAAATGTATAATAAATGTATAATAACCATCATTCAAACACATTTTGTTTATTATTATAAGGAATGGGTAGCTCAGTTAAACGTTCTCATATAACATAAAAAGAAAAAAAAAAAAAAATCAGCTGAGTGTAAGTTGTTCTGAAAAACGGCTTCTGCCAAACACCGAAAATATATGGCAATATGTGGCTTATGGTTAAGATATAGGTTCATTTCCCAGCTCCACCAAGGCACCACTGCTGGGCCCCTGAGCAAGGCCCTTAACCCCTAATTGCTCAGTTGTATAAATGAGATAAATGTACATCGCTCTGGATAACGCTGTCAGCATTACATCATTAGATGGTCTGCCTTACCATCCTGTAAATAAAGTCATACAAAAGTGATAACGAGTACAATACAAAAATAGCTGCATATCTTTATGCACATTGCATTTTGATATCTCTTGAGTAAAGAGATTAGGAAATAATGGTCTGGTCTTCGCCTCTGGGTGAACCAAGGTCAGTATCTCTTTGGCGCAGAGTATAGGTTATATCAGAGCTTTCCAATTTAAGCAACAGAACAGAAACTGCAACGAGAACCACTCGAGAAGAAAACATTCTGGTCTCAATAACAGGATTTTTTTTAGCTGTAAATAAGACATTTTCTTATGGTCTAATACAGTTCTCAGCCAATGCAACATTGATTAATCTACCAGTTAATTTTACAAGCTGAAAAAGAAAAACTTAGTTAGTTCTGAAAACTTCACTGTTTCTTGAATGTAGTAATTAAATCTATTTTTTAACAGAAAAAAAACCCTCATTAATAAAATTCGGAGTTCCGCTGGATAACCGTGTCTGTATCAAACAACTTTAATTAATTCAGTCGGAGATCCAGATACTGTGCTAAGCTGTCATTACTGAGGTCTAATAATGATGTATACAGCCAATCAGCACTACAGTAAAATGATCACATCTTTTTGAAGATGTTTCAGGAAATTGACAGCCGTATTAATTAACTTAACTGATTAGAAAAGTGCAACAGACTGAAATTTTTTTAAAGTTTTATACGTCTGTGATAAAAAAAAAAAATTGGGCCTAGATTTTAAACCATGATGCTGATAGATCTATCTATCTATCTATCTATCTATCTATCTATCTATCTATCTATCTATCTATCTATCTATCTATCTATCTATCTATCTATCTATCTATCTATCTAGCGATCTATGTATGATGCTGATCTAGGTACTCTAAACTGTGTATTAATGCCAAAAATAATGTAACTCTATCTATTTACCATTTGTATGTCTGTCGCTTTGTCTGTCTATCTATCTATCTATCTATCTATCTATCTATCTATCTATCTATCTATGATGTTTATGTATATACTCTAAACTATGTTTTAATGAAAAGAATAATAATCTATATTTTTTCTGTCTATCTATCTATCTATCTATCTATCTATCTATCTATCTATCTATCTATCTATCTATCTATCTATCTATGTGTTAATGCAAATACTCTAAAGTGTGTCCATGAATATCTAGAAGTTAAATCCTTCTTTCTCTCTGACTCTTCCTCTCTCTCTCTCTCTCTCTCTCTCTCTTTTTCTCTCTCACTCTCACTCACTCTCTCTCTCTTTTACTCTCAGTGCATTCCCTGAATACCCAATGAACACCTGCAAAGCAAGGGATAAATTAGGATTCCAGATCATTCCACACACTCTTAATTATGGGAAGTCCACATGCTAATAATGTGCACACCATGGGCACCCATAACGACTAAACCATGTCACAAACATTACCATTTCTTTGTTTTCCTACCGTTTGAAATGGATATTCAGATTCACTATTTCTTTCTCTAGATTTGGGCACCTGGGTATGCGACAAGGACACTGATGTATTGAATCTTACCATGCCCAGTTTATCCTTTCTCATTTCCATAGCTATCTTAGTCTGCCTGCACACATCTCAACTTACAGAGTGAATTTTGCAAGCTATTTCTTTTTTTTCCCACCAGCTTCCTTAGCTGGACTGCACCCTTATTTATACTTTCATAACCCTCGCTGTCGTGGACAGACCTCCCTCATGGGGCAGTTTTAAAAGCCTGACTCGATCAGTCATCAACAATTAACATAAGATTAAGTAAAAATGTTCGGCTTGGGTCATTCAAGGCTGCGAGACAGTACACCCAGAAAGAGGCAGCAAAGAACATAAAAGGCGGGTAGTTACGCTGTAAATCGTAAATCAGATGAGGTTTATTAAATAAAACGGCTTTGATACATGCTAAGCATATCCGATGAACACCTGCAAGCATTAATAGAAAAGAGATATGGGCTTATTCAATCTTTTCGGAGAGGTCTAATATCGTTTACGTAGCATAAATATCCTTCTGTTGCATTAAGATTACGGTTTTATCTTCTATGTGTGGTGTCTGTGATAGACAGAGAAAAAAAATGATCAACTGGGTTTTATCAAACAGGAAAAGGCTGATTTTACTCTATAGACTTGAGGATAATATCCGGCGTAATCACTGCAAAGAAATGTTTCCTTAAACTGGGCCGCTTATAGAAAATAACAACAGGTGCCAGATGCGTTTATTTTAGCCATCCTTTTTTAAAGACCACAAACAATTTTTTTTTTTCGGAAAATAGTGCTCAGACATGTGGTTAAATCAAGTCCACTTCAACAAAAACATTCAAAAAAGCCCTTTAAATTTCAAATAGCGTCCCTTTGAATCTGGAGCCACAGATGGTGCAGAGTAAACCTTAAATAGAGGTAGATGTACAAAGTGAAAAGGATTTGCATTTTACCTACAAAAAGGTGTTTTTAACTGATTTCAAAAAAAAAAATTGTCTTATCAAATAAAAACATTAGTAAATATTCATAACTAAAGGCGGGGGGTGCATTTGGTACCTGGGCCTTTAGTGAATTAATTAATATTTATTCACATTTTAATATAACTTCACGAAAACATTAAAAAATTTCATAAATATATAATACATGTAAAGGCTGTTAGCCAGTGTTACCAGTCGGCGGAACAAACTCTTTCCTGGGCTGAGACAAGCTAGTTAGCTTTGGGGTTAGCCGACCTCTCCTAACGATGTCTAAATTTTCCAGAAAAATCTGCCCTAAAAACATATGTTTAAGTATGTCCAAGACCAAGTCAATATCCGTCAGCCATTGTGGGTATAAAAATTCTAATTCAACTGTACAGTTTTGCTAGTCTGTGAGAATCAACCAATCAGAGGATGAAAAAATCTCATTGTGCGTCAGCTATTGGGCCCTGGAAGGCGGGTTGAAATATCTGACTGGTTATAGAAACAGTTTTTAATAATATTAACCAACTAGCAATCTGCCACTACTAATATAGTTTAAGTTTCATGGGCGGCACTATTGATTCTGAAGGCTTTAACATATTACATTAACATGGCAGCACATAGAAACTGAAATCTGTTTGGACAAAAAATCTAACTGGAAGCAGCACAGCAAGAAAAATGCTATGAAATAAAAAGAACTGTTGGGAATAAATTAATACAATTTGATGGAAAAATATTAGAATTTAGGTTGTAAATGTAGGTCAGCTTCTGATATTGTTTAGGCAGCAGAGAAAGACTTGCTGGCCATGACTACACACCACTGCTCTAAAGTGTGTCTATAAATATACATAAGTTACCCCCTTCTCTCTTTCTCTCATTCTCTCATACCCTATTATCCATCCATTCATCAATCCATCCATCCATCTGGTTCTCTTTACGTTTCTATTACCCATCTCGCTGTGGGAATAAATTCAACATCTTGTTTCATCTAAATCTTAATACACTGTAAATGGATTTACAAGTCAGATCACAGATCAAACAGCATCAATATAATCCTATTAACTTTTCCCCTAATGCAGCTTTATACTTCACATTAAGCAGCCAAAAGCTAAAAAAGACTTGTAAGGCTGCCGGAATGACGGCGATGATATTGTAATTAGTCCCCGTTGTACGACGAGGTCTTTCTCGATCGTTTCAAAAGCCATATGCTCTTAATAGAGCCAATCCATCTTGAGCCTCCCTCCTGACTGATCGAGTGTGGGCTCTTGTCTTGGTGTAACCGTGTAGTACATGGTGTGTAGCATCGATGGCGCCATGTGTGAGGGTGTTTGGTTGGTCAAGACGAACAGAGGAGGGAAAAACCATTAGAATGGCATATGTCTGCCCCCTCTACTTGTAACCAGCTTATTAATTAGCTGTCAGGTGGACAGCCTCAGGTGTGAGGAGCAGATGGAGCAGGTAGTGCACCGTGAGCTGAAAAGGAGGAGATACACACACACACACAGATACACACCAGACACCAGGCTATTTTAGTATGTGGCAAAAATATTAAGGCACATCGCATTTTCTACATCTTCTTTAGAACCAAATCCTTGCATATTAAATGATACACTAAATTCATAAATTTGTGTGATGGTTTCTTTGATTTACTAGAATTTTAGCACTAGTGTTTCTCTCCTTCTGTAAAGACAATACAACTATACATACACATTTGATGTTTCTGTATATTTAGATGTCTATGTATATTTTTAATGCTTACATTAACGAGTGGGATTGCGATACCATATTTGAGGTTTTTGGATGTCAATGGCTATTGGACTGATGCAGCTCAGCTGGTGGTAAAGGGCTTTACTGAAGTAAAAGAAACTCAGGAACAAGAGACAAAACATTAAGTCAGGGATACCCAAAATAACCAGGGCTGAACAAATGTCCAAAAAACAGAACTACACAGGTGAAGCACAGTGGCTTAAAATACGTACACCACTGGCTGGTCTGAAATAAACTTATACCAAAAGTACATACTCATACCATGGTAGAGGCGAGTAGTATGTCCGAATCCTAAGTGAGAAACAGTACAAATGTTTCTGAATGACCTACTAGTACCACATTAGGATCAGAGGTCACCATACTGGCTCCTGGGGGCCGGTGTCCTGCAGAGTCCTGGTGTGATGCAGAGTCTTGCCCCTCCAGGACTGAGTTTGGTGACCCCTGCGATAGATACTTTACTATCCCATAAGATATGACTTCACTAAGTCATGGGAGAGACGACTATCATATTTAAAAATAATGTTGTTACTTGTGGTTCATTTGTACGTGTTTAATATTATTTAGGTAAAAATTATCCAATTTTAAGTTTATATTGCTGTGAAGACCTGTCACGTGACATTGTCATAGCGGATGTAGTATGTCCAAATATCATTCATGCTATGCAGTCTTGACAAGTAAAACCAAAAATTCATAATAAGCCAAGAGTAGACAGTCAGAGCCATGAGACGAGTAAACAATCTATCAACTTCACCTCCAACTTCAGACCAAAAATTATACCAAGATTTATGATCTTGTGATCTTTGCCAGGGAGCGAGTGATTAGTCCAAACAGCACTTCAAAACATTCATTCATCTTTTATACCTACGGAAGGCAGGTTGCCAGCCCATCACAGGGCCGCACACACACTCGCACACTCACTCTTATGGACAATTTAGAATGACCAATCAACCTGAAATACGTGTTTTTGAACTGTGGGAGGAAACCAGAGTACCCAGAGTAAACCCACACAAGCATGGGAAAACATGCAGAAAGGCCCCTGCCTGGGAATAGAACCCAGGCCTTCTTACTGTGAGGCAACAGAATGGTATAGATGTGGTTTCTTTTTTAAGGACACAGAAAACGGTTCCTTAAGATTGTAAGATAGCTTTAATGTTATAAAGTCATTTTGCAGTCAAATCCTTAACAGATTCTTATTAGAAGAGATTTAGAATTATTGAACCTGAAATAGCGGGAGGGATTTTTTTTGACAGCTTTCCTAATAAGAGCTTTAAAAAATGATTCAGGCTCGGCTGCCTTCAAGCAGCTGGTAGTCTGATTCCAGCCTGTGTTTTCTTAATGAGGGTGCAGAACCATTTTCAACTACTGGCACCAGCAATCACTGACAGTAATACAGTCTATTACTCACTTTTTCATGTTGGGTGTCTATTACACATCACACTGCTGGAATGCATAGTCCAGTAAGTGTTTCAATTACCTTACACTGCATTCAGTTCATTGCTGTGCAGATGAATTTTGCCATGTGATACCTATACCCCTTTTTTGAATGGAAGCATTTCATCAGATGTGCCATTTCAAGAGACTACATTAAGCATTAAGGAATATGCTCACACTGGAGAATTTAAAATCCTCCATCAGCTCTGAGGTTCTCAATTGCATATTTAGTAGGTGTGCATTTTCTCTAACACTGGATTCTTTTGTGTCAATAGAAGGAAAGCCAAAGTCTAAACATTCCTGTACAGGAAACTTCTAATTAAATAATCTAATATATTCGTATACTATTATTATAATATGTCTCCTTTATACCTCAGGAATTTTAATTTATGGTAACTACCACTTCTTTCTTTCCTGGTTGTGAAAATAGCACTGGGTGTATTATAACTTTCGATTCCAGTATTAAATGGGTTTTTGGTGCAGACTAATCAATTCAAAGGAAAGACTTTGAAACATGATACATAACTGAATGCACACGTCAAGTGAAAAGCACACGGTTTAAGGCTAAATTATTCAATAAGCCTAGGTAGGTAGAATCTGAGAACCAGTTCCAAGAAATGTGTGCCAGCTTGTGAAAGGCAAGCATTCAGTCTTGTGAGTCAAAAAGCTTTTGAATGGCCATAATTCCCTTTTTTCCCCACAGTGTACACGAGATGTCAAGTAACAGGGGTTTTATAGAGGGGTTTAATTTGGATAATTTTTTTTTTGCTACTTTAAGCAATGATTTAAAGTTGTTCGCTTTGTAATGCATAACGAATGACATCTGCCTCTTAAGTTTAGCTACAACAAAACAACATCCATGTCATTATTTACAGGACAATCAGAGTGATGGATTACGCGCTCACTTTTTGGTGTTAAGTGTTTATTTTTTGCACTGGAACTGTACAAGAGAAGACTAAATATAAGTTAGTTTTATTTGGCTGAACCAATAATAGTGCACAGAATTGGACAAAAGTAAATCTTTTCTTTTTTTTTTCTTTTTTTCCATATGTATGTATGTATGTGCAGGTATAGTATGCTTACAGGCTCTATGTGAAATGTGCAATTCTAAAAAAAAGAAACCTAGAGTTTAATCAATACTTAACCCAATGCTTATTATTTGCATGTTTATGCGACTGATAACTGATGTGCAAAGCCAATATTTATTTTCTCTTCTTTTCTGTTCAAACATCAGTACTCAACTGAATGTAGGATTTTTATTTATAACATTACATTACATTTACAACATTTGGCAGATGCCTTTATCCAGACCGAATTACATCGACCTCTTTTTTTACAACTGAGCAATGGGGTTTAAGGACCTTGCTCAGGGGCCCAGGCAGTGGCAACTTTGTGGTGTTGGAAATCAAACCCTGATCTTCCAATTAGCAAGCGAACACCCTAACCGCTGTCCTACCACTTCAGCTATGTGTTAACACTCTCATTTTACTTTAAATTATGTTACACATTTCAGTTTGAAAACTAAAAACAATACATTGATAAAAATGTGATGCAGTAATAGCTATCTTGTGTACAATTATGGAAATAGATAAAATATGGGTTAATCCAATATAACAAAACCAGTATCTGATGAAAAAATATATATATTAGAAATAATATGGGTAACATTGATTATCGGTCAATCTCTTTTTGAAACCACAGAGCCTTCCACAAAATACTAATTAAATTGACATTCACAACTGTGTTGTATGGTATAATTTGTCTTTATTTAGCTAAATATTCAAAAGACTGACCCATTAAATTGTCTGATTTAGCGGTTCTGGCAGTATTGTTTTCACGGCAGTATTGTTTATCTGATTATTGTCATGTTCTGGTGTTTGATCTGAGATGCTTTTCCACTTACCACGGTTGTACAGTGTGGTTATGCAGATCACCATAGACTTTCTTTCAGACATTTCCACCCACACAACTGCTGCTTAATGAATGTTATTTTGACAGTGATTTTTTTACACAGTTATGTGTAAACACTAATGTCTGTTGTACTGTAAGTGAAAATACTAAGAGATCAGCAGTCTCTATAATACTTGAAACTCTGTCAAGTCTGTCTGGCACCAACAACCATGCTGAAACCATGCAAAATTACTGAGACCACATTTTTATGTCTATATAATATTATTTGTCCTCTTTCGTGATTAATGGGTTTGTTAAACTTTTGGAGCTGAGCAACAGGATGTCTATGTTATCAAGAACTGCATATAGGATTTTTTGTTTCACTGTTATGCCACAGCACTGGCAGCTTATTTGTTAAAGTGTTGAAGTGCGGTTTGGCTGGGGTTTAGGTTCTAGAGCCATGAGGCTGCCACTATTGGTGCCTTAACCCTTAACTGCTCAAGTGTATGAATATAATAAATGTAAGTCACTCAGGATAAGGGTATTTTCTGAATGCTAGACATTTGAATGAAAATAAAAACATCAAATTACAGGTACATTACACACACACACACACACTCAAATTATATTAGTTATTATTCAAGTTCATTACCTAACCTTGAATTTTCAAAACAAACGTTCTGTCGAAATATTGCTAGCATATTTGACTGCTATGTTTTAACCAATTACCCACCACCGCTGAGACGTTCTGAAATGTTTCTTTATTCTATTCATTGGAATTAGCTCCGCTAATGAAAAAATCCAGCAGATTGTCTGCTAAACCTTTTCCAAAGAGATTCATGATTACTCTTCAAGCATTGAGCTCAATAACCAATATCTCTTCTCAGGGGTGGCAAAGCTTGGGTAAAAGGTTGAAATTGGCTTCGTCTCCTTGAAATACCTCTATTTTTCTCTCCCTCTCTTTCTCTTTCTTAAACACACAAAGAGCTTGGAGCTGGTGAACTTATACTTAACCTTAATAGCTTTTTCGTCCTTGCCTTGAAATAAAGCAATGTACTATAACACAGGAGACAGAGTCAGAGTGCGGCTTTTAATAACGATTAGTAATGATTGGTATTACAGGTTAAACCCTGGACTGTTGCATGTCTACATAAATAAGGCCAAAAAAACACAATAAAGAAGGAAATTACTATTCTATTTTCAGTTTTGCTACAATTTTGATAAAATATGACGACATATTGTAAAATTTACGTAATATTAATTAGAACTTGAATACAACTTTAAAATAATCTACACTGCTAATGTGTATAGCCTTTAGCAGTTGCCCTGATTCTAAAAGTCTTACATTCATTTAATTTTTACTTTTAATTTTTATTTGTTGTTTATGTTATAAAGTAATTCAATGTCTTAAAACTAAAAAGGCTATTCTTTTTTAAGGCTCGGTTATTCGAGTGATTCTCTACAAGCAAAACAGACGTAAGTGGGGTTTTTTTGTAAACTAAACACAGTTAACAACACAGCTTTAGCCTGATAAAAGCATTAAAACTACTAACTACAGATAATAAAACAACATAACTCGGTAGCTGTATGTTAAACATTTCCGACACAATTGAATTGGTGACACTGAGAAATACATTTTAAGTGGAGATGAACTAATTATTAACTAATTAACACGGCCCTTTATATGACTCAGGATTCACAAATCCTACTTTTCATTTACTCGAATCAGTTTAGCCGTAAGTTATCTTGTTGCTAACATCACGTTATAGATAAATACTAACTGAAAATTAGTAGTTGTTAGCAATGTAGTTGTAGGAACAATTATCTGACTGATTTGTTCAGAAAATTTCCTGCATGGATAGAACATAAGATACACAAAATCACAACTACAGGATCATCTGAACCTTAAGATTCATCTGACTCATAGCTCGTAGAGAAACAGCTGGATCCGAGGTACTCAGTGTGTGAGTCAATTTATGAGTCAAAGGATTCAGTGGATCTCAGGAATTTATTGAGTGCCCTCTAGTGGACAGACCACAACAAACGCAGACAGAATCTCTACTGATTTAAAGGACTTGTAAGGTTCTAAGCCGTTAACAAAGGAATCGGAAGCATTAAAATCCGTAAAAAGATTTGGATTTCTCGTCTCAAGTTTAAAATGAGCCTTGGAAATAAAAATACTCAGTAGTGTACTATAAGGGTTCAGTAAGCAACTGTAAACTACATACACACAGCTAACACAGTTATGTGCTTATACTGCGTATATTATACATATATAGTGCTCAGAGCTTTGGTGTTTAAAAGATTCCTTAGTGAAGCTGTTTAGTACTGTCAAAACCAGAATCAGTCCATGTCCCTTTAAACGTATTAAAAAGTAAACAACGAAATAGCTTGTTGTGCGCTGTGCTATCTGTTAGCCACTTATAGCACTTCAAGTTGCAATCTTTAAAATAGCACACAAAAACGTTTTTTTTTTTTTAGCCAAACCGGTTTGGATGTAATTTTTCCTTGTGCTTCAAAAGGCATTTTTCAGTAGATCAGTAGGATCTGGTGTAGTGATGTTAGCGACCGTAGATGTTAGCGAGGTTCACTTTTAAATCCCAGAAATTCACGATGATTGCTGGCACTAGCACTGGGCATGCCGCTAGACGTAAAGGGCAGGCTGTCACTAAACGTCAAAATTTGATTGGCTGAAGATTTTGTTGCTAATAGTTGTTACAAATCAGATGTGACGTTTTTCATCTAAAGGGTAAAGCTTTTTAGTAGGATATTTTAGTTTGAGCTCGATAAAACTAATCATAGGCAATTCTGGGGACACTTTAACACAATTTATGTTTATAGGGCCAACAGAAAAGGCACACAACTAAAACTACTAATGTGTTTTATGAAGAAAAAAAAACCAAACAATAAAGAGTACAACTCAAATCAGAAAAAGAAAGAAAATCATATAAGCAAAATGAAGGACACAAGTTACAGTTTAATCAGTCGCTGATGACATGATAGTCAGTATATCCGTACTCAAGAAAAGACACAGGGGATTATGGATATTTCTCTTCCGACAGGAGGGACACATCAATCTTGTCTTTTTTTTGTCTGATCGATAACAGAATATATAAAGATATTGAAGCTGAGCTGCTGCATTTGTTGTCGCAGTAATAAGTGTATGTCTTTTCAGCTGACTGCATTAGCTATTCAGTAAAAAGCTTAATTAAGGTGTAAACGTCTAACCCGATGTGAACGGCGTGTTCGCTGAAATGCTACAGGACATTTTTTTGTCTTGTCTGTCAGATGTTTTGTGGTTTCTATGCACTGGGATTTTTGTGCTTTTGTCTCCGTTTCTTGTTGGTATTTTTAGAACATTCCTGTTAAAAATCATTACGGCATGGCTTGGATTTCAGAGTAGGTTCTTTTCTCTATCCTCTTCTGTTCTCTGCTTTGTCTAAAATTAAAGCATGACGAGGAAGACGTAAAGGATGTTAGAGGGGGGAAAAAAAAGAAAATTCTTTTATGTTGTCAGGTTCTTTAGTGAAATTACGAAAAGCTTTTCAAATTATCCGTGACTAAGAAAAGCGAGGATTAAGGTCGCTGTTGTGACTGGTGATCTGTCAGTCTGAAACAACTCAATGATGGAGAGTTGTTTTGCTCTACAGGATTACATCTAATGGCAGCGGATCAAAGTGATATTTAATTGCGTCAGCGTGCGATTAAGGTTTAATTGCTCGTGATAAAGCAACGGATCAGAATAACAGAGATAACAACACAATGGCACCGGTAACTGTGTCATGGAAATGTAGAATGTGGAAAGAATGAGATATCCATATGACAGGCTAGACTAACAGAATAAAGCTTTTATAGGCAGAAAGATAACAAAAAATGAAAAAAAAAAGCTGATGTAAACATTTTGAAAAACCGTCTGTAATTCAGCTAAAGAAAGCTAAAAACTGATATACTGCATTACACTGTCCATCCAAAAAAAGGAGATTGTTAAAACTATTATAATTGTGTTAGGAACTGTCCAACACATTATTAAAAACCTGAAAGAATAGTGCGGAACCATTATCCTCCCTGAGGAAATGTGGTCGGAAAAAAAATCTTGAACGATCGTAACTTAAATTATCACTGAAATCAAATTGGAAAAAAAACAAATAGCTGAACATACGACTGTATTTAATAGTAAAAGTAAAAGCGTTTTCACATGTACATTGTAAAGGGAACTTAAGGAATTGGGACTAAACAGCTACGTAGCCTTAGGAAAACCACTTATCAGTGAGGCGAATCGAAAAAAAAGGCTTCAATTTGCTATGGAGCATAAAGATTGGACTCTGGAGCAATGGAAGATGGAAGATGGTCATGTGGTCTGTTGAGTCCAGATTTACCCTGTTCCAGAGTGGTAGGCACATCAGGAGAAGAAGAGAGGTGGATGAATTGATGTATCCGTACAAGCCTGTGGGGGCAGCACTATGATCTGGGGTTGCTGCAGTGGTCAGGTTCACTTGAGTGGTCAGGTTTAGCAACGTTTATGTACCCAAAAAAAGAGGTTAGCTGACTACCTAAATATATTAAATGACCAGGTTATTCCATCAATGGATTTTTTTCTTTCTTGGTGACATGGGCATATTCCAAGATGACAATGGCAGGATTGATCGGGCTCAAATTGTGAAGTGGTTTAGGGAGCATGAGAGACATCATTTTTACCACATGGATTGACCACCACAGAGTGCAGACCTTATTTCCATTGAGAATCGTTGGGATGTCCTGGGGAAGACATTATGCAGCAGTCTGACTCTCCCATCATCAATTGAAGATCTTGGCGAAAAATGAAAGCAACTATGGATTGGAATAAATGTGATTACATTGCAGAAGTGTATCGAAATGATAGCATGAAGAATGCATGCTGTAATCAAAGCCAATGGCGGTCCAACAAAAATATTAAAGTGTGCCTTTTTTTTTCGGACTGGCATTACACATTACTATATTAGCAAAAAAAAATGCTATTAGCTAGCTACGTTTTTGTTGATCGGAGTACTTGTTTACATTCTGTGTCGTCAGCAAGTCCTAGCATTAATTATATAATTGATCTACAACCAAATATTTGGTTTGTTTTAGTTACCCAGGCTATAAGGTAACTAGCTAGTAATGCTAGTCTGCTAAATGTGTCTCATTATATCTAATAATAACAGTGTTAGTATAGCCATGGAGTATTAAAATAGTATAAGCTTGTTTTTAACACCTGGGTTAAAAGGTCAAGACAAGATTTACATCATCCATATTTAGTGACTTTTACTATGAACTTCTTTTCAATTGCCTTACCTCACCCCTCCCACCCCCCGTCTCCGGTGTGCAGCTATCCTCTCAAGGTCATCAGTGCTCCGCCTTAAAAAAGCACTTACTATTGATCATTCAGCAACCCCTACCCTACTCAATTTTCTCTCCTTCTGTCAAATGCACACCCATCTGCCTGAAGTATCAGTTCATCCCTGATCTCATCCAGTGACCTTTGTCACTTAGGTTCCCGTTATGATGGATTACGGAGAGATCACATGGCCAGTACAGGATACTTTGTTCTCAATTTAAGTTTAAAGGAGATTTCTGATCAGATGCCTACACGGATTCTAACTTGGTAAAGCTGATAAAACTAAAACATTTCTAATGGTTTTATAAAATAGCATCGATATGCCCTATTTATTATTTAAGATCAAAGTAAACCTTCTTATCATCACTTCTTATTTTTTCACATGATCACTATACGGTACACACACTACGGTTCAGATGTAGTGCATTTTATCTGTGTGTTATTTTATTTCTGTAAGATTCATGGGGTCTTGGTGTCATGCTTTCACGTTTAATGTCGAGTTCATGCTTTTGGGTTCTTGGTTCATGTTTTGTTATGTTTAATGTATATGTATCATGTTTGTTTGTTATTGTTTATGGCTAGGCTAGGCTGTGCTAGCTAGCTAAGCTGTGTTGTCAAGCTAGCCAAGTCAGTTCTTGTTTTATGCTTTTGTTTACTTCATTTAATCCTTACAATCATGTGATTTGTCATGTGATCCTTGTTCCTCTTGTCTTCCTGTCTTGTGCTTCCCCTTGTTCTTTGCGTCATATTTTTATTGGTTGTTTAGTCCTGTGATTGTGTTCAGGTGTGTCTTGTTTAGTTAACGTGTTTAGTGTGTATTTATAGCCCTTGTGTTAGCCTTTTGTCTTGTAGATTATTGTTTGTACCTGTTGGCTGTTTATGGTTAAACGCCATGCTAGTAGTCACGTGAAGTCACTCGTGTAAATAAACTGCACATTGGCTTTAATAAGTCTTGTCTCAGTGGAGTTTCATTACGATTTCATTTTTATATAGGATTTTTTTGTTTTATAACCCTTTACTTTTACATGCCTCCTAAATCAGGTTATGATGAGTTACTGTACTACCTTTTATCTGATTTCTTGTTAAAGAATTAATTTAAACTTGTATTTATGTTTCATGGCTTATTAAAAGTGTTGGGCCTTTTTTACTTCCGTTATTGTTACTAGTTACTTCTCAAAAAAAGGTTAATTATGTCAAATAACTTGGATGTCCCAAATATTGAATAGGTTAAATAAATTAAAGTGACACAAAATAGAATAAATAAATAAATATTATAAAAGCACTAATCTAAACTAGTTTATTGTAATGGGATTGGTATAGAATTACTAACCGCCGATAGATAGATAAACTCTTTCTTCCTGCTCATAAGTTGCACATCACATAAAAGGTTTTGTCTGTTTATACTGCCAAGTTTGTAAAAGCGACCTTTGAACTTGTTGGACTTGCCATCGTTCTGAATCCTGTAGAACATCTGAATTCGGTTCATACTACCGGTATCCATATTATATAGAACATTCAACCATTGGCAAGTGAGTACGCAAGTACATACTTACGTAGTATGTGATTTCGGACAGAACCGCTGTCTTTGGTGTGTGTTCGACTTTGCATGCTTGTGTGTTAACACCTGCACCATTTTCTGCCTGATTGGCAAACAATGACAATTTACTCCACCTAAACCAATCATCATCAGTTATGTGGTTATCTCCAACCTCCAACACACACACACACACACACACACACAATCATCATCAGTTATGTCTCCCAGCCCACCCCACCCCACCAACACAATACTTTTTTTGCGTTTTTTATCTGAGTAGGTTCTCTTTCAGCCATGAAACCTGCAGTGAGCTCAATTCTGAGACTAAATATTAATATAGAAATGCACATTTGTTACAGTAATTGTAACTGCGTTACAATAAACAATAATCGGTTTGATTACTTATTACTGATAAAGGATGTTTATTTCTAATGCCATTATTTCCATTAGTGGTTAGTGATTGTATGCAATATGTTGTCACATAAATAATTTACTGTCATATGTAATTATGTTACGTAATTTTAATGCTTCTTTTAAGTTTATGTTTAATGACATGAATGTGTTTTTTTTTTTATTTATATTTATTTTTACATGATCTTATCTTATTTCAATAAATTTTCATGTGATTTCATGTCATTTCCCTTTTTTTAAACATTTTCTAATAATATTTCTGTCATTTATTACTGATTTATGTTTTTTACATTTTATTCACGATTTGTTGGCGTCCCATAATTTATTCATCCTTTTTTTCTATTCGATTTTTTTAAACTTTATATTTTTATCTTGTATCAGTTTTTATTCATTTAATCGCCTATACGTAATATCATGTTTTCACATTTGCAGTTTCAAATAAAACTGAAACCGATAATTTAATAAATTATATTACATAAAATAAATTAGATTATAAATGATGTAATAAAATATATAACAGTACAAATATTCGGAATATGTAAATAAATAGCATGCGATACCAGTATGAAACTAAATAACAGCACATGACCAGTGATTGACTGTGATTTATTAATGATGTCTTGTCTCTGGGGTGTAAATTAAATCATAACTAATATCTCCATCGAAGCAAACCATTTCCTGAGTATATAAATTCATTTTTTTGGCTCTCACTGTCTTACCATCTTCTGTAATCGTTTTACAGTTTATTTCTCTTTTTTTGCCCTTTCCCCATCAGCCATCCATGAAGCAGCCTCTCTTTCCCTGGTGCAATAACTGACAATATTGGTGTGAGAGTGTGTCAAGAGTTCTCCCA
The DNA here is from genome assembly GCA_005784505.1 of Bagarius yarrelli. Lineage (NCBI taxonomy): Eukaryota > Metazoa > Chordata > Actinopteri > Siluriformes > Sisoridae > Bagarius > Bagarius yarrelli. Next base: position 1,495,969 of record VCAZ01000033.1, on the reverse strand, counting down.
GCTATATTGGAGGCCAAAATGTAATAACTCGAAGAAGCAGTCTAACAGACAATCTTCCCAACTGGTAGCTTCCTTGGGTGGTGTACTGCTTTCTAAGCTAAATATGCCTAGGGTCTGTAAATACAGTTAATGCTCTGCATTAAATAATGTGAATACTCAGCTTTTTTATTATTCACCGATATTATAATGTCCTGTAATGTTCATTTGCTTTCTCAGACATTTTCCCTCTAACTTTTTGCCCCCTGAACATTGACTGTGCTCGTGTTGCTGTCAACTGAAGTGTGAACTGAATAATAGATATCTAATTTCAGCTCGACCTGAGGCCACAAGGCGTTTGACGAACACCATGGATATTTTATCACTGCTCAAGAAATAAATAAAAGCAGTGCAAACTCACACTGCGCAGATATTATGCATTTGTAATAGGAAAGAAATGAAAGAAGCAGGATGGGGCAAAAAAAAAAAAAAAAAGCAGAAATGGACTGAAATCAACTGTTAGTCATATTTACGTCGATTACAAAAGATCCCACTGACTAAGTTCTCTTTTCTTTTTATCGAGGTAAAGCCACCCAGGTCAAAAATCCACTTGACTGCAGTAACAAATGGCTAGCGAGGGAACACCTTTGCCCAGACATTGCTAACTGGGTTTGTGGGTTATAAAGACCTTATGCTGAAAGGTTAAAGCAATTTCACACTGTGTGACAGTGAATAGCGTTCGCTTTCTCATCTGGGTTTCCAACCGTGCTCTCGACATGGGCTATTACCCAGCGCATAATGTCACTACTATACCGCTAATTAGCCCTCGGCATGAAAACACACCATTAACATACAAATATTTATATTTATTAATGTTTGTTTGCTTGTTTGTGTGTGTGTGTGTGTGTGTGTGTGTGTGTGTGTATGTGTGTTTTGTTGTTCTTAATGACTTTTTTAGACCTCTCATTGAGCAGACGAAGAAGCGGTGTGCAATTTATTTAGCACCGATAATGTCAATCAGAGCAGAATTAGCATGTAGGTTACAGCAATACAGGCAGACGTGATCAGCTGTAATGAAGATAATTAGGATGACAGCAAAAAAAAAAATGGAGACACATTAGGCCCTGCTGGCCTGATGAGTGATTGTGTATACAGGAAAACTAATTATTTAAATAGACTAATTCTAACGTAACATGTCTGATTAGTACCTGATCACGAATCATAAGAAACGACTGTCAGACGATCAATATCGTGTTTATAACCTGGAATCGTTTTAGACGTCCCCCCTGATCAAGCTAAATAAGATTCCCAGCTTCAGGAAATCAGCGTAATAGAATTTTACAGAGGATTATCTCATAACTATTATTGCTCATGTGCATAGCCTTAGGTAAGTCAGATCAGGAGTCCATTTTCTCGCTTTAAATGTCCCGTGATAAATTTTCAGAAGCGGAATCTAATTTATGGAGCCTTAAAAGCAGTTTGTACAAATCTATTAACATGAATGCTTGAGCACTTTCATGGATCTTATATACTTTGGCGTGTCAGAGTGTGACTCGTAACGTTTTACATTTGTCACGTCTTATTATCCTGATCGCAAACTTACACAATCCCTTTTTCTCTCTCACTCTTTTCCCTATTCATTCTTAACTGAATTACTAAAACCGACTACTTGGAAAAAACAAAAAAAAACTAAGGGGTCCAAGTTTTTTCTGTAATAATCGTTCATTTTATATCAGAAAAATACGTTTCTAGTTGACTCCCAGGACTATTGTAAAGATTTTATGATGATTTGTAATGCTAGATTAGTTTGTTATGAGTTACATACAAATTAGCATGACTTCCCAAAAATATATATACAAGATATTAAAAGCTAAAAGAGAGAATTGGTGGCTCATGGTTAAGGCGTTGGACTACCAACCTGAAGATTGTGGGTTTGATTCCCAGCTCCACCAAGCTATCACTGCTGGGCCCCTGAGAAAGACCCTTAACCACCAATTGCTCAGTTGTATAAATGAAAATAAAGGTCCCTTTGGATAAGGGCAGCTGTAAACGTAAAGAGACCAGATGAGACAAACTGACATTTCTTTGCATTGGAAATAAAAACAGTGACTTTTGGTTAAATTTCTTGCATTTTAAATAAACTTCACTTTACTTTATTAATAACCTTGTTATTAATTTTGTTGTCTCTTTGTTAATTTGCATTAACACCCGCTCGATCTTGGGATGTTGATCGTATCATTTCGTTGGTGGTGAATCTAGACAATAAAAAGAATTAAAGTGAAAACTTAAGTGATATTACTTATTTACATAATATTTTAGTTCTGACTTATGTATCATTACATACAAGCAGTTTATTTGAACCCACAATCGTCCGATCGTCCAATCGGCAGTCTAATACCATAACCACCGAGCTACCGCTTGCCCCAAACCCTTCATTAACATTTCTGGCATTTAACAGACACTCTTATTCAGAACGACTCGTTTTTATCTCATTTTTTATCCAACTGAGCTGTGATTTAAGGGCTTTGGTCAAGGGCTTAGCAGTGTCAGTTTGGTGGTGCCGGGAACTGAACTCATAATCTTCCGATCGGCAGTTCAAAACCCTACCCACTTGCCCACTTATCACGCTAGAGAGCACTAGTGCGTGTGAGAGAGAAAGAGAGAGCGAGAGAGAAAAAGAGAGAGAGAGAGAGAGAGAGAGAGAGTTCTATACTGCTGTAACTGTATAGATCAATAGCAAAAGCAAATGTAAAAGATCAGCCAAAGGAAACATTCCTGCTTGCTTGGGACATCAAGGCTGCCACTGTTTTCATGCCCCTTTGCTTTTATTGATCAGTCTACACCCTGCAACTTCCTGTGTACACCTCAGACTCTTTGTCTCTGTGTCCCTCTGTGTCATATCTAATGGATTTTAAGTGGATCGAGGTGACCGAGCAGAGCCTCTTAGAACAGAAGGACCAAACACACACAATAGACACAAAGTAGACGAAAGAGAAAGAGAGAAAGAGGGCGACAGAGAGACAGACAGAGATAGGGAGTGATAGCTTAGATATGCTGATGGAAAAATGTGGCATTTTCAGTTGCAGCAGTACAGATTTCAGATAGACATGACACACAGAAAGACACAGAATGAAAGACAGTCCCATAATCACACACTTTACAATAACAGACAGTACATTTAGACCTCTGCTGTGCTCTACAGGCACTTGGGCTAACGTGGTGGCAATCCCAAAAGAATTTCTCCAAAAGAAATGTGTTAAACGATACATTTACATTTCATCAAGAATGTTTTTGAGTTGATAAAGTTACTTAAAGGTGGAGTGGGACATTTTGGAAAATGCTTACAGAAGTCTGAATTTTTTTTGCCTCAACCAAAGCCACGCCTCCTGAATTCATGAACGTGCAGTGACTAGACAACATTACTACACTACATCATGTGTTATTCACCGATGAAAAAACGTTATAGTACCTTTAGTAACAGTACCAAAATACCAAACATCAAAACAGTACCCGATTACACGCTGATGCTGTAGTTAAACTAACTTAATTTATAAAGGTACTTTAAGGAGGTAGACGAAGAAAAATCCATGTTGCAGAACAATTTCTTTTATAAATGTTAGTAGGGTTTGACAGCAGGGTAGTTAAATTGCGAGCAAGGGTTGGTACACAAAAGTCAAACAAAACAAAACCGAGCAAACAGATCAAAGACGCAAGCCGAATACCGAGCTAGGATTATAAACCGAGTAAACTGATAGACAGAATAAACGCTTAGTATGTAGCATAGCATAACAATACTTCGCAATGACTCTTAGGAGCTAGCTTATGTAGCTAGCCAAACATGAAGTAAAACGGGACCATTAGTATTCTGGAAATGGAGACCTCTGGTGGCGGGAGGGTGGAGTCATGACAGGTATACAAGCTACGCAAGCTTTGCGTTACTATCAAAACACACTAAAATCAAATCACACCATATTTCTACCTGTCGAAACGAAATACTCTAACCACGACATCATCTTTAAGACCCATTGACTCCTGTAGTCGATTTCAACATGGTATAGTTTTCGCTTTGTTTCATTTCAGGCTTTTGTTTCTACATGATGTGAATGTTCTGATGACGGTGTTGCCAGATTCGAAGTTGAAACTGTCCATTTATTAACCTTGAAAGGAGCAGCAGTCACTTTTTATTTCTGGTGTCATCTTTTATACATTGTGTTTTGTTAAAAAAAATTTTTACCACCAATCTAATCTCCAAATTTGTACACCTCTCCAAGCCAATTTTTACCCGGACAAACAAATTTAAAACCTTTCACCTGGGCAGAAAAACTTCCCAATCTGGCAACCCCGGCTGATTACGTATCCTGTCTGCGCAGAGGTGGGCAAATAAACATGGTAACAGGCAGGTAGGAAAACCTATTGTGATGTTTGGATAGAACATGTTTTGGTCCTACACCTTCTATAGGCAATATAAATACATTTAGACCGCTTAATTTACTAATTGTAAATTTACTAACTAGTCCTGGACCTGGATCTAAACTGTCATGTGACTTATCCACTTAAAAAATAATTACAGAAGTGTGCGTCAGATTAAATTGGTAAAAAACATAAAATAATATCACACTATTACAGAAGACTCTAAGGGCAACAGTTTTAATTAATTCTTTAAATAACTGTTGAAAATAATTTGTTCTGCGTAATTATTTAATAATTACACGTGTAACATTTATTGACGAGCCCTTAGAGATTTGTTGTACTTACACACTGTGCTGACTATATTTTATTTAAACAATACAAATAAATAGGATTTTAGAGAAATCTGTTGGTAGAACATTACAAAAGAGTTTGCATCATCGTAACTATTCCTATTCATCTCTCTTTTTCTATTTCCCCTTTGGGATGGATGGATAGATAGATGGATGGATGGATGGATGTACTAACAGACCAGGTCTGTCTCTGTCTTGCTGTCTTTCTGTCTGCCTCTATTTATGTCTTTCTTTCTATCTTCTTTCTCTCGCCTGCCTTTTTCTACCCTGCATCTTTATCCCCAGTATTTCTCGCTATCTAATTCTTTCTGTATCTCTCATTCTATCTTTTACTGTGCCTTTTATCTCTCCTCTTACTCTTTACCTCTTTCACCTCAGTCTCTTTCTTTCTCTCTCTGCATTCTGGGAGCTTTTGGATGTGCGTGAGGTTCTCATGGAGAGCATCTGCTTGGGCTTTGTTAATAATGTGCATTAAAAGTTTATGAAACCAGTGAAACTTTATATACATTTTATTTTGATTATGAACTTTTTGCACTGGCACCAGGATGGTGTCAGACAGGATCAGGTGTGTCCCCGGTGTCACACAGAATCAGGTGTGCTCTGGCACCAGGTGTGACTGTAGAAGAAGTGTTGATAGCTGTTGGAGAAATGATAAGAGATAATAGTATTTGTTCAGCATCCAGGATGCACAAAGGAGTAGGGGTGTTTGTGAAATATGAAAATTTTGTGAGATGTTTGGTAAACGATAGAAGCCTTGTAATTGGCAATTTTCTTATTGTTTTACCACTAGCAATGCTGACCAACAGCGTGACTGTTTCCGTCATACCTCCATTTATAAATTATGATGAAACTAAATGAGGGCTTGCGCGATACAGAAAGTTCAATCTGTCTTTTTGGGATGTAAAGAAGACAGGTTTTCATGTTCATGAACCAGCTAGAGCTGCATATATTGTTTAGAGTGTAGGACAAGGGGAACACAGTAAACACTGGGTCAGTTGGTGCCTCTGGGGTAGCTAGTGCTGTTGGTTTAGCTAGTGCTGCTGGTTCAGGTGGTGCTGCCGGCTTAGCCGGTGCTGCTGGTTCAGCCAGTGCTGTTGGATCGATTAATGCTCCTGGGTCAATTAGTGACACTGGGTCAGTTAGTGCTGCTGTGTTTGATGGGACTAACATTAAGGAGAAGGTGGTTCAGGTGGTGCTGCTAGTTCAGGCGGTGCGGCTGGTTCAGGCAGTGCTGCTTGTTTAGCTTGTGCTGCTGGTTCAGCTGGTGCTGCTGAATCAATTTATGATGCTGGGCCAATTAATTATGCTGGGTCAGTTAGTGCTGCTGTGTCTGATGGCGCTGAGAATAGGGAGAAGGTGGTTCAGCTGGTTCAGGCAGTGTTGATGGTGCTGAGAATAAGGAGAAGGTGGTTCAGCTGGTTCAGCCAATGATGCTGGGTCAATTAGTGATGCTGGGTCAGTTAGTGCTGCTGTCTCTAATGGTGCTGCTGTGCCTAATGGTGCTGCTGTGTCAGATGGAGCTGACAATAAGGAGAAGGTTAATGGTGATGTAAAAATTCAGTGTGTTAAATGCAGAGATGGAACATGGCGATATGCTCACTTATATCACTAAAGTTAGCTTACAAGCAACAGGGGAAATGTACACACTGCTGGAAATTTGTGAGTTTTTAGACATCACTTTTACTGTTACTTTACTGTTTTGCAGGCACTGTGAAGTTTATGTGATACAAAAGTCAGTAAGCTATAAAGTGTTACCTCAGAAGAAAACGTTTTGATTTAAAGAAAGTTAAAGTAAGAATAAAGAAAGAATAAAGTAAATGTTTCCAAAAATAAATGGAAATAAATCATACAGTTTAACTTCCCTGCTTTACTTTGTCCTGCTAGTGCCCTCTCTTTACGTCCATCTCTCTATGGAGCTTTTAAGGGTAAGATCATAAATGGGGGAGGAACAGGAATGAGATAGCAATGGTCTTAGAGCTGCTTAAAATTACATTGTGTTTCTGCAAGATTCACACAATAATACTTATAAAACTGAAGTTCATGGTGGGAAGGAAAAGTTATTGTGAGTCATGTAACAAATATAAGCTCGGATATAGCCACTGTTAATAGTTAATAATTATAATAATAATAATTAATAATATTATTAGTTCAAATAAAGTTTCTGGATCTGTTTTTACACTTATAAATGTTTATGCACCTAACACCTAGCAGGGTGAAATTTTAGAAGATTAGAATTATGATGTCAGTGTGTTTTTAATTACTAGAGGAGGAGATTGGAAATGCACCACTAATTTAACAGTTTGATGGGTACAAGCCTCATCAGGAGTCAAGTGTGATACTTGAGAGAGATAATAAAAGCATGTAATCTAAGAGATACATGGAGAAGTAGAAATTTAGATGCAAAACAGTACACAAGGCTAACCGTGACACACAATAAACATAAACTTGACTGAACTAACTTGACTTGATGCTAACAGACGTGACTTGCCACAGTGGTAAAGGAAACATCCACAATCCAAAAGAAAAAAGACACTAGGAAACACAAGGGCTATAAATATTTACAAATTGGGACACATGACGAAAACAAACCAGTGACAAGACAGAACTGAAAATCAATAGAAACCTGACACATGGACAGAGGAATCACATGACAGGAACACATGAGGGACATGACAGGACAGGAAGTAAACATGAAACTCAAAACTTAAACATAACATTAACATCAAACATAAGAAACACCAAACCTTACAGATGGGATGTGCAAATATAAGAATACTATATCATTGTTAAAAAAAATATAATACAATGTCTTGGAAGAACCTTCAACTTCCAGAGTGTGTTTATTTAAGCAAAAATGGTGCACAGCAAATTGAATTCTTACAAAGAGAAAAAAATGTGTTAGTATTTGTGCTACTACAAGAACAAATAAATAAAGCACTTATAAAGAAAATAATTTGCTTCATTGAGGACATGGACTTCTCTACTTCCTTTATGAGAAGAAAAATGCACAGCAAAAAGACATGTACCATCTTTTTTGCCCTGATAGAACTATAACATCAGATCCCATAGAAATCCGGAAGAAGGCTTAAGGTAGAATTCTCCTCCTACGGCCTTACAAACAACAATTTGGTGTGTAAATAAAGTTTGATGTACAGTTGATGATGGTCTGTTACTTTAACATTTTCTCTGTACAGTGAATTAAACCAATAAACATTCTCTAAACATTTCTCTTTTTTGATCTATATCTTTTCACTTCTTTTCTGCCCCTTTTTTCCAGTCTCACTCTCTCTATCACTCCCTCTCTCTTTCCATTTCTCCATTTTTCTACCCCGCCGCTTTCTCTTGATCTCTTTCTATTTATCTTTGCCTTTCCATCTCTTATATTCCATCTCTCACTTTCTATCTCTCCTCTTTCTCTCTCAGTCTCATATTTTTCCACTCACTGTTGTATTTTTATGCTCCTTCACACCTAAGTGAGCTCATGAATATAATCTGTAGTGTTGACTCGAGCGTGTTAAATGCACTTAGTGGATTAAATTGCGTGATATACAGAATAATGATAAACCTCCGAAAAAATCTTTACACACATATATACAGCTCAGTTAATATAAATTAGACATACGTAATGTGAATTGATGTTGCTGTGAATTTTTTGTTTTTTTTTAAATTCATAATGGTTTCTATGCAGTACCTAGTTCATATTGATCGCGATGCTGTTTTGACATTTACTATTCATCTGCTGGCACACATGTTAACTTTATCCTTTAAATAAATAAAGTCAATAAGAATGTGTATAAATTGGATGATTAACTACCAAATCTTTAGCTCGGAATACGAATATTTCCAACAATTTTATTTTTGTGTTAATTTCATGGGCTGCTTACATCTTTCTAAAAAAATTAAAAATAACACAGACACACGCGCAGTGTTAAAAGAATTGTATTTGGGTAAGTTTGTCGGGGAGGGGGGCAGTCAAAACAGTTCTAAATAAGTAACCTGTAAATAATTCATAAACTCATTCCACTGAAAAAAAAAAAGATATCTGGGATATCATGGTTTGCTTGTTAATGTAATTAGTTAATCTTTCCTATGCAAGAGTTGTAGTTGAGTTGGCGTTATTAGACACACTATTGTTAATATTGTTATAACATGTTTATTATTTGTCAATCAATTTAAAGCACACAGTTTTCTGGAAAGTTGTAGCATTAAATCATTTCTTCACTGAAACTTAAACACTCCACTGAAACCTAAAGAAAGAGACTTAAACACTCTTCCAGCACGACAATGACCCCTGGGTACAAAACCCTTAAATGAGGACATAGTGTGATGATTGATCCTGACTCTGACTCTTTGAGAAACCAGTGAAACACCTTTGAGATAAACTGGAACACCGACTGCACCCCAGACCTTCTCACCTCAACAAAACAGTGTCTGATCTCACTACTACCATTGTAGCCGAATAAACAATGTTCTGAAACACATATGAAACACATAAAATGTTTTTATTCTTTATATTTTCTGAAATGTAATACATGATCCATGTTCTTTTCAATTCCTTATATGAGCTGAAAGGGTTAGTCTATACATTCTAACCAGGCAATAATTCTGTTAACTTCTGCTAGTTTTTTGTTGGCCTTCAATGTACACTTGCAGAGTCTGGACATATTTGTTTTGTCTTATTTCTTTTTTTGGTTGGTGAAGGCAAATAGATGGGATTAGAGTCCATTTTCAACATCTAAGGAGTCTGGCCTGTCTGAGTGTTGCTGAGTAATTTGCGGGTTTCATTTCCTATAAAAGCTGTGTGAATGTAATAGTTGTGGATGGTCAGGTGTTCCAATACTGTACTTTTGTCTATATACTGTGTATTTCTGTAAGCATCAGCTGACATAAAGGCCTCAGCTCCTCTCTTTTGCCATATACAGGGTGTATTTCTTGGAAAATATTTGTCCAGTATCTCCAGAACAAGCTCCAGATCCACTATGACCATTCAGCCTTTTAATTCAGCCTCTCAACACATTATTACTTTAATATATTTTTCTAGAATAGTTAGGAATTAGGAAATGTGATCGTGACATTGCTTAAAATGTCATTTTAGTGATTTTAGCTTTATAAATTTAAATCAGGTTCCAACTGGACAAGATATTTCTCTCACACCTCACCACCCGTCTCTCCCTTTTTCTCACTCGCTTTATCTTCTCTCTCTCTTTATCTTCTCTCGTCTATAAAGCTTGGCTGAGAATAAGCAAGCAGCTAGGATATTTTTAACCCAATCTGTAGGCATGAGGATTTGTGCATGTGTGCTGAACATTAACTGTAGCACACAAAAACAATGCCATATCGACTCGATAAACAATCATGTCACATACTCCAGGGTTTATTCAGAGAGCTTGCCAATGTAGTTTAGTAATTTGCTTATAGACGTCCTTAATGATAAAATATTTTTTCTTTTTTTAAATTGTGGTGCTTTAAACAACAATTCGAAAGTTTTAGCTCATTCACATTGACTGTCATTTTCAGCTCTGGTCCCTGATGATGTAGCCTGTAAATGAGTTTCAGAGATTCAGAAATGACCCATCTGTCATGCATTCGTGGTGAGCGCTGCGATTCGTGCTCAGGATAGAAAGAAAGGTCACATCGTCTCTGCTGGAAGGTCAAAAATGTCACCTGCACAGCCTGTCTAATGAAAAACCAATGCATATCTACTTAAATTCACATAGGGGCGTGCACGCGTGTGCCCGAATTCCCAGATATCCTAAACACAAAACCGATAAAGCCTGTTCACTTAAACGCATCAGCTCTCTGACATGAAGTACAACTCGTGTGTCGGTGATTAAATCACCGCAAGCTCTCCCTTTTCAGCTTGCTAGCCGACATTCGATGACCTGCCTGATGACATTTATTAAAGTATGAATTGAATTTCAAATCTTAGGGCTCAGCTGCTGATACACAATGTGCAGACTGAACAGGCACATTTCTCATTTTCTATTCATTTTTATATAACAAATAACTTTATTCGATTTCTTGAGTTAGCAGCATGTCTTTTTAACAGTTTGATTAGAATTGATTAGAAAATATAAAACAGTTGAATCAGGTGCCAGCAGCAGTAGCAGCTAACTAATGTGAAGATCAAGACCATTGTACCAGTTACTCCACTGAGGCGAGAAGTATTGAACCCAAGGTCCAGTTTATTTACACACAAGCAACCAAAACATAAACTTAACTCAAGTTGACTGGAGTACATAGCGAAACAACAAACATAAACTAGACTAGACTTGACTTGACTTGATATGACCATGGACAATGGACTTGACCATGGACAAACCCCACAACGGAGAATACAAACACAAACAAATGATAATCCACCAAAGACAGGTGGGCTATAAGTACACAAGGAACTCATTTACAAAAACAAGACACACCTGAACCAATGAACAACACATGACTAAACAAACCAATGAAAACAAGACACAAGGACAAAGGGAAGCACATGACAGGAAGACAAAAGGATAAAACAGGAAGTAAACAAAACAGACAGCCTAGGCTAGTTAAGCTAGCAAGCATAGCATAACTTAGCTAGCTAGCATAGCTTAGTCTAGACACAAAACCTTAAATATAAAATAAGAAAAACAAAACAAGAACAATACATCCATTACATCCATACTGTCAGGCTGATTGGTTTAGCACCTTTACATTCAAACGACACTGTTCCCTCATGCTTGGTGTAGATTGTCTCCACCTCTATGTATTCCTCCCCCTTGAAAAATATGAACTCTACTGTGCTGAGATATAGTCAGACTTGGATGACTACAGCGACGCACAGCGAGTTCTTTATAAAGAGTAAGTTCTGCTTGAAAGATCTCCTAACGTCTCCTGGTCTCTGCTCCGACGAAAAGAAAAAAGTTTACAATAAGGCAAGAAAAAAATGGAAAATGCCCTTGTTTTGTTGTATTCATGTTTAGTATTAAGTGTCTTTGTCTTTAAACACTCCACTTTTTTATTTACTAAAGGGCAACCCTTAAAAAAAAAAGAAAGTTTATACAAGTTTACTGTCAGTGTACTTTTTTAAACGAAATGTTAGCATGTGTAAAGGAGGTGAGGCTGAACACGGATTACAATCCATGTGCAGAGGTTTATTGGGGAAATAGATCAACCATCTAAAACCTGAAGCAAATATCAGAATTATGGTCACAAGCAAACAGGTCAGTAACACAATAATACGTCCGATAGACAAACAGGCAAAGGGGTAATCCAAAAAGCAGAAGTCCAACAAAACAAATAATAATTCATACACAAGGCAAACAGACCTGCGAATAGAAATGCTTGGCAAGGCAGTGGAACGACCAATACTTCACAAAGGGGTGTTTGGCAAGGCCAAGCTATTATGGCCGCCAAACAGGCTTTGTAAGGATTGTGTTTCTTGTTTCCTGTTCGTGTTCGTGTCATGTTTATGTGTTATGTTTAATTATGTTTCATGTTTATATTTCGTTTATGTTTTTTAAGTTCCTTCTGTTCATGTTTCCGTCTTTTGTTTACTTCCTGTCTTGTTCTGTGTCATGAAATCTTTGTTCCACATGTGTTCCTTGTCATTGTTTATTTGTCGTGTTCCCATTGGTCAGTCTTGTGTATCCCTTCTTGTTTCCTTTTGTCTTTGTTGTGGATTTTGATTGTGGCCCTGTACCACTGTTGTGAGTTTTTCAAGTTATTTCTAGTCAAGTTTATGTTTGTTGTTTGTGCTAAAGTTTAAGTCACGCTAATTTAAGTCAAGTCTTGTTTAGTTTCTGTTTGTTGTTTTGCCGATTGTTCACATTGTTAATAAACTGCACCCTTGGGTTCTAAAAATATGTCTCGCCTCAGTGGAGATTCTTTACAGGCTTGTTGACTGGCAGCTGATTGTTAACCACTCAACTTAAATTTGTCTGGCATCCTGTGTTCCCAAGAACCTGTATCGGGTCATGTCCGTGTCAGGAAACAACACTCTATCAGCTACAGTATGCATAACGTTGGCTCGTTTAGCCAGTGAAATCACCAATCAACAATTTAAACAAGAATAAATATTTTAGTGTCTGGATAAATTTTACTCTTACTTCCACATCCTTTCGTCTTAAGCTACAAATTGTAATGAATGCTGTGGGTTTTCGATTTCTATCTCGGTTTAGGTATTGACGTAATTTTTTGATTGTGATCCCAAATCGCAAAAAAAACCTATTTTTCCTTTTTCCTATTTTACAGAACATGCAGCCTTGAAAGTAAAAGTTCATAAATTTTTCAGACCACCTAACTAAAGAATATCTAAATAACAGATATTTTTTCTATAACGTTTACTTGGATTCGAGTTAAGAGTCAAGTCAAGCTTTTATTGTCATTTTTACCACATATAGCAGATACAGTACACGGCAAAAAACTCCTTATCAAGTCAAGAGTTACAAACTTATTTCTAGCCAAAAAATCTTATCGATCTTGTTTTAAGAATAAAATACTACACATGAGCAGATTGTTTAATTATTATGCTTGTTTTAGGATTATTTATCTTTTTCTAGTTAGTAAAGCTTAAAGGTAGTTATTTTACCTGCAAATTGAGCTTTATAATAACAGACATTATTTAAAGCCTGCCTTGTATTTTTAAGACTTCATTTCAGATGAATATTCTTAAATTGAGAGGAATTCTCCTGTTAAGTATCAGACTACAGTAGCATTTTCTAAGATATTCTACTGCACTTTGTACAGTATGTTCCCAATAGCTTGTAGACACCTTTGCATCAGATTTATATGTAGTTCCTCTCCAAAATGTTGCTACAAATTTGTCTAGAACTTTTTGTATGTTGTAGCATTGCATATTTCCTTCACTGGAACTAAGAGACCCAAACCCTGTTTCAGCAATAATAACCTTAAACACAATAAAGACATGGTGTGTTCTGGTTGAAGTGGAAAATCATTAGTGTTCTGCACAAAGCCCTGACATTTACACAACTGACCACCTTCGTTGTCTGATCTGATCTCACTAATACTTTTGTAGCTGATCAAACACATTCAAGTGCCGAATTGCAGTGAAAGGCCTCACTAAAAGAGTGGAGATTAATGGAACAGTGAAATAGGGAATAAATCTGGAATAAGATGTTTAAAATCACATATGATTGTGATGGTCAGATGTCCTCAAACTGGATGCTGGATGATGGTATCTTCTACAATTTCCTAAATGTAAATATATACATATCATTTGTCTTGTTTTATGTATGTTAATTTGTATGACATTAAATAAAGTCCTTTTATATCAAACTCCAACCTTCTGTAAAATATTTTAATGCATCCAGCATATAATTCATATATTAATATTTTATTAACGTCTGTCTCTGTTCTATTGCTTGTTATGATCTGGCACAATAAATAATTATACAATAATATATCAATTACAGAAATAATAAATTCAAGTTTTATGCAGAGTTGATCTGTGATATGTTTTTATGATTTTGACATTAGTAAACCATCAATATAAGCAATATGCCATAAAAGAAGTTTATTTACGGTATGTATATGTCTGTGTGTGTAAATGTAATAAATAAATACACCCTGAAAGGCAAAGAAAAAGGTTGAAGACAAAGGATTCTATCTGCAGCTTTCTCTGGTTCAGACCACGTTCCTGCAGGGTTAGACACAGACACACACATTTCTCTCTCATGTGTTTGTGTGTGTGTGTGTGTATATATATATATAATATGTATGTGTGTCTGTGTGTAATATGTCCTATTAAAACATGATCATCTTTGCTGTCTGTCTCTCCCACTATAATTATGCATAGGTTATATTAGCAACCACCCTGTACATGTCTTACACCTCCTGCTGCTACAACAAGATAACAGGTGTTACATAGCGAGAAAGAAAGACCCACAGAGCCTAAAAGAAGAGGGAGGAATTAAGGACGATAGCGCATATGCTAATAGAGAAATAATCAGTGATGCAATGGATGAAATCTTCACCAAATATAGAGTTCCACATCAATTCAGTTAACTCTTAAAAATACATTTCTTTAAAGTGTTAACATTAAATTTAATCATTATGCATCTTTGCACAATCTATACAATCTATACTATATCTATCTATATCAATCTATACAGTACTTTGCACTACCTATCATTATGCATCTTTGTACAATCTATAACTATCTATTGGTACACCTCTATACTCTATCCATATACCTCTGTACATTATTTACCCCCACCTCTGTAATTATCATCCCCATACCCTATTTATTACACTGATATTTATTGTAAATAAGCCACTTATGCACTTCTGGTTAGATGCTAACTGCATTTCATTGGCTCTGTACATGTACCTTGCACAATGACAATAAAGTTGAATCTAATCTAGTCTAATCTAAATACCTTTTAATAGACAATGTTCATACTGTTTTTTTTTAGAAAAGTATGTATTGTATTTCGTGTTAACATTCTGACTCATCTAAGCCATACATAAAAACGGACAACAATAATTAAGTAAAAAATAAATAAAACATAAGCCAAGAAAATAATTAATTCAAGAAAGTAAAGAGATAGTAAAAGAAAATAAGAATTATGATATTAGGTAACAGGAAGCCAGGGTGAAACCCAGAGTCGCTTGTTCCCTAAAGCCTAGGGCATCACTAAGCATGCAGAAACACAATAAAGCTCGCGTGACATGTTCAATAGGACATCCACTACAGCTCTGCATGAGACACTAAGCCCCAGGTTATTAATACCACCCACCTAATAACGGAGAAACTCAATGAACTCGTCGGTTTCTCACTCGTCCTTTAAAGTTTCTTAGGACTAAAGTTGAAAAGTTTATCATTGACCATTATAGAGTATCGGGTAATAACTTAAATTTATGCAAATGTAGTAAAACAGTAAACTTTTTTGTTTGCTTTATGAGTGCAGTGGATATTAAAGTTTGAGGATGTATTCATATCTATTCATTTCCTCTAGCTTGGAAAAAAAAAAGTCTCAGTCCCGGCTAAAGGAAAAAGCAGTCTAGTAGAAGAATGCTGCCACCATCATGCTTTACTTTGAGTACAGGGTTGTTTGGATAATAAGGTATCTTGTGTTTGCTCCAAAGCTATATTTTAGAATTATAATCAAATTTTCAGAAAAGAGATGGAAAGAAAAAAAGAGAAGAGAGAGAGAGAGAGAGAGAGAGAGAGAGAGAGAGAGATCATGCCTGTTTGCTTTTGTTTTGTTTTCTACCTTTTTAAAAGACTGTGTAGATCTTTTATATGCAATATGATATACCTGTACCACAAAATAGAAGAACATAGCATATATATATTATTTAATCTAAGTACATTATTCTTAGTACAGTTTTTTTTCATGTGTGTGTGTGTGCATAAAAAAGTTCACATCAATTAAAAACTAATTTATAATCCCTGCAAAAAAATTATAAAGAAAATAATCACTTTCCCCCAATTATAGCATCAAGTGTAATGGTGGAAATATAAAGTGGAAAGTGGTAGCACAGTGGTTAATGTGTTGAACTGCTAATTGGAATTGCCACTGCTGGGCCCCTGAGCAAGGCCCTTAACTACCAATTGTTCAGTTGTACAAAAATAAATGTAAGTCTTTTTGAATAAAGGTGTGTGCTGTAAATATTAAAATATAAACAAATAGAATAGAAAGCCTGTGATGATGTACTGATAATAATACCCTTACACCATTTATACTTGCTGAACAGAGTTGTGTACTATTTTTCTAATAATACTTATGAATAAATGATAATTAAACTCCACATTTTTTACTAAACTTTGTTACACAAGGACTCTTACATATGTCTAAAGCCTAAAAAAATCAAGAGCCTTGTGTTAATGATTTATTTTCCATGTGTATTGAGCGGAAAAGCTGTGTGGTGCAATTCAGTAATTATGTTTAAGTGGTGCCAACATCTCTCTTATAGAGTGAAAGAGTAAGAGAGAGAGGAAGAGTGAAGGAGATGGCAATGCTATATTAAGAAAGCAAGCACTCATTATTATTTACATTTTAGACACTCACAATGATAAAAACCCTTTTAAACGGGTGGGATTTTCATTCAAACATAAACACTATTCAGTTATTCATTCATGGAAAAAGCAACATTCTTTAATACACTTAAGGATTCTTTGGTGCATCCAATTATCCAGATTTGTAAAATCCACTTTCTTACAAAGCTCTGGTTTGGATAAGTGCCATGAGATACTTACTAACTATGTGTGTGTGTTTGAATATGTTTGGTTGTTCCCTCATTCATTCATGCTGGTGTAAATGTCTTATTCTGGCAGCTAAGAAATTTATTTATCTTTTTTTCTGTCATGGTGAAGTCCAATAACCTTCGAGATTATTTATGAAGACCCATATTATTAAGCTTTCATAAATATGATTCTAATTAATTCATGTTTTCATCTCCTATACCCGCTTATTTCCTAATTTGGGGTCACAGGGATCTGCTGGAGCTTATCCAAGCTGTCTCTGAAAGGGCAAAAGGCAGGAGGGGTACACCCTGAACAGGTCGCCAGTCCATCACAGGGCCACACACACACTCACTCCTACTGGCAATTTAGAATCACCATGTGATTCATGTGATTCAACATGTTTTTTGACTGGGGTGGAAACCGGAATACCCGGAATAAACCCACGCAAACCCACAAAATTCCCTCTCTGGGAATCAAACCAAGGCCATCTTGCTGTGAGGCAACCGTGCTAACCACTAAGCCACCGTGCTGCCATGATTCTAATTAAATTGAGCTATTAACCTATTATTGCTATCAATCCCACTAAACACCTTTGGGATGAACTGGAACACTGACTGCACCCCAAACCCCTTCATTAGTGCCTAATCTCACAAATACTATTGTGAATAAATGATTCAATCCCCACAGTCATTCTCTATAAAAAAAAAACCTTTCCAGTGTGGGTCAAATGTGGAGATAATTATAGAAAGAAGAGCAAAAATATATCTAAAATATTATGTTTATAAAAACACATGTAGACATGATGGTCAGGTGTCCTGATAGTTTTGTCTATATACAGCATATTAAAAGTTACAACTTAAAATTCCAACATTAGCATTAAGTTCAGTCAATGACTGTGACCTATGTTAAAAAATGAGATCATTGCATAAACATTTGCCAAGTTTATCCAATCGACCTTCCTAAGACACATTTCAGATAACCATAGCTAAGGCTTTTCAAAGTCAAATCAGTTTGAGCGGGGATGTTTGTGTTGAACATACAGAACAACTCAGTGACAAATAAAAAAATACACCATGTAAACTGACAAAAACTATTTAAAAACTTGGAATAGAAATTTCCACTCCTAGAAATAAGTACTTAGTAATGGTATTAATAATGAATAAACTTTATAAAGCTGCAGTGTATATACTGTGTGTATAGGTGTGTGTGTGTACAGTGGCAGAACGGTGGCTTGATGTTTATCAAGTAGGCCTAGGTTCAATTCCCGGACAGGGGTCTTTGAGTGTGGTTGCATGTTCTCCCCATGCTTGTGTGAGTTTACTCCGGTTTCCTCCCAGAGTCCAAAAACATGTATGTTAGGTTGATTGGTGATTCTAAATTGCCCATAGGAGTGAGTGTGTGTGGCCCTTTGATGGACTGGCGACCTGTCCAAGGTGTACCCCTCCTGTTTTTCGCCCTTTCTGAGACAGCTGGGATAGACGCCAGGTAATTAGGTAATAAGCCGGTATAAAACATGAATTAATGAATAAAAGGTGTGTGTTCCTAATCCCTATATAAAAAGAAAATGGAAACTTGTTAGAAACCAAAACATCTAATTTGCCTTAGCAATTGTTATACATTGTCATCAATTTGGCTCCGAATACCACCCAGCTAACATGCCCTTTCTGGGCCCATTTGGGACCACTGCAGACAAAAACACAGGGTCCTTTTAACAGCTTGGTGAGAGCTCCGTTACCGGTGTGAAACACTGGGCTACATGTGGTGTGTGTGCTGCATGATTTTAGGCTGAGTGTGAGCAGTCCAACTCTACTTAGGGTGGGTATCCAACGTATGGGTTGCCAGTAGGAAAATCTACATGGGAAATCATAGGGTAAAACTGTTGTGGGCCCCACATGGGCAAAACCACAATGAGTTTAATGTGGGATTGACCATTGACACACACTGCCCACGATAAACCCATTCTTGCCCATGGTGGGCCTGCAAAGCCATTCATTATGTGTTTGTGTTTCAAAACGAGAAGGTTTTTTTTAAATAAAGTACTAAATACTTAAAGCCATGGCCACAGGGGTTAAAAACTTGAAAGACAGGGATCAAGAACATTACACAGTGCACTGATGATTAAAAGCACTCTTTCCAGCAGAGAAAAATAATTGTTGTTAAAGATGCTGTTGAACTTTCCATGAAATATCAATTCATCCTCTCAAACAGTCCCAGCAGGACATCTCTTATAGTCAGAAAAGTATAGGGTAAGAGTAAATCATAAACACCCAGGGTAAGTGTGCACACAAGCTTTGTATTTGGGCTTAGTAAATGATCACAACATTTGTGGAACAACAGGGTTAAAGTGTAGAACGTCGGTCAGTACATTTCTGCCCTACCACCAATCACCTCTGTTATATAGCAGATCCACACCTGCAGCATCTGCAGCATCTGCATTCTCTTAAGTCTGCTTAACGTTGATGTGCATGTGTACTGTCATTGGGTGTGAAAATGAGCGAGAGGTATTAAAAGATGGAAAAAGAGAGAGAACAAAAGAGAGAGCAAGATATGCAAAGTAGACTGGGACGTAACGGGGAAGCAAGAAAGATAGAGACAGAGTCAGAGAGAGGGAGTGCGAAAGAAAAAAAAGGGAGAGATGGAGGACGAGAGAGAGAGAAAGAGAGGGAGGGCAAAATAGAAAAGAGAGAGAAAGAGTGGAAGAGAGAAAACAAGNCAGATAAACAAGGAGGCTGGAAAGAGAGAGAGAGAGGCAAAGTAGCAGCGGCTGAGTGCAAAATAGTTCTCCCTCTCAAACTCATCTGCAGGCAGAGAACAGAATTAAAACTATTTCCCTGCTGAGAAGTCGGTCTGATGACTGTCAAATCAACCTAACTTATACTGTACATGTGTATGCGTTCCCTCCCTTTCTTTCTTTCTCTCTCTTTCTCCCTCTCTTTAAAAATACATACACACTTCTCCTACTTCGTTATGTAAACTAATAGTGACATTATTATTATATATTTCCATATTATCCATTCAAATGTGCTTTAAATCCTTTGACTGTGTCTGTTGCATGGCTGTTGGTACTAACCATTAAAAAAAAAGTTGTAGAGTTTGGTAAGTAAAAAGCTTACCGGCTACAGTAAGTCAAATAACCACTCATTATAACCGTGATAAAAAGAAAGACACCTCAGATGAATCTAGAGGAAGAAACAGCATGAAGACTACATATAAGACAATGCAGCACTTCCTTCCTGTTGTCTTTAAGTCAAATCTAACCTATTTTATTAGTTTTTGTATTCTAATCATGATAATATTTTATATATTTTTTTAAATAACAAGGTAACCATTTATAATCACTTTGTAAACTTAAAGACAAACACATACTTTATTCCATAACAGGGGGAAAAGACAGAGCAGTGATTAAGGTGTAAGACTGCTAATTGGAAGACCAGGGTTCAGGGTTCCCAGCACCACCAAGTTACCACTGTTGGCCCCCTGAGCAAGGCCCTTAACCCCCAATTGCTCAGTTGTATACAAGATAAATGTAAGTTGCTCTGGATAAGGGCGTCTGCCAAATGCCGTAAATGTAAATAACAGCTTTTTTATACTGTTATACTATATGTTTCTTTAACAACCATCATTATAAATTATCTTTAACAACCATCAATATAAATTTCGCTAAGGATAATTTAGATACACAGATTAATGCTAATATCAAATGTCATGAATAGATAAATCGATCTAAAAATATTGAATCATCATTGCAACAAAAGGTCAGTGTTTATGTCAGAGTTCAGCTTGTCTAACTGCTTCTCCTGGCCAAGCAGTTGTGTAAGCTACAAATGTCCTTTTTTAAGCACTGCTAAATAATCTGAATAGTCTGAAGGTAGTCGAGTAAAGGAATTTGAGTGTTTAATAATGGGAAATGGGTTTATAAAGGGACAGAAAGGAAAGATCATCGATGCCAATACTGCACTGAATTTAGCTAAAGGGTGGAGGGAAAGGTTTGCATCTGCATCTCTATTAATCATCCACATAGAAATAATTTACTACTGCGCTGGTCTTATTTATTATGTATCATATTTACATCTTTTGTTCCCACACAGCTCGAACCTTCTCTGCCAAGTTTTTCTCTTGACTTAAAGGCGACATGTTGACAGTTTTGTGGGTTTCTGGGCTTCATAAGTAAAAGAAAAACCATCCCCAGCATTTTTGGTGACATGTGTCCTCATTTAGAATGGAGGAGGGAGGTGGAGGGTAGCTGCTCTCGCCCTAATTGAATGAGAGTCCAGGCACTGGACATGAAGAAAGCGTCCTTGCACAGTTGTGTACAAATGGAGAGTTAAGCAGGGTCTGGCTGAATGTTTTTAGTCGATTTCCGGTTCCTCATTTGTCAGCAGGAACATTTGTCAAGGGCTGTATTGATTTAGCAATATGCCAGAGATTGGCTGGGAGTTATAGCACTGTAAATCAGGTTACAAATCAAGACATGGTGGAGTGCGCAAATGCTGAAACGCTCGAGCTCAGACGAAGGTTAAATGTTAGCACATAATAAGGAGCGACTTTGGGAATTGCATGGCTCTTAGAGTTTATTTAAAAATCAAGGGACAAGTTCAAAAACAAGCTTTTTTTGAAACATGGATCTATCGTGGCATGTGGGTTTCGAACAAGAACAATCTGGCAACGTAAAGTTCACCGTTGAACATGTTTTACTCTGGGGAAATAATTTAAAAATTTGACACAAGTTAAAAAACTTTTCTGTAGGTGTGGGTTTGCGGATATGTGTGTGTGTGTCTGCGTGTGTGTCTGTGCTGAAGGCGAAAGACCAATTATATCTGGCATGAGCCTGACAGTGTTCACCTGAAAGAGAAACAGCACACCTACTCTCCATCCAAGACGACTTTGAGTGGCGTGATCAGAAGCCCTGAACGGTACACACGCTTGCACACTTCACAGGAGCCTCTTTTTAGTACACAGATATCCTAACACACACACACACACACACTCAAACACACATCAGCGATCACTTACAATCGAGTATCTGCCGTAGGCTTGAGGAAGCACTTCTCCCATCATCCTGTCTGGGTTTCACGCTGTTGTTCGGAGAGAAGCTACTAAGAGTTTATGACGAGGATGACATACCTTCTACTAAGCACATGACAGACTACCCTAATGACGGAATAGGGTCATAATTACACCTAGTAAAAAATAACATAATTGAAAACTATTGCTACTAAAAAAGTTTAAAAAGTTGCTTTATGCTGCTTAAAGTGTGGAAAAAGTAGGCAACATATAAGCTTTTTTTTTTAGTAACAGAATTTAAAGGCTCTCAGTTAAAGGGGGAAAAAGAAAAACATGTAATACCTACAGAAACCTGCTTAAACCTGGACATCAACATTAAATTGGCTGAAAGCCTTTTTATTTCCTCCATCTCGCCTTTAACAAATAGCAAATGAAAATAGCGTAGACACAGTCTCTCTGGACATATTTGTTAGGCCATTGGTGGACACACCCCTTTGTTCATCTTTACCTTGTTCCAGTAGAATATAAATACATTTTTAGACTTTTTTACTTAATTATGAAATAAGTGCTAGTGTGATAAAATGATTTAGGATGCTGTTGACATTTTGGATGCATTTACACCACAGGTCTTTATGCCCAATTATATCTGATTTTTTTTAACAATTAAAATAACTATCTTCCTTTAAAACTGACCCATATTCAATAGCTGCATTTACACTATACATGGCAAAACAACTCAGAGTAGACGTACTGAAGAGAAAAGAAAGTAAACGATAATTCATGGACTCAATAGACAAAGCCCTTACATTTACAGCATTTGGCAGACGCCCCATGTCCCCATTAATCTCCTTTATATATCTGAGCAATTAGAGGTTAAGGGAGCACAGCGGCAACTTGGTGGTGCTGGGAATCAAACCTCGATCTTCCAGTTAGCAGCTTCCCCCGAAGTAAAGACAAAATGATTATTCAGTATTTAGCTTTTTGCACTATATTTAAAGGTCAGCAAAACAATGCTCTCTATAGAGAAGAAAAATAATGAGAGTACTAATTTTTTATATAATATATATATATATATATATATATATATATATATATATATATATATATATATATATATATGTATATAAACCACGTTGAAGAACTGCGCCACCGTCAATTATTTAATGATGTACAACTGGTAAAAAGGAAATGTTCTGAAAATATCAAAATCCATGTGCTTTTTTCCTGCTTGCATGATTATGGGTCATATCCCACGAAAAAATTAGGTCATTTGAAACATGTGGTGTAAATGCAACCACTGTGTCTGCTGGAATAATGGTACACATTACTCTCGGGTTGAAAAAAAAAACGAACCTTTTCTGTTTTTTGGAACTTTTCTCAGAATACAGTACCTCTTGTAGGTTAGGTGAGCTTACCAGTGAGCTTCAATTAATATGTTTAGCTACCACATGGTGACAAAAAGCAGGCATTTCTTTCCACCTTTGGGTAAAATGAGTTGAAAGCCGTCAAATCCTTTTCAAGGTGACGCCTTTACATCAATTTCATTCAAGATTCCACCTGAACCTCATTTAAACTACTGTCAAATTCAGGTCAGTAACAATTTAAGACCGACAACCTTGCTTGTTTTTTCCAAACATTAGTGATTTAACCACAACGAAACAGGTTTCATCTTTATCGAGTAACAGAAACATGGAGCTTTCTGAGACGTGAGTCACGATCGCGATAGTGTGACATCGGGGAATGATGTACAACCCTCAGAATGATGTAACGGGTGCAGACGAGCTCCGGGATCGTCAACACAAGTTATTAAAAAAAAATTGCGGTACAGCATCTCAGTGCTTACACAACTTTTTTGTTTGATCTCACAAACTGTAAAAGAAGCTGTGTGGAACAAAAAGGTGGAGCCTAAGCAGAATTAAACCAAATCTGAAAGTTATAATAATTAAAGCTATAAAAAATTCAAAAAAACAACAACATTTGCAGCCTATTGTAGAATTTCAATCAGATTTTGTATGTACCGCTGCAAGCCATATTTAATCTAGAGCACAGAATGCGAAAGGTGCTTGGCATGATGACATTCTTGTGAAACACAGAAAACAATCCTTTCCGGATGCTGCTTGTGTCCTGGAGTTCTCGAAAATACAGGCAGGCAAGCACGCCATGTACGCTACTATTTTAGGCTTAAAAAAAAAAAAAGGACTTTCTTTAATTTTAAGATGTGTGTATAAGTAATATTCAAGCATATGGTGTGTATATATACAACAAAAGACTTTTATAAATCCTGCAGCTGTCATGCTTTGCATACAAAATAAAATGCAGTTTGGAGCTGTTTTCTGATATTATGTAAAGCGTATTTCATCTTCTTTCTGAGCTATTGGTATAAAACTTTTTATTTCCATCCAATATACAGTGTGTGGTTTCTGGAGGTGGAGACGGGGGTGGAGGTGATCGGCGTTGTGCTGATGTTTGGCGTGCATTATCTTTCAATTAAATAAATAGAATACACGTGAGCAGGCAGTTTAAAAAAAGCTGTGAACTCGAGCCGAAAATACACCAACGTGACAATTTAGTCACGTTTGCTTCTAAAAATCTTCCTGCACTTACCCACACACACCCACACATACACACACACCCTGACTTCTTATTCACTAAGCTTGTTCTTCTGATCTAAAAAAATGGACAATAAATAAATCAGGATCAGCTGATGTATTTGTAAGAAGCAGTCACGGCTTGAGCTTCTGACCTTAAACACACACACACATACAGTACATATATATATATATATATATATATATATATATATGTATATATAATTTTTGCAGGAACCAGTTCTTGTCCAGTAGTTCCTAAAGGGAATGCAATGATTATCTTTCAGTCCCTCCGTGTCACAGGCTGCTGACTTTCATATTCTCTTAACACTCATGTGTCCCCACATGAAGACAGATGAGTGTGTTAAAACGCACAGTCACACCACCTCCAGGGAAAAAAGCAATGCTCGGGGAACAGCATAACTCACGTAACGCTCGACCTTGGTCATTACGAAGCTAGTAGAAAAACTAGTCACACACACACACACATCGGAAGTGCTTGCATCAAGATTTCTTTTGCTGGCCAGTACATCATAACACACACACACACACACACAGTCAGAATGCTAACCCATACAGCAATGTTTAGTCTTTCAGACTCCGAAGCTGATATGTGTCACTGTTTCACCACATCCAGTTGTTTCATTGTTTTAGGAGTCGTATGAGGCTGATTCGTTGTTATCCATCTTACTTAAACTTAGCTTACAGGCTGCTCTGGGCTATTGACTAGCACTGGACTGCACGCTGGATGACAGAAATTCTATGAAAATGCTATGGATGGTCTGACAAAAAGAGTTCGGATTAGATGTTATGGCTGACTTTGCAGAAAAATAGGAATATCACGTAAAAAGTTGATGTTTTAGGAACAGAAAAAGCTTTTTGAGACATACTGTAGTTTTGTATTAGTTACTGTTTTCATTGTGTAAACAGCTCTTGGTATGATAATGAAGGAAACATTATTCATGAAGTTGACAGGTATTATTAGATTTGGATTTGGACCACAAATGCTGATATGATTTTGGGAATAAAAGCATTAATATAACATTTATGATATAGTTAATCACTTTTACCTATGAGTTTGTCACATAGCAGCTGTACAGAGACATGAATTGGGATTTTTATCTTTAATAACCGAGCCATTGGACAGGAAAGCCAGTAAGACATTATAAAAATGTCAACTGGATACTAAGAATGGATTAAAGCATCAAGTAAAGAAGAGTTATGCATAAAAACCATACATGCTTTCATATGCTTTACCTCACCTTACTACAACACAGCCCAACTAGGAACCATAAACCACCATGTTTTATTTTCCTCTCAATTCTCACTGCTTTCACTTTTCACTATTACTATTTTATTACCACCCAAACAACAATGATTTACACACAAACCGAGCTTTTTCCCTTGAGCAAAAAAATGCTAAAAAAATATGCCTTCGATGTGTATAAATAAAAATAAGTGTGTTATAGTGCACGATAGGTAGAAACTCCACCTGAGTTCTATCGAGTTCAGTCTATCGTTTGCACATCTAAAGTCAATTATAATATGTAATGTTTTTGTAAATACACTAGTTTTTTTTTAAATACACAAATACATAAATACTAAAATAACCCTAATTTTTGTGTTATATAATAATAATAAATAAATTGTAACTTTTCCAACGGACGCCCTGTAAGTTTTTCTGTATTGCAGTCTCTCACGTCATGTAGTGCGTTTTTTTTTTTAGGTGGAGAGAATGTAAGTAAATGCTAACAAATCTCCATCATTAGCAGTCAACACCGAATGTTTTATCGATCTATCTTTCAGATACTAGTAAATTTGTTCATGGAAGAGTACGATCTACTTTTAAATCCAAAATGCTTGTCTATTTCACTATAAATATACAATTATAATGATGTATAAAGTCATTAAAAAAGGATCCTCCAGTTTTTCATCCTTTCCAGGGTTTTTTTTAATTGTGAGACATAAAATACAAAAACAAAAACATTCAGAAAAACAAATTTTTTAAAAAGTTATAAATGTATTAACATCACAGAGTTCAGACGTTTCCTGTAGTTGGCCACCAGGATTGCAGACATCTCAGGAGGCATTTTGTCTCACACCTCCTTGTGGATCCTCTTTAAATCATTAAGGTTTCAAGGCTGACGTTTGGCAACTCTAACCTTCGGCTTTCTTTATAGATTTTCTATGGAATTAAGGTCTGGAAACTGGCTAGGACACTCCAGGACTTTAATGTGCTTCTTCCTAAGCCACTCCTTTGTTGGCTTGGCTGTGTGTTTTGGGTCATTATCATGCTGGAATAAGAAATCTTGCTGATTGATAGGATATCAAATACTTATTTTACTCACTAAAATGCTGTTGTTGTCTCTCACTGTTAAAATAAAACCTTCCATTAAAATTATAGACCGATCATTTCTTTATCAGTTCGTGAATGTACAAAATTAGCAGGGGATCAAATATTTCTTTTCATTGTAACTATATGTAATTGTCTTCTCATGTGTGCATGTATTCATTAGCGTTAAATTCACAAAAAGCTTTCAAAAAGTGCTACACTGAAAAGTAAAATGTGTAGGTCTACACAATGTATAGTCTAACAAAACACCTTCACCTGCAATTCTAATGAAAGCTCTTTAACTCTCTATGGGCCTCTGTCTGGTGTTGCTTGGTCAGGAGTTTTCATAATAGGAGTCGTGTCCCATCCTTTAGTTCTGGGCACATATAAATGCAGGGGCAAAAGCTGGTATGATAATAGTTCACCAGCTGTTAAGAGTTATGAGCATGGGCAAGGTAAATATCAAAGGCGTCTTTAAAAATGCAAAATGATTGCTTAATTTGTTAAAATATTCTGAATAAACCCATTCTGAAACTTTTTACCCAAACAGGTTATCTTCTATGAGGACAGGAACTTCATGGGGCGCTCCTGGGAGTGCACCGGTGATTGTTCTGATATGTACTCTTACATGAGTCGCTGCCACTCCTGCAGGGTGGAGAGCGGCTGCTGGATGGTCTACGACCGCCCAAACTACATGGGAAACCAGTATTTCATGAGGAGGGGCGATTACGCTGACTACATGGGCATGTGGGGCTGGGGCAACAACTACATCCGATCCTGCCGCATGATCCCCATGGTGTGTTATTGTAGCTTGATCCTATTATGATAGATTTCTTCCAGTTGGTGCATTTACTTGAAAATGACAGTGCTTATTCTTTTTCCCAAACAGCACAGAGGATCCTACAGAATGAAGATCTACGAGAGGGACAACTTCATGGGTCAGACGATGGAGGCGACGGATGACTGTGATTCCTTTATGGATCGTTACCACTGGTCCAACGGCTGCATGTCCTGCAATGTAATGGACGGCCACTGGCTTATGTATGAGCATCCGCACTATAGAGGCAGGATGTGGTACTTCAGGCCTGGAGAGTACAGGAACTTCAGGGACTACGGTGGCATGAGGTTCATGAGCATGAGACGCATCATGGACTCTTGGTATTAGCTAAAATGTAAAAAAAAAAAAAAGAACAATAAAAACCTTTGAAATAAACTACATATAATTAAAGAGTATTTTTTTTTTCATTCTTCTTGTTATAATACCCTGTCCCTTTAAAACTACGAAAATCCTACTCAAATAAAGTAGCCGCTTGCAATGTAGCAGCACTGGCGAAAGGTTTGATCTTTTGAGAGTATTTTAATATCATTATCTATTTTTACTTTTTAATGATTAAATTGCAAGTTTAGAAAAATATGTTAGTGGTTAATTCCAGTAAAACTAGTTTAGAACTTTAAAAATGTTTGCCATAATCACATCATCACTTCAATAGATTTATGCTGCTTTTACAAACATCGGTAAGTAGTCTAGACACCCCCTGAATTCTGCTCTGAATGTTTATCTCACCATGTGGCTTTCCATTCAGCCTGTTCAGCCAGACCTTCATGCTGAGCATGAGTGTTACACCTTCTGACTGTTAAAACTGTTGGTTTGTGGTGGACTTAGAATCTTTTCAGGTTCACAGCACAGAAGAATTAAGCCAAATAGCAGCAAATGCAGGTTAAGGGCAACTACCTTCACTGAACTAAAGTATAGTGGAACTGAGTTCTGGGGGCGAGTTCTTAAAGCAAGAATTTGTATTGCAATAAGTGAAAATAATCTGTTCCAGCAATAAATAATCAAATTAATAAAATAAATAATTTTATTAAGTAATAAAATGACCAATTTCCAAGACCATGATCATATTTTTGCAAACAAACCAATTAAAAATTTAGAAAAAACATATAAATGAAATAAAACATGAAATTGGAATAAAACACGTAATAGACTTACGACACCAATTTGTCTACAAAAAAATATAACATAGCTTTTAAAAGCGTGCAGAAAGCAACATCTGTATCATTGATCATCTCTTTCGAAACAGCTCTCGTTGACTAAAATAAAAATTGTGACCTTTGTAAACTCACTTTCATTTCATTTTGGATTAATTTCCTATGATGCAAATGCAAACAACGCAAACAAACTGCTTCGAATGCAGATTTTTCACAAAATGTCAGTTCTAACAGCAAAAATTTGTAGAGGAGAGCATTCGTATGCCACGTTTTCACTGTGTCTGGTACCAATTTGTGATGCAGGTATGCCTCATTTGCAGAACATATAGCACATTGTTGCTAATAAGAAGTTGACATTAACCGTATGCTTAAAAATAACACAAATGCTAACGCCAGGTTCAAGCAAATATATATATTCGGAAAAAGCCACCATCTACAAATTAATCCATGATGAACTTTATTCCAATGTTCAGAGATGCTAAAGATTTAACAATAGTTCATACTCATGCATTCTGTCATATAGATCATGCCTGAAGCTCCTTCTTAATAAAGCTGTCGTAAACCAAATTATCATCAATTTTATCTACCAAAAACAAATAAATCAGTCTTTTTTTTTCCTCACTGACAGTTTCTCAAAATGGCACAAATCATATCATTCTTCGGATGAATAATCATTTGAGTGTCTTCTTCAGTTTTTAAATAGTCCATGACAGCAAGTACCTCTAGGAATTCAGCGTCTTTTCTTTTATTTCAAGAGAAACTTTATGGTTGTAAAAAAAAAAAAGCAATTCTCCCTCCTTTATTTTTTGGAAAGTATTCCATGTTGTTTAAAAAAATCCTTGTGAAATGTAATATTGATTCATTTGTGCTAATATTAAACACTCTGGAACCTGTGTATAAAAATACTCGTCCAAAATC
Source organism: Bagarius yarrelli (assembly GCA_005784505.1). NCBI lineage: Eukaryota > Metazoa > Chordata > Actinopteri > Siluriformes > Sisoridae > Bagarius > Bagarius yarrelli. The sequence goes on along the minus strand of VCAZ01000033.1, from coordinate 1,466,215 downwards.
TGGTGAAAAGCCAAGATGGATACAGCTACATGGTACTATAACTAAATGATACTTTTTAATTAAAGACTAAGAATGCTAAAAAAAAAGGCTAAAACAGCTCATTTTAAGCTGTATTTGCCCTTAAATAAGGCTAATGTTAGTGATTCATCATGCCATAGTTGTGTTAGTATGTGGTTACGATTTCAATCATTGTCAATCATGCACAAATAAATTTAATAGTGGCTTTATATTTTATTATATTTTATGTTTCTCAGGGGTAAATGAAAATTTTTAATGATTACAATAATGAGTTTCAATAATAATGCCTATAATAACTTCCAGGAACTCCAGGGCCCAAAGTTACACTGGTAAGATTAGGAGACTGAATTTCCATTTAAAGGTTAGCCCCATTTATTCCTATTAAGTGGAAATAAGTCAGTGGATAGAATGTCTCGAGTCAAAGCTAATGATGAAGTTGAAAGAAATTTAGGGTAATTTAAAGATTTTTGAAAAATCTGTAGGAGAACTATTATACCTCATTAAATTTACTGCACAGATACAACACTTGTAATAAAACTACAAAAAAAGCTGTAGGTCTATAAATCCACTCAATGGGAATCATTATAAAAGACCCTAAAAACAACACAATGAAAATCTCAAAATCACAATGAAAAATAACCCCCAAAGGGTTTTGAGCTCTTTGTGCCCCCAGTGTTTTCTCTTGCTTGCTCATGAGTTTGCACAATAGAAGGCCCATGTTCTTTAGTCCTGGCCAGGTATAAATACCAGAGTTAAAGCAAGCAGGATGTCAGTTCATCAGTTGGAAACAGCCTCAACAAACAAAGCAATCATCATGACTATGGGCAAAGTATGATTTGCTTAATGTAAAAGATCACAATGCTGCTGGTTCTGTTTCGATGAATCTGAGTCTTATTTTGATCCTCTCTACTCAAACAGGTTATCTTCTATGAGGACAGGAACTTCATGGGGCGCTCTTGGGAGTGCACCGGTGATTGTTCTGATATGTACTCTTACATGAGCCGCTGCCACTCCTGCAGGGTGGAGAGCGGCTGCTGGATGGTCTACGACGGCACCAATTACATGGGAAACCAGTATTTCATGAGGAGGGGCGATTACGCTGACTACATGAGCATGTGGGGCTGGGGCAACAACTGTATCCGATCCTGCCGCATGATCCCCATGGTGTGTTGATGTAACATTATTTTATTATATAATTTGTCACCTACCTGAAATTGATAGTGTTTCTCCTCTTTTCCAAACAGCACAGAGGATCCTACAGAATGAGGATCTACGAGAGGGACAACTTCATGGGTCAGATGATGGAGGCGACGGATGACTGTGATTCCTTTATGGATCGTTACCACTGGTCCAACGGCTGCATGTCCTGCAATGTAATGGACGGCCACTGGCTTATGTATGAGCATCCGCACTATAGAGGCAGGATGTGGTACTTCAGGCCTGGAGAGTACAGGAACTTCAGGGACTACGGTGGCATGAGGTTCATGAGCATGAGACGCATCATGGATTCTTGGTATTAAAAGCAAACTAAAATGAAATAAAAATAAAGGAATTTTTAAAATCTGTATAAAGTTTAAACGTGTTTGTTTTTTTTCTTAATAACCATAACTGATACTAAATAATAAAAAAAATCTTAAGAAAAGGTTTAAGAATCAATTCCAGTTAACAATAGTGAAGTAGAGGTCCTGTTTTAAAAGCATTCTACAGAATTACTGGTTATTTTACACGATTAGACTTATATTTTATAATTATAACAATTTTTTTTAACAAAAAATTCTTTAAGGTACAAAAATTCTTTCTTTAATGTTCTGATATAAAGCCACACTAAACACACTATACATTTTTCCATTATAAACCTCTAACACATTAATTTATTGTGAAGAATTTTGAACCAGGCAAACCATGATATTTCATTAAAAAACACAAATTGAATATAAATACTGATTCGGGTCCTATTGTTTTAGTACACAATGTAAACTGTTATCGCCAATGTTTTAGTTTTAAGCACATGTATTAAATCAGCACTGTGTTTTAGTAAACCTGACCAGATCTCACTCAGTAATGTTTTAGAGGACTTTTAATCGAAGACCAACTCTTAGACCAAATGGTATGTGTAACAACTCCACTAAGGCAAGACGTATTGAAACCAAGTACAAAACATAAACTAAACTTGACTTGATAACACAAATGTACATAAACACAATAACAAACATAAACTAGACTAAACTGGACTAGATTACTCTTGAATACAACCATGACCTTGAATATCACCACGACCTTGAATACGACCACAACCTCAAGTACAACCACGACCTTGAATACAAATACGAATACGACCAGTGGTACAAACAATTATCCACAAACAGTCACGCTAACACAGGACTATAAATATACAAAAAACACATTAACAAAACAAGACACACCTAAACCAATGAACGGCACATGACAAAACAAATCAATGAAAACAAGACAGGGGAATCACCTGACAGGAAATAAACACAACATGACTGCCTAGGCCAGCTTAGCTAGCTATCATAGCATAGCTTAGCTAGCTAGAATAGCTAAGCCTAAAAATAACAAAACAATAACCACGAAACAAGGAACAAGAACCCACAAACATGAAATAAGATCAACATATAACATGAACAAAAACAAAACATGAAAAGAGGAAACATGAAACCAAAAAGCCTGAACGTTACAGTATGACTGTATACTCATGGATAATGTACCAAAAAGCAAACATCTGTGCTACTCACTGGTTTAATTGGAAAATAAAGATTTTATAAACAATTAAGTTTTGTGACGTATGCATAGGTTGCTTTTTTAATCATAGAAATTTTTAATTGAGGAAAAATCAAACAATCTATGTAGTGACTGCAACAGGGCAATTTCTGAATTGTTTGAAATTTTTTTCAATCTTATTAATTGGTAGAAATTAGCTTCACTTTTTTATTAGCATGTTTAAATTTCTCTTATAGAGCTGTAAATATGTACTGATTGAAGACTTTGATCTGAGCAAAAGTATTTTGGTATTTGTAAGAAATAAACTCTGTTGTAAAATACTTAAAAGTGGAGGAAGTGGTAATGCAGTGTTTGAGGTGTTGGACTGCTAATCGGAAGATCGGGGTTCGATTCCCAGTACCATCAAGTTCCATTTGCTGGGCCCCTGAGCAAAGCCCTTAACCCCCAATTTCTCAGTTGTATAATAGATAAATGTCGCTCCAGATAAGGGCGTCTTTGTAGAATAGGACACCAACAGCGGGTGACAGCGTCTCAACAAACTGAGCTCTCTCTCAATCAACTGGATTTCTGAGGTTGATACTGAGGGGTGTGGTAAGATAAAGACAGTCAAATGTCAGGGCTAGTCATAAAGCTAAAACATAAAATTACAGATTTTAGGGCATTGCGTCTGGCCAGAAATAACATAATTTTTGCATGAATATTACAGGGCTTACCCTGTGTGACAGTATGTGGAAAAATACATGCAGTGGTATGGGGAAAATACGAATAAATGTTGTAACTTTGGGGTATTTCTGACCAGAGAAGAAATCTATGCTAAAAATGGTGTTTAAACATTTATATTAAACTGATACAGAGATCTACTTAGAATCACAAAAATGTCTATTTAAGCTTTTGAGAATAATACCCCAAAGCCTCATTTGTATATAGATCTACTGAATGGATTATGCTAGTACTGTAAACCCATGGAACAACATTTTGCTTGTGCTGACAATGCACATTTGTCTTTTTTAGAACCGTTTTGCCAGCTTTTTTTTATGTACAAGACACAAAAGGAAAAAACAGCTCGTCTGTAGACTGTAAAGACTAAAATAGCTGACTAGTGAAAGGAATCTGTGGGTTTAGCTTCTCAATCAAAATCAGTTTAAATCTCCATATGGAAAACACGTCATGTAGCAATATAACAAAAGCTCTTTAGTTCTTTGTTCACCCTTTGTGCTTTGTGTCTGGTTAAAAGTTTTTTGTTCTCTTTCGGTATAAATACAGGAGTTCAACCAGACAGGTAAGCAGTTCACCAGTTGGAAACAGCTTGGACAAACCAGTCACCAAGATGATGGGCAAAGTAATCACCTCAAAAATAAGATTCATTTCAATTAATTACTCTTTGTTAACCAAAAAATGTGTTTGCTCAAAGTTTTAAAATTTATTCTGAAACTTTTCATCCAAACAGGTTATCTTCTATGAGGACAGGAACTTCATGGGGCGCTCCTGGGAGTGCACCGGTGATTGTTCTGATATGTACTCTTACATGAGCCGCTGCCACTCCTGCAGGGTGGAGAGCGGCTGCTGGATGGTCTACGACCGCCCAAACTACATGGGAAACCAGTATTTCATGAGGAGGGGCGATTACGCTGACTACATGGGCATGTGGGGCTGGGGCAACAACTACATCCGATCCTGCCGCATGATTCCCATGGTGTGTTTAAGTAATATCCTGTTATAATTGATTTCTTCCAGTTGGTGCATTTATTTGGAAATTACAGTGTTTATTCTTTTTCCCAAACAGCACAGAGGATCCTACAGAATGAGGATCTACGAGAGGGACAACTTTATGGGTCAGATGATGGAGGCGACGGATGACTGCGATTCCTTTATGGATCGTTACCACTGGTCCAATGGCTGCATGTCCTGCAACGTGATGGACGGCCACTGGCTTATGTATGAGCATCCGCACTATAGAGGCAGGATGTGGTACTTCAGGCCTGGAGAGTACAGGAACTTCAGGGACTACGGTGGCATGAGGTTCATGAGCATGAGGCGTATCATGGACTCTTGGTATTAAAAGCAAACTGAATTAAACTGACAACCTTTTGAATGAACTAATTTCATCTTTTAAAGTGTTTTTCTTTTGTCCCAAACACAATTTAATAAATGCATTACAACAGATAATAAACTAGCTTCACTTCAATGGAATCCAATATAATTTTTGTTACAAATTTAGGCACATCACTTATATAAAGTCCTTTTGCTTGAACATTTGTAAAAGCAAAGCAAAACTATTAAAAAACACAGTATATTAAGCAAATAATACATGTTAACTATGAGCGTTTAAATGAAAAATGCTATCAGTGTATATAATATAAATTCAGTTAATTAATTTTAGTCAAAAGAAGATATAATCTTTCTCAAAAATATGTTCTTATCTGCATTTTAAACATCACTAGTGATAAAAATTTCTCACTTGTATGTCCCAAAATAAATGCATTCTAATATCACACTCCATAGTAGTGGTTAAAGACTCATACAACAAAAGATACTCTTTTAGAATTAGCAATTTTTTAATCTTATAAATAAGATTAAATATTGATTCACTATTAAAAGAGCTATACTTGTGTTATCCGTCCTACTAATTTAACTGGTTTTCTTTATGAATGAACTGTTTGTAAAGTACTGTATGAAATAAAAACTATTACGCAGTTCTGGGTTACACCATGTTTCCACAATTTTAGCCAATTATAAAAATAGATAAAAAAAGATAAAAACCTTTAAAACAGATTTCTGACCTAAGGACAGCAAAAAGGTGAAGTCACAAACAGCAACCTATCAGGGGTTTGACTAATATTAGAACATTCTGCTTTAAAATAATTTGTTTATACTGATCGAAAAACTGCATCGGGTCAATTTTAAATATACATAACATTTAATAAAATAAATGAACCAAATTGTCTGTCTTGCCCATATTTTATCATGAAAAGCCAAAGTACCAAATCCTAAACCACACACCTAGAGCGTTTCATTAATTAAGTTGGAAATAACAAAGTTATTATATAAAGAGCTAATAAACAAATCAGAGCAGTTGTGAGTTTGGAGCTTTGCTCAAGGGCTCAATAACGGGTCAAACATTAGTTGTAGTAACCTTTACGTTGACTAATAAGACTTAAAAAATAAGACAAATGAGTTTTAGTACTGTGGAAACAGTACTGTGTGTGCTGTATCATTTCACTTATTCAGGTGAAGCCACAGAGCGAAAATAAAAATGTGCTGCTTCGTGACACTGTTTTAGAAACATTTTCCATTTTTTCCTTGTACTAAATGGTCCTTCAACCCATTTTTACTATAAAAATAAATAAAATGTATTCTTGAAAAGTTTTTTTAAACAAAAAGCTCAGGGCTTGAGACAGCAGAAAGAACAACAACATACAGAACATGGTTATAAAAATTAAATCTATTCTCGAGCTCTGTGAGCTACTGAGAAGTGTGAGATTGACAGTCTGGATTATCTCTTGCCTCACTGTAGCTTTAGAATTGAAAAAGGTTTGGTGGCTGAGCTGGACGTGACTTTAGATCAGACATTGATTCAGAGCCAGTATGTAAAGATAGAGGATGCCCAAATAGTGACTGCAGCGCTACAGGAAGCATGACCATAAAGGAGAGATGGAAAGTATAAAAATAGGACCTGATACAAAGAGGAAATAAAGAAAAGGAAAATAGGAACTGAAACGAGTAGAAACTAGAATTCAAAAAGGTTTAAGTTTAAAGCTAGAAAAGAGACCCAAAGACAGTGACAGAGCCAAAAATTTAGAGTGATCCAGATGTAAAGTTTACCTACCAAGGTAACACTTTAAAAGGTCTTCGTGTAGGGTATGGTTAAAGCAAAGATTTGTAAGAATTATGTTTTTCCAGTTGGAGTTTGCATGTTCTCCCATGCCTGTGTGGGTTTACTCCGGGTTCTCAAAAACCCACGTTTACTTATAAAGTCCAAAAACATGCATGTCAGTTTAATTGGCAATTCTAAATTGGAGTGAGTGTGTGGCCCTGTGATGGACTGGCGACCCTTTCCAGGGCATCCTGCCTTTCGCCTTTTTAGAGACGGCTGGGATAGACTCCAACAAATCCCTGTGACCCTGAATTAGGGAACAAGCGGGTATATGAATGGATGAATAAACAAATGAATGAATGGATGTTTCTCAGTTTGGTGTTAAAACTGTTTCCCTATTGGCAAAAAACAGAAAGAAAACAAATTTAAGCTACAGGTTAATACATGCATAGACCATAGGTTATACAAACTGAAAGCGTGTTCAGTTTTGCATGGACAGAATGGCAATAAGAAGGTAAAGCTGTATAGAAAATGACTTTAATGTACAAGATTTCATGGGGAAATTAAAGGAATTTAATTTTTAATAGCTTTTCTAGTACACACTTAATATAAGTTAGTATAAATTCATATCTCAAACAGATAAACCAATAACTGAAAAAATCTTTAAACATTAAATACACATACCAAATCTAACCAGCTAGACGTAGCTTAGTCATTTTGCTGTCAATATTTAATGAAAGATTTTTTTTAAATCCAACAAAACTCCTAATTTATTTATATGGCTTAGAAATACTGTATATAGGATACAATGCTTTAAATCTTACACAAACCTTACATTATGTTGGCTGGCTGAAATATTCCAAAGACTTCTGGAATCTAGGCATATTTTAACCTTTTATGGGACACGGTTTGTGTTGCTTAGTCAGTATTTTGTCTACAATAGGAGGCACATGGTCTTTAGTAACAGTCAAGTATAAATGCATGGGTTAAACGAGACAGGATGTCAGTTCACTAGCTACCATTCAGCTTGGACAAACCAAACGAACAAACTTCACTATGGGAAAGGTAATCATTTGTTTGATATAACATAGACTATAAATTTTTCCTAAAAAAAAAAAAAAAAAAAAATTTGCACCGCTTAATTTTAAATCACATCACCCAAACAGGTTATCTTCTATGAGGACAGGAACTTCATGGGGCGCTCCTGGGAGTGCACCGGTGATTGTTCTGATATGTACTCTTACATGAGCCGCTGCCACTCCTGCAGGGTGGAGAGCGGCTGCTGGATGGTCTACGACGGCACCAATTACATGGGAAACCAGTATTTCATGAGGAGGGGCGATTACGCTGACTACATGAGCATGTGGGGCTGGGGCAACAACTGTATCCGATCATGCCGCATGATCCCCATGGTGTGTTAAAGTAATATACATTTATGATAGATTTCTCCTGGTAGGTGCATTTATCTGAAAATTACAGTTTTTATTTTTTTTCCCAAACAGCACAGAGGATCCTACAGAATGAGGATCTACGAGAGGGACAACTTCATGGGTCAGATGATGGAGGCGACGGATGACTGCGATTCCTTTATGGATCGTTACCACTGGTCCAACGGCTGCATGTCCTGCAACGTGATGGACGGCCACTGGCTTATGTATGAGCATCCGCACTATAGAGGCAGGATGTGGTACTTCAGGCCTGGAGAGTACAGGAACTTCAGGGACTACGGTGGCATGAGGTTCATGAGCATGAGACGCATCATGGACTCTTGGTATTGAAAAAAAAACATTTTATTGATGCACCAACCAACAAATTTTGAATAAAATCTCAAACTGCTACTACAGTCATCAGTGTTTTTATTGTCTCTTCTGTATGCCTTTACCACAAGTTGGTATTAATCACGTTTCTACAGATAGGTTAAAATGTAATGAATAAAAAACCCATTGTGTTGACAGGCTTTGGCTCTACTTATGAAACCACTTAGAGGGTGAACCTCCTCCCACCCCCAGGACACAAGTCTTACTAAAAAACAAATCTAATATAGTTGCAGAAATTTGCAGAATTGTATCACAGCTTATCTTCTTTATCTGACCCACAAAGCTGTCCAACTCAAAGATCCCCGTTCTATAGGATCCTCTGTACTGTTTCAAAAAAACTATGTTAAAACTTCAAAAACAGAAGGTAATTAATACAATTCACTAATAATTGCTAAACATTTAACTATTGTAGTAAGTTAACAGGAGCCAGCGACTTTATGTTAGAAATGGAATCAACTGGTGGGATCTGGTAGATCCTATAGAGCAGAGATGGATTCAGATGAGTCATGGTACATAAGCACCTAATAATACATAGTTATATTTTTTTTAATTATTTTCGATTCCAAAATATATCATAGTTATCAATTCGATGTTTAAAACCATTTTCTATTTTTTGCTCTGGTTCCATAATCACTATACAGGATATCTAAATAATTGATGCTGTCTGTAGTATCCATCTATTATTTCAATAATATCATGTCCAAACGCATTTTGCTTGTGTTCCAGACTGCATTGTTATTAAAAATAAATGACAATCAAGCAAGACATTTACTCATCTAATGTAAAAAACAGTAAATAATGTCCTTACATAAACAGTGAATCTGACAGGACCTCTTTTCTACTTACTTAATATTTTGATTAAATCTGTATTGAAATTTTATTCTTAGGATTATATACTGTAGACACATTATTTTTATTAACATTATTGTAAGTAGAACGACAAACCTTAAGGCAGACTGGTTGTTTTTCTCACAGTGTGTGATAAAATGACTTCAGACAGCCGAGGCAAGGTTAGAAAGTTAAAACTTGTTTTGGTAAAATATATATTTATATCATATAGCTATGGGTATTCTAAACACAAAATCTCAGTTTTGGTCAGACCCCAATAGTTCTTCGTTTCTGAAGAAACATGCAGCAGCTTATGTAAAATAACACTACCAGGAACACCCCATGAAGTTCCAGCTGCTTACCTAATATCCAGCCTGGGTTTACCGTTGCATTTTAACCTGTCCAGGGTCAAAAAGTCTGTGATTCCTATTGTGGACACTCCTGACCTTGCAATACACCACAGAGGCTTTGTAACAACTCCATTGAGGCAAGACGTATTTAGAACCCAAGGGTGCACTTTAGTCACAAAATTGACAAATCATAAACATAAACTAAACTTGATTTGACTAGAATCAACTTAACTTGACTTGACTTGACAACACCGAACATGACATGACATGACATGGACTCACCAAGCAGTGGAATACAAACAATCATCCACAAAGACACAAGCCAACAAATATAGGCTATATACAGGACAATGAAGACATTAACTAAACAACAGACACCTGAAACCAATAAGCAACACATGACCAAACTAACCAATGAAAACAAGACACATAAACAAGGGGATCAGGAAACAGGGACACACGAGGAACAGGTATCACATGATAAGGACAAAACAGGAAGTAAACAAATGCATGAGCAATGAACAAGAACTCAAAACATAAAGCATGAACTATAAAGCATGTAAAATAAACATGAAAAATGATTAAATAAACATTACCATAAGAAACAAACATTGAACATAAACATAGAACACAAACAAGAACATTAAACATGAACAAACAAACATGAAACACGATCATAACCTCTGTTATACATTCTTTCCTTCACAATAGAGTTAATAGCGAGAATGTATAAACATTTTTATTTATTGATTTATTTTATTTTGTATTTTTATTTCTTTTGTCTATCCTTAATTGTATCTTAATCAATATAATTTGGCAAGTTGGAAAAATACCTTTTTTATTTATTTTATTTAATGTTACCAGAGGCAAAGCAAACTATTGTTTTTTGGTTTTTTTAATAATATGGCATGGATTGATTCATGTAATATTAACCAATAAAGTAGGCAAAAAAAAAAAATTCTAGTTCGCAATGCTAGAAAAAAAGGCATTTAAAGTCAAATCTACAGAAATCTACAGAACCTAAAAATTGCAGTTATTCAGTAGTCCAGTATCCCAAATAACCTCAAATAATCTGTGACACAACAAACAAATTCATTTATTTTGCTTCTGCAAATATAAAAAACAGCCAGATTTTTAATGTCAGTTTTATTTAAGGTATACTAAGACATTTCATTTGTCATGAAATTAGCAAACATCAACCAAAATAAAATTAATACAATAAATTTTTAATAGATGTATTAAATTATTTTTTATTATTGTTGAATATTTTTTATCTGATTATTGAAATTCATGGCATGATCGTCACATTCACAAAAGACCCAGCTCTTAGCTTGATTGATAATATCAATGTTTAACACTTGTTATAATCAATACACACCACTTACACAGATATGTTTTATATTCATACTTATTAAAAAGTAGCACCAATTTAAATGTTTTTTTCTTTCAACATATGGTTTTTAATGGCCATTTCTATCTAAATATCACAGCAGATGTAATAGCTTGTCAGGAAAATTGCTGTTTACTATGTTTTAGCAACCCTGGTGAGCTTAAAAGGTCTTGCAAGGTTTTACATAATGCTACACATGGTATTAATGCAAACATTTCAAATAAAAACCCTTCCATTCCGAATCTGCAGATCCACTTATAAAAGTAACTAAATAATAAGTAAGCCAAAATTAATATGGCTTGTTTACTTACTATGAAGCCTTACAAACAGAAAGCCAATGCAGAGTTACAGAAATCAGTCTGTCCAACCATGTTTGGCTGCACTTTGTTTCTGTGCTAAGACTCCAGAACAAATCTAGGACACTGGATTTTGGTAATGTCACACCCTCTGCCGCTAAGACCAGAACAAATTACCTGGCACCCTCAGTGTTATGAGACTTGGCATGAGAAATTGTATTTACAGAAACAATAACTAAAAAAGCTCCTTAGCCTCTTTTGGCAGGACATTTCCGACAGTCTAACCGTACACACATACCAGCTAGTCTTAACCATTTTATTACGTTCTGTAATACTTCCTATGGTGAAAGGTAATGCAAAACCGTAATCCAAATCCATTACTGATTCTTATATGAATAAAATAGCTTCATATTGTACCCAAGCACATAATTTTAAAAGGATGAACAAATGATAAACAAAAATCTCGATTTACTTTTAATATGTGGTCAAAAACGCGTCCACTATCATTTCACAAATAAAGACTCAAATCATATCTTAAAAAATAATAATAATAATAATAAAGACTATCCAAATCAAACTTCTGAGCTATTTTGTTTAATTGCCCCCCAAAAAAACAAAAGCTAAATGTAAGTTGTATGTAAGTTGCTAATCTTAAAACAAATGAGTATATTGAAGAAACAACGCCTATAAAGTAATTTATTATCGCTGTAAGATTGCTGATCTGTTAGGAAGAGAGCTCGAGCGAGAAAGAGAGAATTTAAAAAAGATTTTAGAATTCTTTTAACACTTTCTTTTATGAAATAATTTCAACCTACAACACAATTTGATGCTTTTTGGACTAAAAAAAAAACACCCCATTTCTACAATCACACCTCTACCTAGTAATTTGGAAGCATGATGACCCAGCGATGCATTTAGTCTAATAGGGCATACAAGAAATCTAGCAAAGTGCAAGTACTGACTAATTTGCAAAAACACATCCTGCAAGGTCAAGTGTGGGCCGTTCATCTACAAGTGCTTTTCTTTAATCACTCTGCGTTGTCATATTTGGCTTGCACTTTTAGCTTGTCTTTTTGAGTTTTGTTTTAAAACAAATTGTATGTGATAATATACTGTGCAGCTTATTTTCATGATTGAGAAAAATATCTGGAAGGTAGACATTCATTGTGATTCTGGATTTGCCGTATTTTAAAGTTGGTTAAAAAAATGTTAACAATAGTACAGGTAAGAGAAATGTGAATATTCGCCACTAAAAGAAGCTGAGGAAGCCGACACAGATGCATAATGGTCTTATGTTTATTTTTAGCCTTTTACGGTACTTACGCTGCATAACAAATTATACTACACAGGTGTCATCCAGCATGGTTGCTGACGTTGCTCCTCCAATATATTATATTCAGGAACTAACTCTTTTAAGATAAATTAGGAGTTTCTGGTGTCTTATATAGATGTGATGAATAAATAGGATGATTCTGTAAAAATACGTATGTTATTTTAAAACAATCTGAATGCTTTTTTTGGCTAGTTTCCAAAATTAGTCTTTTTTACAGTTTAGCAAATCTTCAACTTGATATTCACGTGTAATTCCTTGATCTGCAACTATTATTTAATGGCTGTAGTAGCGGTAGTGTTCTGTTTAGGTCCGAAACAGTAGTATGTAGTTGTTAATATGATTTAAAACAGATTTAAACCCTTAAAGTTTTCATTAAATCAGTTTATTGTGAATCATTTTGTTAAGACGAAGTTCCATTTAATACCAAGAGTCCATGATGCGTCTCATGCTCATGAACCTCATGCCACCGTAGTCCCTGAAGTTCCTGTACTCTCCAGGCCTGAAGTACCACATCCTGCCTCTATAGTGCGGATGCTCATACATAAGCCAGTGGCCGTCCATCACATTGCAGGACATGCAGCCGTTGGACCAGTGGTAACGATCCATAAAGGAATCACAGTCATCCGTCGCCTCCATCATCTGACCCATGAAGTTGTCCCTCTCGTAGATCCTCATTCTGTAGGATCCTCTGTGCTGTTTTGGGGAGATGTAAAGGTCAATTAACTAGAAAATGCACCACCTGTAATAAATTAAAATTAAACAACAGATTTAGTAGTGTACCATGGGGATCATGCGGCAGGATCGGATGTAGTTGTTGCCCCAGCCCCACATGCCCATGTAGTCAGCGTAATCGCCCCTCCTCATGAAATACTGGTTTCCCATGTAGTTTGGGCGGTCGTAGACCATCCAGCAGCCGCTCTCTACCCTGCAGGAGTGGCAGCGGCTCATGTAAGAGTACATATCAGAACAATCACCGGTGCACTCCCAGGAGCGCCCCATGAAGTTCCTGTCCTCATAGAAGATAACCTGTTTGGATAAAAAGTTTCAGAATAAATTTTAAAACTTTGAGCAAACACATTTTTTGGTTAACAAAGAGTAATTAATTGAAATGAATCTTATTTTTGAGGTGATTACTTTGCCCATCATCTTGGTGACTGGTTTGTCCAAGCTGTTTCCAACTGGTGAACTGCTTACCTGTCTGGTTGAACTCCTGTATTTATACCGAAAGAGAACAAAAAACTGACATAAAGCAGAAGAGTGAACAAAGAACTAAAGAGCTTTTGTTATAATCCCATGTGACACATTTTCCTGGTGGAGATTTAGACTGATTTTGATTGACAAGCTAAACCCACAGATTTCTTTCACTAGTCAGCTATTTTAGTCTTTACAGTCTACAGACGAGCTGTTTTTCCTTTTGTGTCTTGTAAATGCAGTGCACCTGACTCCTGTAAAAGAAAACACAAATGTGCAGTGTCAGCACAAGCAAAATGTTGTTTTCTGATTTTACATTACTAGCATAATCCATTCAGTGGATCTATGTACAAATAAGGCTTTGAGGTATTAATCTGGAAAGCTTAAATAGACATTTCTGTGTTTAAAAAAATGTTCAAAATATGATTAAATAGTCAAGCACAAATAATATTAGTGCCCTGCGATATGAAGCTTTATGAGGGGTCCTGACATTGGATCTTTTTTTATCCTACTATACACCTCTGTATTAACTACAGAAATCCAGTGGACTGAGAGAGAGAGAGAGAGAGAGAGAGAGAGAGAGAGAGATATCAATTTATTGGTTTCCTCTTCTAGATTTATATAATAAATTTATTCTATTTTGTATCAAAATACTTTATTACTTCATATATACAACTCATGCTATTAAAAAATAATAATTAAAGTTCCTTCTATAGTTTCACTGTGAAAGCTTGGCAAATGTTTTATACCAGGTTATTTTCATACTGGAACATTTCACTGTTGAAGATTTAAACTTTCAGCAAATCTGCACCAATTATTAAAATTGAGAAAAACATTAAAATTGGCCTAAAGCAATAACTACATGGATTGAGTTTACTTTTTTTTTACTTGAAAATGTAAAGGATTAATCAGGAATTTTCATCTGTCACTAAACTGGATAATTTATAGAAGCTTTATATTTGGCACACAATCATACCCTTTGGTCTACTAGTTGGTCTTATTTCCTTGCAAATAATAAACCAAATATTGGAAAATCCGATTCGACTTAAATAAAATAAATATGTGTTAAAATGACCTGACCTGAAAATATGACCAGTATTTATATTTACAAGCCACACCCTGTTTAAGGTTTTTTTGTTTAATTCTATTGCATATAAATTTGAATATGCTTTTTCAATAAAATATTAAAATGCAGCTAATTGAATAAACTTTGCTTTGCAATAAATTGGTTGTTTAAAGGTAAATAGTAAAAAAAGTCAGTGTTATTGTTGTGGCTTCATGGTCGAACATGGAATAAAGCATCTTTACACTATATTTTAATAACTTCACTGATCATAAAGAACAGAAAAACTGCAACAAATACTCTAAAAACCTCACAAATGGCTGTTACAGAACCTCATTACTATAAAATAAAATTATTAGAATGATCAAAATAATAATAACAATTATTTTTATGCACAAAATTGAATATTAGATCGTGTTTTTAAATTAAATTTTGTACTTTTGTTGGTTTAAGGCTGTGTTGGAATAGTGAATAGCTCAGAGAAAGCATATGCTAGCCCAATAAAAGTACATATACACTGATTGGAGCCTTGTTTTTTACTTATTGTGACGAATAGTAAACATTTGTTGAAATGGACCACTGGCAAGGTTATTTAATAATAAAAGAAATGGCCTATTGGTGTAAGATGTCAATAAGCAATTTGTCTTAATGTTTCAGTACACCAAACACTCTGTCTATCACCGGCAATGCTGTTAGAAGCATATCAAGAAAAATAACACAATATACCTGAAAGAGGGGTAAAACCTGGGGCTCATCCAAGAATAGCGTCAGCAAAAATCTAGCAATAATTTAATAGCAAATGTTTTTTTAAACCATTATGCTATTTATAAAATTTTTTATAGAATTTGATATAATATATATAACATATAATGACATGAAACAATGTTACACTTTATTCCACTTATACGGCACCAACTTGCCAATGATATTTTTTTTTAATAAACATCCTATTTTATATTATATAGTAATGGTTTTATATAGTAGTTAAATAAGTTTCTGTTTTTATGCAGTTTATTATGTCACTAAAAAAATAGTAACTCCTCCATCTTAAAGACAACATAGAATTAAATTGATGGCCTTTGGCTTACATGTATCTTTATATTTATACAACATTTATCCATCCATCCATCCATCCATCTATATATCTATCTATCTATGGGAGCTAGTGCTAAAATAATGGTGGAAGCACAAACAAACATAAAATCTACCTGTTAATAATGCAGGAAATAATGTTTGTAAATAGCCGATGGTGGTGATGTATTATTATTGCTAAAAAAAAATATATAAAAATGTTTATGTCCAAGAATTTAATAAAATAACCAGTGAATTTTATTATATTAAATTAAATTTGGGTTTATTATCAGTAGGTAGGTAAGTAATGAAGGTCTTAATACTAATGTTGTTCACTAGATAAACCCTAAAAAGAGAAAATAACAAAAGGCAGGACTTACATTGTGACAACACATGAGGCCAAAAATATGAAAACAATTTTGATTTGCTAACAGCAGAAGTGGGAGGGTTGGGGGTGCAAAATTGTCAGATAATATATTTAGAGCTTTTGCTTTAATCACAAGCTTTTTAAAAGTTTACAGACCCACAGACACACTCTCATTTGCCTGGCACCCTATGCACACATATACAATGGAGTTTTGTTAATAAAGTACAAAAAAAAAAAAAAAAAAAAAAAAAAAAAATAAAATAAAGTAAATTTTTAGAATTTCTTCTTTTTGGGGGGGGGGGCACATCCCAGCTTTCAGTATTGACCGACCACTAATGATATATCAAGAGAAATACGCTTATATATATATATATATATATATATATATAATTTTTTATGTTTAAAGGCTCAGCAGTAGTAAAACCACTAAGCTACCACTTTAGGAAAAATAAAACTAGTTAAAACGAGTAAATCCAGTTTCTACATGGCTCTATTACAAGAAAATTTTCTCTCGCTCTATCCTATTATTTACATTAGCATTTGCATCATTTGGCATATGCCCTTATCCAGAGCGACTTACAGAGTTGTACTTGTTCTACAGCTAAGCAATTGGGGGTTAAGGGCCCTTGCTTAGAGGCCCAGAGGTGGTGGCTTGGTGGTGGCTTGGTGGGGCTGGGAATTGAACCCAGGCCCTCAAGGTGGTGGTTTAACAACTTAACCACTACGCTACCACTTACCCACGTTCCCTATTATAAAATCATTACCCATCATCCATTTTTTACTTATATGTAAAAATGTATATATTTTTCTTTTTTTAAGATACAACTGAGCATCATTTCCATCACATAGTAACAGCTTTCTTTTCTCTACTATGTATTATGTGCCAGAAATATCCACATCTCCTAGCACATCTAATGATGCAACAGCAGGAAACATAGAGAAAGTGACACCAGCTGTTCCTGGCGAGCACTTACAGTGTCTGATTAACAGCAGTACATCATGTGAAGGGTTAGCGGGTTATCCGATTTCGCTCCAGCTCACCGTTTACACTGGACACTTCGCTAATGGCTGCATCTAATTGCTCATCCAATAGAGCAGAATAGTTTTTTTTTAACCCGTGCTATTTATAGCTTCCTGTCTGCCCAGTGTAAATATGTTCCCTGTTCTGACAAATAATCAATACCATAACAGGTGAACAAATATTGACCTTGTCTGCTAGAGTAAAATTGTGTACTGCAAAGCTTAAACTCAGCTACAAATATTTGTTAAGAGAACTGAGTTCTGTGTGGGGCTTTTTTGCTTTTTTCTATTAGCCCTATTAAATCATTTTGAACCATTGCAGTCTGATTAGATTAGAATTGCAGAAAAAATCTTGAAGAAGCATTTTAAGCTAAAATATAGAAAAAAAAATTATGCATACATCTTGTATTACATCTGTTTTTTGCCTGGGAATCGATTCAGAGTTGAATCATTTCTTAGAGCAAAACAAATCAACGGGTCGTCATGTGCAGCGAATGTGTAGAATTTAAAGCGTTTTTAACTTCTTCGGCTAACGCAGAACGCTCATCACCTGGCATGTGAGAGGACCGCAGCATAATTTGACTGTGCCGTAGACGCGTAAATGCATCCTTCTCACCGATTATCTGGTGTTGAAAAGGTAATCATAAAGAGCAAAAGTGTTGATGTGTGTGTCTGAGGGATCAAACGTCTGTATGCATGGATCAAAAAGGTGTTATAAATGAGATCTCGGGGAGCACTTTCACAGTTACTACAGTTTCATCACTTTTCAGGATAAGTGAAAATCACCTACTGTATAAAATTTGCACAGAAACACACAAAACACACATACATAATTCCTTCAGGTGCCATCGCCTGAGTTTGATGCTGTACTGGCCGTCAATAACACGCCAGGGTTCTGAGTCATAGCCTAGAAATAAACACGTGCAACAACAACATGTCGGTGAAATAATTTCAGCGTCTGGATTTATTTAAATATCCATACACTAGGTGTGATTCTTGAGCTTAAAAAAGTCACAATTGTCTCTAATTCCTAGTCCAATAATTGCTTGGATCCTTTCTTTTGTGTGGTTCATTGAATCGGCAGTGTGTTAGACTCGTATTAATCATCACAGGGTATTAGTGTATGTGTCCTGACTTTTCTGATCACAATACTGTTTTGCTAAGAAGGACAGACCTAGTGGCTTCATGTCTATGTTTTGACATTAATTCTTTCTTCTCCCAAATCATCTGTGTGCTTTCCATAACCTTCAACTCATTGTTTTCCTTAACATACATCACTTGTACCCTAACTAGCAATTACGCTAATTCGGTTCTATTCTTGTGAGCCAGTTAAGCTATCTGCTGGGAGTTAATTATCATGTTCAGTTGTAATTATCATAATTGGACTATTGTATAGGGCAAAATAACAGTTTGTGTTAAACATGGCCTCTCTTTCGGAACGTTCCCTTGCTCACTGCATCTTTAGTGCTCGTGTGCTACATTTGATTAAACGTTTTGTGTAGTCCTATAAAAATTACTAAATACTCAGAGAAATAAGACATGGTGATCAAAACAGGCAAGCATCAATTCGTTTTGAGTTCGAATGCCAAAAAAAATATTTTTAAACACCTGTTTACAGAATTCCCAGATTGACAAGCCTGGTATATTACACAGGGGATTGACTAGCGTTGAATTGATTTAAAAGGGTCTGCAGATTTAGCGAGATATCACACCAATTTCTGACTTCTTATTTTATAACAGATTGGTCTGTATCTAAAGCAACACTTGTTGACTTGATAATTATTCCTGACACAACGGCGTATTCTTGGTTATATAGCCTTTCTCGTGGGTACCAAAATCCATGGGATTAGCTGGAGACAAGGCCAGGAATTCCTTATTCATTTCTCTATTTCTTTTAGTTTATTCCTTTTTTTCCTCATTCGATTCAGTCTTCTCTGTCCTTCATTTGATGGCTTCAGGCTGATTCACTAATGTCGTTTCAGTGAGTGCACGTCTATTTCAGTATCGTCCTATCGGCTTTCTCTTTTCATTCGTCCTTCTCTCTTACGATCTCTCTCACTTTCTCTCTCTCTCTCCTTTCATTCTCATGTCCTCACTCTATTGTGTGGCTGAGATTAGAAGGACAGTGAGGTGTGGCGAGGGCAAAGTGGAATCTTATTTGGATTTGCCGGTGAATGGACAAGGTGAGATTGCAGGAGATCCATCGGCTCTTTTTCAGGCTCCCCTGATAATTCCTGTCTTTCTCCGTCACCAGTGTCTTGGCTTGCATCACAAAAAACAGGGTTTGACAGAAGCAAACAGCAGCACAGCTTGTTATCATGTCGGAAAAGATGCCTTACTGGGTGATCACGAAGAGGTGAAGTGACACATCGGAGTCGGTACAGATGTTCCACAGCATCAACCTCACCATTAGGGAAGCTTTGGATTAGTCTCATTATAAAGCTTTAGGCAGCTTGATTTGTTAATTTTTTTTATGTTTAAAAAAGTTCTTTCTAAAATCTTGAGTATAAAAAAGTAAATTTTTCATGAAATAAAACTTGGAATTGAGACCCGTTGAAAGAAAAATTTTAAACATTTAAAGTATTTAGAGGTTGCCCTCACCCAGAGAGACTCACTTTTATCCAATATGGCAGCTGCGAATTAAGGGCTTTACTCAAGGGTCCCAGCAGTGGCAGCTTGGTGGTACTAAAAATAAAACCCCTGATCTTCTGATCAGCAGTCAAACACCTTATCCAATAAGCTACCTACCATTTTTTTACCCGACTACTTACAAAACTGTACCAATACAGACACAAATGCTTGTCACTAACATCCTATCCTCAAGGGTACATTATTTGTACCTTCTGCATAGGAATGTAAAAATAGTCTTCCTTTAAAACTCATCCCAAACATATAATTGGGCCTCAAGGACTACTGTTTAAACTTTCACAGCACAAATACATTATTTTTACCCTGGAAAGTCTCTACAGTTCTTTATTTTGACAGGGTAGGATAAAATTGCCGATTATTTAAGCTTTTCCAGAAATAATTCACTACAGAATTCTGAGCGCTGGCAGTCAGGGTTAATAAAAGCAAATTCATTATGTAGTGTAGTCAAAAAAAAAGCCAATTAGGAACTAGAAATAAATTAGACTAAAAGACATGCACAGATTCCAGAGAGGAATCTTTTAACCACATACAGTAAGATCAATGCAAATGTTAGTTTCTTTATGACCCAGTGAGCAAGCCAAGGGGACGATTTCCAGGATGGAGCTGCTAAAAGAAACCTTCAGGGTCATCAAAGTTTTTTCTCAAGCCATCTGTGGAAATAAAGTTTCAGTTAGTCTAAGAAACCTAAAATGTTAATAAGAGAAAGAACTGCAAGTTATCTACGTCCCAGATTTGTATTCTAGTCCCGGATTGCCACAACTATGAATCATCCCAATAAAGACAGTGGGCACTCCAGATGAAAGGCTGGAAAAGGCTGTCACTCCTAAGCTAACCACAAGAGCATATTTAATTTACCTCTTTCTCTTGGCAAATGCATGTCTCTGTACTTAAGTAGCCCAAACTTCTACCACTTATGTCACTGTTCATTAAGTTTAGCACTCCTAAAGGAAAGAAATCTCATAACTGGGCTACGTCTCCAGTTCCCTTTGAGATCTGTTTGTCACTAATGATTACATTTTAATTTGTCATATTTAGCCATATTACTCACTTACTAAATAATGTATTTTCACTTTACGCAATGCATTAAAAAGGAAGATACAGGTGGATAAATCATGTAGATGCCACCTTATTCCATAAAGGTTGTATAGGCAAACACTTTACTCTTAATCTAGCTAACAAGCTACATTATTTTTTGCCATGATTAATATGGCTCCAAAAAGAAATAACTACAGACAAATGAATATTTTCTCAAATACCCTGTGCTTGAAATATTGCCTAAAAGAATATAGATTCATAGATTAATAATTAACTAAAAGACCTAATGGAAAATCAATGTCAATGTTCTTAACTGGGCTGATATAATCTGTTTACTCATGCATTAGGACGATGCAGTATAAATCATCCGGGGTTTCCCATTGGCTGCAGGAGTTGTTAAAAAGGTGTGGCTAAATTCCGTCATATTTTCCAACTAAATGACTAATGTGATGTAAAATTATGTAAATATAATTCTAGGTTAATATTAAAAATAAATATTTTCCTAATGGGTGGGTGTATTTACTTATTAAAGCTCAATAAATATATACTAAATGATCTGAATATTAGGGCCCGAATTTAGAACACAGCAAGAACAATGACCTTCGATCTTATAAACATCTTATTAAAGAAAGACATAAAAATGGGACATTGATTGAAAGAGATAAGCAGATATAACAGTGTTTTTGATTAAAATTGTCCTTGAAAGCTTTACCTTTACTTAAAAAAAGACAAACACACACCAGGGACTATTCCAGAGGGAAATTTTTAGCTGGTTAATAATTATCACAGCAACACATATATTTTGATAAATGTGTTTGCAAATAGTTTTATTAGAAATAGTACAGTAATATTAGAAAACATACAGTATAAGAAGCCTTGTATATGCAAATGTGCAGTTTATTAAAGATAAATTGATGTCTTGTAAAATTTTGAGGGTTTTTTTGTGCTCTCGGTACATAAAATTAGGATTCTGCCCCAAAAAATCCTCTCTTTTTGATAAAATGGTTCTTTATTTATGAACAAGTGTTGCAAATATCAGGATTAATAACACACGTCCCACCCTTCTGGGAAACCACTGTCTAAAGGGCAGTGGTGGCTCAAATGGTTAAGGTGCTGAGTTGCTGATCTGGAGACCAGGAAGTCATGGGTTCAAGCCGCACCACCGCCAGGTGTACCAGAAACACCTGCGTTTAAGCCCCACCACCGGCAAACCAACCACTGTTGGGTCCTTAAACAAGACCCTTAACCATTCCTGCCCCAGGGGCTCTGTATCATAGCTGACCCTGTGCTCTGACCCCCAACTTACTAAGATGGTCTATGCAAAAAAAAAAAAAGAATTTCACTGTGCTATAAAAAAGTATTTGTGACAAAATAAAGGCATTTACATTACATTAAAGCCACACCTCCTGATCGATTAAACGCACACGGACCAGAGACTAAATTACTACAATACATTTTATTGTCTGGTGGGAAAACTTTATAGTACAGTTAATAACAGTACCATGTTATTACAACTAAAGCTAAGGAAACCCACTAAAATTTAATTATACCATATTTGTACCTGTCCTAAAGAAACACTGCAACTATGGTGTCACCTTTTATGCCCTTTTGACTCCTTTAATAGACTCCAGGTTTTCGCTGATGACATCTGCACAAACACGGTGCTCAGAGGTATGCACATACATATGTTGACAGGCAGGTACGAAAGTCTATTATAATGTTTGGACCAGAAATATTTCTTGGTTCCATGCCTTCTACAAGAATATCTAAATACATATAAACATTTGAATACAATCACCTATAACACACTACCATTAAGCGAATCTCTTCTAAATAACAAGTGATCTAATTTCATACCAATACAAAGACATGTTTCTCAACAAAAAGATGAAAAAGGTCTGGTCATCCTTAAAAACACAGGAGGTGAGTTCTGTGAATAAAAATCCTTCTGGTCACATCTGCCATGTTGCACAATCGTGTCACTGTGCCAGCATGTGGTGCAGACAGTTTTTGATTGGTTATTCTGATAGATTGCTGATCTGAAATCAGCGCTGACACTGAGAGCGACACTGAGACACGTTGGCAGATTTTTAATGGAAGACGCCACAAGAGATGAGATCTGTCACTGGCATAATTTGATATGAATCTCCGCTGCCGTTAATTTGGACTTGCTTCCCAACAGAGCTGTTTCTTTCACGGCTCCTTTTCTTCCTGTCTGCTCATCCATGTTTTCTGTTCTTTTTCCCTTCCCTTTTGTTTCCGCATGTTTCTAATCCTATGCAAATCCTATGCAGCGGCAGCTGTCGCCAATTTCGTGTCACAGTTCCTCCTCTCTCCTTCTGACAGTGAGACAGTGCAAGAAAAACAACAAAGACAGAGAAAGAGAGAAGGAGAGAAAAAAAGGGAGAAATGAAGACATGCATGAGTAAGAATGAAGGCAGAGAAAGTTCACTTTCTCCATCTAGAAGGTTGGCATGGTTCTCACCGAATGAAATATAAGCTGATGCGCACCGATGCCAGAGCAGAAAGCTGGCTGTAAGATTTAATATCCAGTGAAGAATTTGGTCAATTATAGCCCGGTTGTAAATAACGAAATCAGCTTGATAGCTAGCCTCTGAATAAACACATACTTCTTTATAACCCAATAGTGTCGAGCTCTTGATTATGATTGGTCAATAAGTGTTAATGTTCAATATTCACAGACGACATCAACTTTTACTGGTTTGTATTACAGCACTCTTTTAATACTCTATACTCTCTACAATAATGATTTTGTTGGACCCAAATAGCTTAAATAATTATACTATTAGCGCTGAACCTGCTTAAGTGACTCTGTCCCACTTAATAGTATAAATTTAAAATTTAAAATCTTTTAATAATCTTTTTATTCTTTGTCATCTTGGTACCCCAGTCACCCAATCCGATTGGTGAAACAGCTTCCAAATATTCAGCATAAATACTTAACCTTATAAAATTCCCTGATACTAATAATAAAACTTTTGGCTCTTTGGACTGAATCATCATTATGATCATCACTTGCATGCTGTTTTGGCATTTAAGTAATCCATCTATCCATTATCTGCAGTATTTTCCCTAATCGAGCATCAGCCCATGGTGAAGAAGAGTTATACACAATTACAAATACCCTCTTTTTAGATTATTAATAATAAAGTGATGCCAATCAGAGTACAAGTAGTTTTTTTGACCTATGGAGGAAACATAAGTACATAAAGGAGACCCCTAAAGCATGGGAAGAACATGAATATTTTGCATACACAAGGCAGGGGAACGAACCAACCCCCAAACCTTAAAATGCAAGGCAAAGTGAAATGACAACTAGTAGGAGATCATGCCTATTTTGTAATAGCAATAGTAATAATACTATTAATATCATTATCATTACCACCATCATTATCATTTAAACCATCCACATTATTATTATAAATAGCAACACACACACTGTAATGTCTGACCAGGTTCATACTGCCTTCCTAAAAAGCTGAAAATAATGAAATTTGGTTGGTAACAGTGACTGAACTGAATCCAAATTACCCTATTGTGGAATATTTTTCTATCACCACACCCCTGTCATGTTTTATTCCTGAGTGCCAAACGCTAAGCTGAAAGCGGGTATGGCAGCTGTAACGAACGAGAAATGACTCTATAATTAGTGTAATAAGAATGCTGGAAATGGAATGGGTGTTTGGTATTGTGGTGGCGAATGTTGCATTAGAGACCAGATTTCAGCATGTGACAGGAATAAATGAGGAAATATCACAGTGCTAAATGACTGAGAATATAACGTTACCTTAAAGCATGTTAATAAATACAAGCTTAATTACTTAATAGCTACGACTTAAGAGTAAGCATGGGGATAAAAGCCTAACCTGACCCTAACCCTCTCACCCCTAACCCGACATAAAATAGGTATACCCTAACAGCTAATTGATGTTTAATAATTTATCTGACTTATTTGATGTAACTAAGTCACCTATAGGTAGTTATGTGACATACAGTGCCATACATCTAAACCAGATCAGTTTTATGAATTTTAATTCAGAGAAAATACCCATAATCCTTTGACTGCCACATAACTAATGTTATGACAGTGTCATAAAACTGAGAGTGTCGCATAAAAACTGGAGGAAATGTGCATAAATCTGACGCAACAGCCTCATGTCCTGGCTATTATTAGAAATATGACGTTCTCTTCATTTAAGAGTCAAAAAACGCACATAACTCTTTTTTTTACACTGTAATAATTTCACTGTGCAATACCGGTGCTTCTATAGCTAAGCATTTTTTTCGAAGCAGTAGTTAAAATACAATCATTTTAATAATGGAAAAAAACACTATGGGTCAACATTAATTAGTGTTGACCATCTACATCCTGTTACTTCCTGAATTTGATGTAAACATTTCAGAAGTTCTCATGCACTCCTTCAATGTAACATTTATACAACTAAGCAGATAAGGGCTTTGCTAAATGTCTCAGCAGTGGCAGTTTAGTGGTCTAGGGATTTGAACTCAAAACCTTCCAATCAGTAGCCTAACATGCTTAACTACAGTCTTTAAATAAAAGCCTGTTCTCTGACTCAATCTATATTACCCTAGTGTGTTTCCCCCCTTGTTATCCTATAGCATACATACATATAATAAAAAAAATATTTACCCTGTTACTATATGGTGCTACTTTAATTGCCCCATGACTTTTAAAGCATTTGGCAGCCCCCTATATCTATTATTTCAAATTGGGGTTCATGGTCTTAATCAGGGGTAATGGGAATTAAATGTACACTTTTCTGGTCTCCAGATCTTTTACCCTGTAACTCTGCCATATTACCCCGTGGGCTCCACCCTATTATAAAATGACTCTACTTCATTAACTACTACTCTATTACTCTAATCTATTACACTGTTTCTCTACTACTAGATATTCAGGACCCTAACCTAATTGCCCTATGACGGTAACTTATGAAGGAATATCAAAAAGTATCAAGACATGGCAACAGATGTTATCGTACATCTGTCTCAAAACTTTTTGATACCCTCTTGTATTACCCAATTATTTTAACCTACCACTCTTTGACCTTAATCCAATCACTTTATGACTTTACCCTATTACCCACAAATGTTTAAGTAGTGGTTCATATTATTCACTCACAGCAGTAAGAAAATCAACGTAAGCAATCAGCTCATTGCTGGTGTAGTTCTCTCTCTATTTGATATTAATTACATCACTAACTTTAACCTTAGCAGTGAGCCTTACTGTGTGTGTGTGTGTGTGTGTAGGAAGTGGAGTTTTTTTGTTCAACTTTCAGAGAAGATGGTGGGCTCTGTGAGAACTCTGTGAAATCATGCTGTTTCTGTGAAATCTGTCTCTCGTGGTGTTCTCAAATTGGCCCAACATTACGGAACTGCAATGGCTGTCGACTCAACGTGCGGATAAACGTGTGACAAACAAACACCTGCCGTCTGTGCTATAAAGCGTGCATGTGCACGTCTGTTCTTTGTACCTGACAAGTGTCACAGGCTGCAAAAACAGAAATTTACACATGAAAACAGCCTTCGGATCTTAAACAGTCGTCTATTCGCGGCACCTATACTCTCGTCTCTGGTCGCTTTGATTTATCAGGAATAAAATCCAGATGTGATTCTGTCTGTCCTATTTTGTTTTGTTTTTTTCATCTCAACACCAACATCCTACCCTCTCTCAGTTTGACTGACAGGCTCGGTTGCCGTAGCGAGGAAGGGATGCTGTGATGCGGTCCGATAGAGTGATGAGTGTACAGACAGCAATTTGGCCTACAATTTGAGAAAAATAGAGAAAAGAGAGACAGGCAGAAATTCAAACACACAAAGTCTAGTAAATAGAAACGGAGAGAAATGTGAAAATTTTCACACATTTTCACGCATACACACACACACACACCATATTTATTATATAATGTCAATCCATATGTATAAGCAAAATCTGCTTGGAAGGACATTTATGAGGATTTCTATTT
The DNA here is from genome assembly GCA_005784505.1 of Bagarius yarrelli. Classification (NCBI taxonomy): domain Eukaryota; kingdom Metazoa; phylum Chordata; class Actinopteri; order Siluriformes; family Sisoridae; genus Bagarius; species Bagarius yarrelli. The sequence continues at coordinate 1,439,223 of VCAZ01000033.1, read as the reverse complement.
CTATAAATTGAATAATAACTCTTGCCCTTCACCTTTAAGTTGGAAATCACTTTAAACACCCCACCCCACCTCTATCTCTCTCTTCTTCTTCTTCTCCCTGAGTGGATGTTTATTGCAGTAGGTGATGACTGTGTGGAGTACTGTTCCAGTACATTAGTGATTTATTACTCCATTAGTTACTCCTCACACACACACACACACACACACACTCACATACACCAATTTAGACAGTATAGCACTCCACTAGGGGCCCAGGCACCACAATGCCTGGGCTCTCTCTGTACTCACATTTTGAGAAGTTTAATTAAAAATAAATTAGTTTTTCATGGTAGAAACAGAGATGTTCTGGTTTCAGATGTTCAGATGTTCACACTGCAGGCCCACAAACCACATTGAATCTGATCTTCACAATTCCGATTTGTGCCACTTTTATATGGTATTAAATTCGACACAGGACAGATGTCAGTGTCAACAGTTATGTCAGAATTCTTTCGATCGACATTTGTCATTAATCTGCACTGACGTGTACTACAAACAGTTGATATATAGTCATTTTTTTTTAACTACAGAAAAAATCTGATCTGAGCAAAAATATGAATTAAGCACTAAGCTTTGCAGTGCAAACGTAGCCTCATATTAGGTATTGGCTAAGCTGGATGTATACTCAGACATCTTTTTATTCTTTATTCTGACTGGTCAGAGGTATGTGAGTGCGCTTCTAATGTATTATTGTTTTTATAGTAACCAGATCCAGTCTAATTGAAAATAAATTAGTTTCTCATGGTAGAAACAGAGATGTTCTGATTTAGACCTTTAAGCTATGTTAACACTGCAGGCAAATGTGGCCCAAATCCGATTTTTTGTTTTTATAGTAACCAGATCCAGACATAGATCCAGACATTCACTATACTGACATAACACTATAAATAAATAGCTTTTGACCTGACTTAGCCATTGTTTGGACCTAACTTTAGCAAAATTTTCTGGGCAATGTTAACACGCTGAGTTTGATGGCTTTGTTTTAAAATCCCAACAGTGGTACATTTGCAGACAAGGCATTTAAACTGGGATGCTGGTTCAAAGAGGGCTTTAAAACAGATCTTACTAATGCAATGTTTGTAAGCAGGCAAGGTTCAGGAACAGAATTCAATAGTGCACACCATAGACAATGAATAATCCATAATCCAGTGAACCAATAAACACACCAAAGGCCTAGTACGATGTAAATCAGTCAAGAATGATCAAGGTCTTGAACATGCTATGATTGGCAAAACTTTACAAGCAGCTACTACACATAAGCTGCTTTTTAAAGTATTACCAGAATTTCTGAAGTAAATTGCCTGCTGGGAGGAAGCAGAGAGGTCCTGAGTTCTTGTTAGCGTTTGACAGCATGCAGACTTTACCAGACTGATTATGTCTACTGATAGTCTGTGTGTTAAGATAGTTTATTGCTAACACACATCTGTTAGACATGAAACTAATAATCTTAAATTGGTTCAGTTCACCCATCAGAGTGAATACAATTTAGAAGACAAACAGCTGCAGGGAAGCCAGTTTTCTCTACAGATGTCCTCTAGTTAACACTTATAAACCGAAGACTCTTGCGAAAGATCTTTTTCTCTCTGTTTTACCTTTCAGTATACCAGTCAGTCGGTAGAAACAGTGTAAGTCCTGGAGGAGTCTCTGGACCATTAAAGCAATTCTAGACACCAAGGTTAGTCTCGCATGGACAGATCTTTAGACTGACAGCAGGTTTGGACTCAATAGCAGCTTTTATTGGTTAAGAGAGCATTTGACTGACATGTAAGGAAAACCATTAACAGCTACTCTCCTGGGAAATCAATGCTCCCACAGAAACTGAACGAAATTCAACAATAGATCATTAATTTGAGAAAGTTATGTAAGTGAAACAATTATCAGAATTAAAGTAATAATAAAGAGCTGACATGCTGCTACCAGACTGTAGTTTAGAAACTGCTGATCTCCTCACACAGTGATCTTGATTAAAATGATCAGAGACAAATAGGCAGACTAACACAAGGAAGACTATAGTAGCTCGAATAAGACTTAGAAACAGGGGGAAGTGGTGGCTACCAACCCGAAGACTGGGGTTCTATTCCCAGCTCCACCAAGCCACGACTGGTGGAGCCCCGAGAGCAAAGTCTTTAACCCCCGATTGCTCAGTTGTATAAAAGAGATAAATGTAAGTCGCTTTGGATAAGGGCGTCTGCCAAATGCTGTAAATGTAAATGTAGAAACACGGGTGGGCATAAACACAACACAAAATGCACAACACAGAAATGTTAAAAAAAATTAGAACTCACAGCACCTCAAAACCGTGACAAGTTTGAGCCGCAACATCGAAAGACAGCATAAGGTTTCGTTTCTGTCTGCCAGGAAGCCTCGGCTACTCTGAACACTGGCTAATGCAAACTGGACTCCTAGTAGTAACCTTCCTTCCTACGAGAAGGAAATTATTTTCTTTTTAAATAGCTTTTCACACACAACCTCATAAACTTAGCTGGTGAATGGTGGCGCTTTATTTTAATAAAGTCCTGTATGGCTTTAGAAATTCATCACTGTTTGTCTCACTAGCTGTGTGAGTCCCTTTCCAGCAGACTTGTTAACTCTGCGTTACCATTTCCTAGAAAAAATAATTGAACCATCATTAGGTGAAATTATTTATTCATGAGCTGTTCTAAATGTATAAATTGGCACAGTCTCTCAACAGCCAAAAAAACGTAATGTTCGCATTTAAAGTTTAATTAATCAAGGCGTGTAAAAAGAGAAGTGCTAGATTATTATGCTAAAATGAGTTTAGTAAGATAAGCTAGTGGTCCATACTCATGTCATATATGACAAATTTGCTTTTTACTTTTTAAAACTGTAACTAGGTAGCTAGTTCGACTGTTTCGTGTCTGTTTTACGAAAATTTTAATTAAAGAAACCTGGGATAGATGAATCAAGGATAGTTTACCAGGCAAAATAGCTTAGCAGCAAAGAGAGTTTGACACTTTGTCTAAATGTTTTAATAAGGATAGTGAACGCTTCAATGTTGGCTTATATATGGCAAATTTTTTTTGTAAAACAAGGCCTTCTTTGTCATTTAGGGTTCATAAAAACACTAAATAGAATTTCCAGTATTTAAGTATTTATTGGCCAGGTATTTGTTCTGTATTTGTTCAGTATTAAGTATTTATTGGCCAGGTATTTGTTCTGCATGTCTTGTCCTGAGCGCCAATTGTCAAATGACAGTGCACCTCCTGTAACTCCTCTTGTTCTAATTCCCGCAGTAGATACACCTTTTGAGAGAAAAGGAGTTGATGTTGTTGGACCTGTAGAGAAAAGCCAAAAAGGAAACAGATTTATTTTGGTTATTTATGATTATACCACAAGATATTCTGACACATATCCCCTGAGAGAGATTACTGCAAAACAAATAGCAGCCATACTACTACACAGATTCATCCATGTAGGTATCCCTAAAAAGGTATTAAGGAAGTGGTAGATATTGGACTGCTTTAGATTTGCTCAGTTGTATAAATGTAAGTCACTCTCGATAAAGGTGTCTACCAAATAGTGTAAATATATTAACAGATCGAGGTCCTGATTTTATGACACATTATAAGTTTTTTGGCATTAGGAGATTTTACCTTATACCACCCCCTAGACTGATGGTCTGGTGATCGACTGTTGCCGGTTATAAAGCGGGAGTTGGAGGTGATGCAAAGACTAGAGGTAATAGAACCCTTAACTAGTGAGTGGAACAACACTAATGTACTGGTACCAAAGTTCAGAAGTCAAGCCAGATTCTGAGTGATCCAGACTCTAACCCCTATAAATTAGCAGCATGTATGTTTAATTTGCTTCATATTCTCAGTTAAGAGCTGCACGTAGCATTTATTTTTTTGTTTTTTGTTTTTCTTTTCACTCACACACTCCTGGAGATACATTTTCTAAGCACCTGTAAAATTTCCAAAATCCTGTCGTATTTCTTACCTTCGTTGTTTAGCTTCCTAACAGTTCTGTTCGTCTTGCTGGTATTAAGGATCAGGTTATTGTCAGCGTACCAGCCGCCCTGCTCTCTATAATCTGACTCATTATCATTGTTGATGAGGCCAATCACCGTGGTTTCATCTGCAAACTTGATTATGGTATTAGAACCATTCACAGGCCTGCAGTCATAGGTAGAAATAGAAAACAGCAAGGGACTCAGCACACATCCATATGGAACATCAGTGTTCAATATGTTGTCTAAATATACAGAATTTTACTGTAAAAATCACTTTTTTTCCTTGAGCAGAATCCATCAAGCTATCATGTAACGCTTAGTCCACAAACTTACCCATATGCACACACATACAGACATACAACATGCAGAAAGTCAAAGTTGTTTTAAAGTCAAATGGATTGTAACAGTAGTCAGAGCCCTGCCCAGAGAAATAGGCAATGTGTAGAACAAAAAACACTCATCAATTTTAGATGAGTAACTGTATATGCTGTGGTCACACGCTTACAAGTGTAAGATTTCGAAACAGCATGTTCAAAAAGCTGTGCACATGTGGAAGAATAGATGAAATGGAGAAACCACACATAGACACTTGCTGTACAGGCACGCAAATAGACACTAACTGCACCCCACATTCTCTTTCGCTGTCTCACAGACACACATACACACACACAGACTACACCACTGGTATCCAGACTTTTTCTCCTGGGCCCCAAATTTGCAAAATAAAAAATATCAAGCAACCCAACACACACACTTTTAGAAGCATTTATTTAAAACGTTGTAATTAATTAATGGTACTTTTCACAAACACAGTGTGTAAAAACATCCTGAAAAAAGTAACTTTTAAAAAATCACTTTTAAAGTAGAAGCAATAAAAGTAAAGTTGGCTTCTATGTTAACAAATAAAACATGGCAAGGTGGGGCAATAAATACTTGGCCAGAGGGAGGAGCAAAGACGACAGCAAAGCAGAAAGGACAAAGTCATGTCCAGAGATGAGGCAGGGGTAGAGCCAGGTCCAGGGCCAAGTCAAGCGGCAAAGGCAGGTTTAGGGTCAAGCCAGGGGCATAGCTGGTTCCAGGGGCGGAGCTAGGTCCAGAGGAGATCCGGGGAGCTCCATGGAGCTGTAGGTCTAGAGACAAATCACGGTTGATTAGTACCATACTCCGCTAACTCACCTTTAGCAGCAAGACTTTGGACAGGCAGTGATCCCGGGAACACCTGGTCAGAGGTCTTAAACTCTGGTTTCGGGGCATAGATGTCACAGCATGCTCAGGATTAAGTCTCTTTGATATAAGCTATCTTCAAAAAAAAAGGTTTAAATATCCAAATAGACAGGTGAGCAAAAAAAAAAACATTTCTTCTTCATCTACTTGTATGGAATAAAAAGATCTTTATTGAGAAAATAGCAAAAACATATAAAGGACAAATCAAGGAATTAGCATTAGCTTATAAGCATAGCTTTAGCATAGCTTTAATACACACAAGCAACTTAAACGAAGTGTCCTGGTGGTTTACTATCACCGTAAAGCGTTCGCGTGGGCAATTAGCAATTTAACTGAATGCACATTTATAGAGCGGAATATTGAGGGGATCGAAACACTGCGCAGTAACAACAGCTAGAGGGAAAGCAAAATCTATGCGCTGAACACTGCCAGGCGGGGCGGCACAGAGACGTTTTTTTCTTTCGAAATTTCGTCCCTATGAAAACCTGACTTCACACTAGATTTTCCACGCCTTCCCCTTTATTATTACTGTGTGCACCCCTCACTTGGGAAACCATTGAGCTACACACACACACACACACACACACACTGTAAAAACATGCAAGAACACATACTTGCAAACTTGCTGACAACGGCCAGAATCTTTCTCACTCACTCTCTCTTTCTCTCTCTCTCTCTCTCTCACACACACACACACACAAATCCACTAACATCAAATGCACCAGGTGGAATTGAAGCGACTTTACCCCCTTTCTCTGTATTTTCCTCCCTTCCTCTTTCTCTCTCTCTTTTTTCTTTCTCTCTCTCTTTCTCATACACCCATGTTGAACTTTTGCTGCAAATAACAAACTGTCTGGACACCTGCTAATCATTTATGATTTATAAAAAGTCTCTCAGTGCCAGCATGTGAGTGTGTGTGAGTGTGCGTCTGTCAGCCTGCGGCCACTAATTGAACAGTGTAAGTATAATGTAATGATTTGCACAGTAAATTAATTACATATTCACTGTGGGGGAGATATGTTTAGTTATGCTGCATGATTCGAGCTTCTTACGCATTACAGAATACAAATAATAATACACTTATATTATTCTGAATATTAGGGAAAAATAGAGAGGTGTGCCATAACGAATCTAGGTCAAATGAGGTAATGTGTGCGGTAGTGTGCGAGACCTACTTTGGTAGCCGGTGCAGCAGTATTGGTTACCTCTCTCTCTTTCTCTTTCCCACTCTCTCTCTCTCTCTCTGTCTCTATCTCTATCTATCGGGGTTATTCTATAAAAAGGTGCTGCATAGCAGTGGGTCCCTCTGGTGCCCATTACTGCATGGCTTCCATTCATCATCAGCAAGTAAGCATTTCACTTCCATGTGCACCCACAGAACTCCAGGAGCCATTCATTAGCACACACTTTCCTTTTTGTCGCTTTTTTTTCTTGTTCTTTTCTTAGCAATGGTCACAGCGTACTCCTGAGTACCTTCCTGTACTTCAAGAAGCAGAGCCGTTTCTGCTGACGAGCTAGTCTCGTTTCTGCACTCTTACACCCATTCCACCCCCTGTTCTCACTTACCAGCCCTCTAACTTTTCCCTTTGGCATTATTACAGTTGGGTGTCTCAGTGCTGCCTCCATCATGTTAAATGCACTTACTGCAGCATTAAACTAAAACACTGCAAATGCTAGAGGACTATTACTTTTAATTATTATTTTAAATCTAATTTGCTTAATTGATGGCCCCAGATTTTGACCTGAACGTTGAGTTAACTATATTAAAGCAAAAATAATAGATTAAAAAATTGCTGTGCGTCACACATGCTGTGTTAAACTGAATGTCCAATGAGAGAACAGCCTAAATTAGCATTCCTAATCATGAATCACACAGGGTCTCCTCCACTCTCCTTCTCTCTCGCTCAGCATTACCAGTAAATACATTAGCACTTCTTATTCTTAAAAGATTTATGCTATATGCACAAGTTCATATGAAATTCCAAAATGCTCAGTAAGGAAGTATATTGCGGAACTGCAAATTGTTAACCATTTGCATTGTTGTTTTATTAAAGCACTGCCAAAACTCGAAAGGAATGGCAAACACCTATTTGCATTTTAAAGCCTTACACTCAAACATGTAAATCAGTGTCAGGGGTGGGACTATACTATGGGACGTGTTTGTTTTAAACAGGATAATCTTGAGAGGGCTGACTGCTAGCTCTGTTTGCTTCACTACCTTCTGGATGCCCCAGCCACCTCATCAGGCCTCTTTCGGGGGCTATGGGACCTGGTGCACCTTCACCCAGATTTATGGAAGCTGTGGGCCTGACCCCTAAGGGAAGCCAGTTGTCCTGGCCGAAGTCATCAAACCTTACTCCAAACCATAGCCCCGTTACAAGGAAACTCTATGCCCTAATATAGATCCCATTCATGACATCATTCAAAGGAAACAGTAGGACCTAATTCACTGCCTGGTTGGTCTACATTTACATTTACATTTTCTGGAATTCCCACAGCAATGTGTTATTGCAGGGCTAGCAATCTGAAGATGTATGTGGCAGCCATAGCCACCTTCCATGCCTCCTTAGTTGATAGAGGCCCGCTAGTAACAAGATTTCTTTGTGGCATAAAAAGACTGATGCCTAAACGGCAACTGAGGTTCCTCTCCTGGGACCTGGGTATGGTGTTGAGGGGCTGTGTAACTGTGTGTAAAGGGACTAGTGCGAATCCCTGTTCGAAGGGCATTCCCGAAGCTTTTCGACACAGAGTCTTGTTCCCTCGGGAAACCATGGTTGCTTGTCTGTTTTTGTAGCAAAAGAGAAAAATCTGCACTGTTAGCTAAACTGCTTTGTATAAATAATATGCTCAGATCTTAACAAATTATATAAATTTAAGTGGCTTTGCATAAGGGTGTCTGCAAAATGCCAGAAATGTAAATCTCATGTTTCTGTATATATTTTTTGTTTGATTTTTTTGTACACTTGCTGTACCATGAGTGTTGAAATGGCCATGCTGAGCTTGGTGTGTATTTTTGTTTTACCACACCTGATTTAGCTTCGGAAGGCTGGAGTTAGCTTATAAGCTGAGTCAGGTGTGTTAGAAGGAAAAAAAAGTTTACACACTGTCCTTGTGCACCGCAGGACTGGCAAGGACAAAATAAAACTTTGCTATGCACTCGATGAACTCGAGTAATAAAGGTTACACAAATGATTGTACTGTAATTCTAAACCTTTACCAAAACATTGCTGCAGTTACATTTCTATTACCTCCTAGTGTTAATTTAATTAATGATGTCAGATCATTCAGTGAGAAAATTCAAGCTCGGTGGTTGAGGATGAGCAGTGATGATGTCGTTGATGACGAGGGACACAGTCACCTTCCTGTTGTCGTAGAAAGTCCCAGTCCTTGCTCTTATGTTAGCATTTTGTCTTTTTCAGAAGAAATATATACATTTCAGGTCAGATACCCAAAGATATTTTTTTCTTTGTGTGATAAATTTTTGCTTTTAGTAGCGTAACTTAAAATTGGAAATTTGGTGCAAATTTTGCATGAATAAAAGGGAAAACCTTCCGAGAATAATTACAAGTACTTATCTGGTTTATTTCAGGCACCGAATCTTTCGGAGTCTGATTCACAAATATGTGAATACAATCAAGTAGCTCAAGGTTTCTATTTATTAGCTGTTACACATTGATTACTGGTAATACTTTTTTATTTTGTTTTATAATTCTTTACACATATGTAGGTAAGATACTGTACATATTTGGCCAAGCTCAGAGAGACGTTTATTCTGAAGCCTTCCTAATTTTCCTAATTTGCAATTTCAATGACACAATTATAATTAATTCAATACAAATTAATCTATATACAGTTTGTGGGAAATATATAAATATATGCCTTCCCTAACCACCTGTTCCTGCCCAAACTCTTTACTAATGGCTTTTTCTTTTTTATGTAGAGTAAAAAATGCCCCTCTCTGGTCTTTCTGGTCTTTCAAACCACAAAGTGGTATTTTTAGTTGACTACTAAATTTTCTCCTGCCCTTAAGGTTTTTTACCCCAATTAACTTGATCATCAACTCTGCTTTTTCTTGGATTCTGAGCTAGCAAGCTAATCTCACTATTCTGCTAATCTGCCATAATATGTGTCGCATGGTTGATTTCATACTGATTTCCGTACAACTCAAATCTATCTACTAACTTTAATATCAACTAAATCATGTCCTGGTTCATCTTGATCATTTTAAAGTTAATATTAATTCTAGGAACAAATCAATATTTACAGTATATCAGTGATTTAAAAACATTCAAGATTTCCTGGGAAAAACTCATGTCTGGTCGTCATGGAGACACCACGAGATTCTAAAAGAAACGCAGTATCTGTACTTATAATAATCTTAAACAAAGAGGGAGGGAAACTATTAGCTGATCCGTTAGATACCAGGAGTACCTTAAAAAAAATAAACACACACCAGCTCCCTGGGACCCAAAAGCTAACTTAATTTTTTTTTTTTTATTTAATAAAAAAAATACTATTTCAATCCTTTTTTTTTTCAAAAGCAGACTCTTAGAAAATCCTGTATAAAGAGCCTCGATGAGAACATAAGAACATTCTGTAACCCCACACAACCTGTCATATTTGATACATGATTAAGAAATGGAAGATAAATATTCCCCCACAGACACAATGAGAGAAAGAAAATGGCACTATTATTCACTGTGAGGACGGAATTAATAAGCTGTGGTCTTAGCTCAGTGTGCGTGCGTATTTTGTGTGCGTCTGTGTGTACCCGTTATCTCGCAGGCCTCCTGTTTCTCTTTCTCAGAACAGGAGTTGCGAGCTATTGCCAGTTCTTCACCAAACATCAAACGCATCAGCGTCCTTCAGCTTGCAGCTAAATAAGGCTTATGGTGTATAGGACCAGAAGGAAGGAAAAAATGTCCAATGAAAGGATAGAGGGAGGAAAAGAGGGCAAAACATCTCACAGATGTACAAGATGTAAAAAAGTATTTCTTTTATTATCTAATCAATTTGGCAACAATTTTAATTTCGTTTTTTTATTCTTTCTATTTTTTAAGTTTTAAAGTTAAAAAGACACAACGTACTTGCTTACTACAAAGTGAGGACAATGAAGATTTTTTTCCAGTACTTGTGTCTTTGCAGAAAAAAGTCACCATGACAATAACACAATTTATACTTACATGTCTACTCTCACGATTAGCATTTAGAAGGGATGAGGAAATAAGATAAGAAAATAGGAAAAAAGCAAAGAAAGAATAAAAAGAGGAAAGAAATAAATTTAAAAGCATGATTTACGCTTAGTTAAACAAGCATGGAAGTCATAGATTTTACAGTTTTGTATACTCCCACTCCATATTTGGTTTCTCAGATTCTTCCTTCCTTTCTCTCCCTCTGTCTCCCTCTCTTTATCTCCCCCTCTCTCTCATTCTCTTTCTCTCTCTCTCTCTCTCTCTCTCTCTCTCTGTCTCTCTCTTCTCTCTCTCTCTCTTCTCTCTCTCTCTCTCTCTCTCTCTGCAGAGATCCTCCCAATGGCAAGAGCTCTTTGACCTGTGAGATCAATACTGATGACTCTCGTTTGATATTGCACTATTCATCATGGGAAAAGATGCTGCTGCGCTAAGTGCCCTGGCAAAGTGTGGGGGAGGGGTGATTCACTAAAAGAAGCATTGAGTAAATATAAAATTTGCACTGTGGACTTAAATGCTGAGAGGAAATATGACCATCGGGAACAAAATCACTGCTAGGTTTACAATTACACATTTGTTACTATCAGTAACTTTAACTAATTTCAGAACAAATCAGGTTTAGCCAGTTAAATTATTATCATCTTCTCTAAGCAACTTTAAAGCCGTTACTGATCTGCAGGCCGTCGATTAATACTATTAGAGTCAGTCTTCCTTTTTATCAGTCGTGACTTTAATACCTCGTCCTGTTTACATTGGCAAAACACCTTTGAACCAAAAAAGGCACAGACTCCACAAGACCTCTAAAGGTGTGTTGTAAGTCAACAGCAGCAGATACTTTAGGTCCTGTAGGCTGTGAGATGGGGCCTCTGTGGATCAGACTTGTTTGTCCAGCACATTGCAGATGGTTCATCTTCTCGATATATAGAAAAGAAAACTCTGGCATTTTCCTTAAACCATTCCCAAGCAATTTTGTGGCTCACTGCTGAAAGAGAACGCTGTCATAAGGAAATATCCTGGTCCTGAAGGGCTGTTCTTTGTTTGCAGCAGTGTTTGGGTAGGTGCCACATGTTACTGCTACTTCCTTTAATGCTTTAATGTCAACATTACTACTATACTTGCTGTTTTTGTTTTTAACCTATGCAACAAACATGAGCTGATTTACAAGCCTTGAACATGCCCCTGCTGCGTTATCACCCTTTAATAAAAAACACTAAAAACCCCACGTGTCCTCTTTATGCACACATTCTATAGATTTATTTTTTTTTCACATTCTTTTTAACAGTGTATTCTGTTGATTTTGTTGAAGTAAACTGAAATGCAGAAGAATGACAGCACAGCATGGAAGAATCCTGAGATATACTCTGGAGGAATTGTTCTACGGCAGGTCTTAAACTGAAGGAAGTGAAAAGAAAAACTACTGACAGGAAAAACTATAAGTAGTCAGTTATAGTATACAGTTAATTAACCACTGCTATTTTAGCAAAGGAATAAAACACTTGATGACATGCCGTTATTGGAAAATAATTGAGCACCTTCTCTTTGTATCATGACCCATTACACCAAGCGAATGTTAATCATTCTCCATAAACATTATGCACATACACATTCTGTTTAAAACTAACTTGAACTAACATCATATCCTCCATTATATGCTTTATCTTTTAATTTATTAGTAAAGGTAATATATATTTATTTCACCATGGGTACTGTGTGACTCACCTGCTCTGTACTGTTTCTCTCAGTGGTTGTTCACAAGCAGAAATCTTAGGAGCATTTTTGCAAGGCAGTAATTAATCATTATATCAACACTTATCTTGGTTTTAAGTCTTTGCCCAAAAGAAGAAGAACAAACAAATTACTCGAAAAATAACTGGAGTATGCAAATGAAAAACAAGGGAAGTGGTAGCTCGGTCGTTTATCAGAAAATTGTGGGTTTAATTCTCAGCACTACCAATTTGCCACCGCTGAGCCCCTAGGAAAGGTTTTTAACCCTTAACTATTCAGACCGATAGATTCAAGTCGGTTTAAATAGACAGGAATGCCATATATGGAAATTTGAAATGTAAATGTAAATAAAGTGTAGAAACACTGTGTTGGTCATAATTTGAGCAGAAAAAAATGGTTTCCTGTTTGCTACAGGTTTCCACAGCCACCAATATAGTGTAGAGACTTGGTTTTGCCTTCCATGGGAGCAGTGAATCAGATGCAGAATAATTTTAACACATTTGAGTTGTTGACAGTGTGTCAGATTTTCCGAGGAATGTTCTGTCAGTGTGTGAAAAAGTCTGCTTGATTATTTCATTATTTGTTTTAATCGCACAATCTGTAACATAGTACTGTCAAACATCGTATTTATTTCAGTGTTTATTTGTCATGTACGTTTCATATTATATATTGTGTGCGTCATATTTGTCGTTATTAAAGTAAGTTACACACTTGCTGTATATATGTACTGTGTTTGCGTGGGTACAGTGTTGATGTACTGTATGTATAGTGCAGAATAATTTTGAATTGTTTTTACTATTATATATTGATCATTTTATACAGTATATTATTTTAGATTGATCCATTAAAATATATTTTTATTAATAATATCATTAAAGTCACATTTTACATGTACATTTAGCAGACACACATCTATTTTGTTTTAATAAACTGGGCAAATGAGGGTTAACAGTCTTGCTCAGGGACCCAGCTCTGGCAGCTCGGTGGTGCTGGGAATTGAACCCAGGATCTTCTGATCACGTCAACCAGTGAGTTACCATTTACTACATGACACTTGGAGAGGGGTGACAGGTATAACTTTTTTGTGATATAACATTATTTCCTTACATAAAATATGATTATACGTGGGTAATTCTATAACTGTAGGTACATTTAATGATTCTATAATTGGAGGTACATTTGGTGTCCAAAGCCATTATATTTTCCTGCTTTTTTTGAAAAATGGTTAGAGTTTTAATAGTTTGAAAATGTTTTACTATTTTGTATCACCAGATGTTGCATAACAATGTAATATTTTCTGTAAAAACTGTATTATATAGCGAAAAGTCATGATTTCTTGTTGTCTACATTAGTGTATTTTCTCCATTATGTATCATTATTTAATCAATTTAATTTATTTTACTTTTCTATTGGTAATGTCTTATTTTTATATATGTAAAAGTCCTAACTAAAAGTGGTAGCTGAGTGGTTGAAGTGTTGGACGGCTAATTGATAGATTAGGATTGGATTCCCAGCACTACTAAGTTGCTCAGTTGTATAAAAGCAATAAATGTAAGTCGCTCTGGATAAGGGCATCTGCCCGACGCACTGAATGAAAATGTAATTTCCAAATTCTACAGTGTTAAAATGTGTTTTTGTGTCAATTCTGTTACTGTTCAATCCTTTGCCTTTAAATTGGTGCAATTACCTCCCACAACTATGTAATATATGCGAAGTGATGTCACTTTCCCTCACTGATTAAAGTTAAAGCGCTGAAAGGTATGTGTGGTCTCTTTTAGAAACTATTTCTTAAGCCAATATTGTTACTACAGTTTTAAAATGGAAACAGAATTTATCACTAATCACACATTTGGGTAAAAAAAATCTTTTAATTATAATTTCATTAATGCCATGTGCTCTCAGCATTTATGTAAGAAATTGGATTTTTTTTTTCCTAAAAAAAGTTGTAAAATTGGTAATTCTGGTACTGTAAAATTCTGTAAATAAGGTTAATTCTGTATACATTACCTGATTTGTCTTAGATTTGACAAAGATTAGTATATATAACATTTTGAAATACCGAATGTATGTCCAATTATAAAATCATCATCATACACACTGGAAAAAGCGAAATATACAAAAAGCAATGGATCAATGGAAATGATTGTAGGTAATTGTAGATATTGCTGAAAATATATGTTGTGTGCAAAATTTTTAGTTATGAACTTTTAATCTTGGGTACTTGCAGTACTCTGTAATCATTTGTACAAGTATGTTTACTATATAATACATAATAACCTAATAAATGCTTCAGGTTTGGTGTTTGGATGGGAATTATTAGTACTTTAGTACTGATGATTCACAGTAATTTCTTCTGGTTTGGTGACTTCATGACTTTTAGATATTTTATCACCGATTTTAACACGAATGCCTGCACTGTCAGCACAGCATGATGTGTGAATGTTGGCTTTGACAGTTTAACTTGCTTATTGTTTGGCTTTCACTCCTGTTTAATGCTGATGAAGAAAAAAAAATGCATGTGAGGCGTTCTTGTAGTTTTATTTTTTAAATCCTCTTACGATCATTACCAAACTTAATGATTTTTTAAAATCTATATTTATTAAATTGTACACAATTTGCACACAACATTATATTTAAAAATGCCTTTATTTTGTCACAAATACTTTTTTACAGCACAGTGAAATTCTTTTTCTGCATATCATATCCCACCTTAGATGGGTGGGGGTCAGAGCACAGGGTCTGGAGCAGGAAGGGTTAAGGGTTTGCTTAAGGACCCTAAAGTGGTTGGCTTGCCGGTGGTGGGGCTTGAACCCAGGTGTTTCTGGTCTTCAGATCAACAGCTGCCGGTGGTAGGACTCAAACCCAGGTCTTCCTGGTCTCCAGATCAGCAACTCATCAACTCAATTTGAGCCACAGCAAGCCTAACCAGTTAGTAAAGCTTTATGTCCATGATAATACATGGGGGCTTTCTTTCCCCCCCCCAAGATTTTTATAAGAATTTTACCTGTACTTTATTGTTTTTCTTGGAATTCTAGCTCTAATACAGTTCTTCAATATCAACCAGATGTCTTGTGGTTTTTCTGGCCATCTTACATTACCCGATAATCCGAAATATTCCTGAATTCATTTATGATTATTTACAATAAGCGCTAATTTGTTTCGTTAGTATCAAGGCCACATAAAGGTATAATGTCAATAATATGAGCCATAAAGTCTGTGAATGTCTCCCGATCCCCTTTGCGTTTGTTAAACATAATGAAAGTCCTGCAGGATGACAAACTATGTCACACATCGCTGAGCTGAAACCACAAATTACCGGCCACATCAGACTCGATATGTCTCATCAGTCTCTTTCTTTCCATTCCTCTCTCCTTCTCTCTTTCTCTTCTAATTAAGTTAGCCACACATGTTTAGGCTTACGTGCTGTATCTTAAGTTACATTTGATTAGAATAAACATCGTTCAGGGCGATCAGATACCTAGCACAAGCACAGTATCGCTACCACAATAGAAAATACACAGACTTTCTGCTCTCTAGAGCATGACACACAAAGATACACAAGCAGATGGCTCATCCTCTTAGAAACACTCAATATTCTTCATCAGACTTGTTAAACTTCCTTGTAGCTATGAGTTGATGAGATGAACACCTATTAATAAAACCAATTGCACTCAGAGGATGAAGTTGACTGCATGTGTTTTCTCACTAAAAGGTCTTCTCAAAATGCCGCCTCTTATATTTATCTGTCAGAATAATTCATTTCGTTTAAAAACATATTAGCTGTGCTAATGTTCTATTTTCCACCATGACTTAGTCACCAGGGTATTTTTTCACTCGGTTTGAATATATATTCCACAAACTCACAATTCTGCATGCATACAAATCACAGCTCAGTGTTATTCTTCTATCCCAGCACCAGTGCACTGAGGATGTTCATTTGTGGCTGCCACAGGACATAAGCTGCAGGGCAAATCATGGACAATCTTGTAATTTTTGGGAGGAAAATGTCTGTATCCTATTTGTGCTTGCAAAGACATCATAAGAAATATGGAACATATTGATTGTTCTATTACATTTATTTATTATATATAATTATCAGGAATGGCCAATCCTTTTTCTTAAATTTTTTTGATTGACTAAACACACCTGATTCAAGTAATCAGCAATGAGTAGAGCAAGGATAGTTGAGAAGCTGAAAGATTCCACCTCACATGGTCCTCTCCCACTCCACCCTTATCTTAAATACACAACTTGCTGATTGTAACGATCATGGAGGTAGTTTTCCCCACAAGACAAAGCCTCTAATCTAAATAACCATTCAGACTCTCTCAAAACAAAAGGATATTATGTTCCTTACACCAGTTATTCAAAGCAAGAAACCCTCCTGAGCCTCAATTTAATGTATATTTACTGAACTTAGTGCACCTATTAAACAAATCACAATCACTACACTCAGCATGCTCTGAAAATAGTACCTAGTTTGGTTACTATAGATACCAATAACAGTCTACTTAATGACTAAACTGCTCGACAGTTACAAAGATTGCGTGCATGAACTAAGAGACCGGCAACTTTACTTTTATCTTATCTCTTGACTAACTTATGGTTATGAATTGTGAACCAGTAGTACGACAGTGAACAACCTGAACACAGCCTAATAACAAATAAGACCAAAAAAACAGGACAGTAAGAAAAACTGTACATAAAAGACTTACAAATTCAGTGGCAAGAAAGGCTAGATCTCCATCAGATTTGCAACCTGTTGCTTCTTTCAATTTTACACCATCGTCCGATAATAATTCATTCTCTGGTTTGTGTCTGATCTCTTTTTTACTCTTTCTTTTCTCTAAGTCCTCTGACAAAACCCTCCTTGTTTTTTTTGTTTTTTTTTGCTGACTCAAGCAAAAATCTTAAAAAAGTGTGGTGGTAGTGTTAGAAGGTAGCAGTAGCAGTGAAATTCGCTCGGTTAAAAGATGTTCTACCACCGAGATAATTTTAAAGACATTATTTTAAAATGGAAAAACTGCATAGCGTTGCTTTAATGTCTGCTATCAGTCTAAGTCACGTCTGCCTTGTTACAGAGCACATGTCGAACATCTAGTGGTTGGTGATGCCACCATCCACCTGGTGAGGTTGCATAATATGTATATTAAAAGAAAATATGCATATCCACGCTCCCTCTCGGCTACATTATTTTTGAAGCCTAGTTATTGAGTTACTATGCAGGGAAGGATTAATATGCACAGTGTATTTGCAATATTACCACCACATATTCCAACACTATATCTAGAAATAACGCCTTAGCAATAATCTGTGATTTTACTCATTATTCATTGATTAATATATAAGACATAATACAGCTACCTATCATTCCTTAAGCCTATGATTGATGCTTCAGGAATGAAAAAAAGAGTGTGGAATAGAAAGGTATGGAAAATTAATGTTCATATAAAGCAGATGTGAAAAGATTCACAAATGTTTCTAATGTTTTATATGACATATCGCATTTTTTATTTAATGATCAAGGTATTTTCCTTTCCTCTTCTGTCAACCCTGTTCTCAGGTAAAAATCCTGCCGTGGCTGCTTTTTAAACCATTTTCAAAGATTCAATTCTCAGGTTTGAGTTTGTACAGCGAGTCTTTCAGAAGCGACCCAGATTCTGGAAATGGTTTTCTTCAGGGATGCGACCTAAAAGTGTCATCCTCCAAAAACACAGTCAAACTTATATACACAAGTGCCTGTGCTTTCATTTGGTATATTATGAACAAAATATTCGGGGGATAAACATGCCGTCTTATATAATGACAGATTTGAGTTTGATGGATTACAAAAAATGCATCATAAGCATGATGATCTAAACTTACAGTAAGTGCAGTAAAATACGTTTAAAGAGATTATTGACTAAAAATGAAACTAAATTGTATATAACCAAACATTACTTAACTAAATCAGAAGTGTGTTTCCTGGTGACATTTTTCTGCTGGAAATTACATCACTTCCATCAATTCAATTAGTTTTTATTAACAATGGACATAAGCAGCTTTACACAGAATGCAGTAACAGTGAAAAAGTGTACCAAAGCTGGTGGCGACTATGACAAGGAAAAACTCCCTGAGATGAAATAAGGAAGAAACCTTGAGAGGAACCAGGCTTAAGAGGGAACCCATCCTCAATTGGGTGACACTGAATGTCTGGTAATTACATCTTATGGTAATGGTGATAAAATGTAATGTAAACTGTAGCCTTGGGTCAGTGTGTCCCAATCCACCCTCGAAGCCCTTCGAATTCGAGGAAACCAAAAGGGAACTAGTCACTGGTACCTTAGGGGCAGGTTTAACTCACCCCCAAGAAAGAGATAGAAAGAGAGAGAAGAGAGAGAGATAAGAGAGAGAGATAGAGAACCCAGGTGTGCCGATGACACAGGACACACACACACACCCCACCCTACTTTTGATAAATAAGTGGAAATAAGTCTGCCCTCTGCTATTCGCTAACTAAAACCTCTGAAAATGAACATCACATTCATTGTAATTCAAGCCAAACACCACATCTGTTCGGCGTTAGCCTACATACATGGGCTGTATTCTTATTAGACAGTTTTACGGTTCTTTAAATAGTGTTTCTGGATAGCGGTGCCAAGCAGACAGGAAATGTAGTAGTCTTACTGAGTACTGTCTCATTTTTATAAAAGGCAAATAAGGAAGACCTGCACAACAGATTCTCCTAACACACCAGTATAACAGCTGACAGGAGTTGTAGAGCAGAATCAGTTGATTAATAGCCTTATATTTTGTAGAACAGGGTCATTTGATTGATAGCTTAACACCCCAGTGCGACCCATCACCTCACTCCCACCTGCTTAACTGTGCACTATTTTCTATTTTCATATTGTTAGATAACATTAATAAGATTGTTGTCTTTATAATGAATAAATAGCCACATTTAAAATGAACCATTATTACCATAGACAAAAGCTTTCTGGTTGCACTGGTTGTTTTTCAGCAATGAAATAAACTCCCGCGTTATCGATAAGGGTGACATCAGATACTCGTACATACAGTGTAATGATATTTATAGTAATAACACAGACAGTAGAATTGAGTTTTTAAAGGTTTTGTTGTTAAAATGTATAAAAAAATATCATGGGATATCATACAACCCTAGTAGCTCTTCTTTTATTGTTAAAAATATAGTAGTGATTCGTGTGATTTATTGATCTAACAAGACATTGTCCGCTTTACATCTTACGCTTTAAATATATTCGTTTAAAATATATACGCAGATCCATCAAATTGTTCTGATAATTACGTCGTGATAATGAGTTGTCTCGTTACTCGTTTAAATCAGTAAAAAAAAAAAATTGTCATGTACACTTCCAAGAGTCCTTGCATCATTTAAATTAAAATCCAACGCACCTAGCATGCCACCGCTCCACAATCGAGCACTGAGGAGATGAAAATGATTTACTAGGTCAGCCTGGCGGCACGGCTGTGATTATTTTATTATTCACTGGTGTTTAGAAAAGTTTGCTTCATCCATAAATAACATCATTGCACAAAAACAATGGAACTTTTTCTTCCTGTACGTTCTGGCTCTGTTTAATTAAAGCTTCAATTTTTCAATCAATTTAATTATTTCCAGCAAACAGGTGAGGAAGTGGTAGCCTAGTGGTTAAGGTAGCCTAGAGGTTTAAGTGTTGAACCACTAATTAAAAGATCAGGGTTTGATTTGCTGGGCTCCTAAGCAAGGCCCTTAACCCCCAATTGCTCAATTGTATAAAAAAGAGAAAAATGTAAATTGCTCCGGACAAGGGTGTCTGCCCAGTGGCGTAAATGTAAATGTTCTACCAATTTTTTTTTACTCCATAGATCCATTCATGGAACTAAAAACACTGTAAGTCATGTGATTGCATATATTTGTCAGGACTGCACCCTCCCACTCCCCACTCCCAGAGAGCGCCATCACCAGACTACTATTCCCTACGCTACACTTCCGGCAGTACTTCCGGTTTAGCGCACTATTTAGTCTAGCCGTTTGCTAACTATCTTTGTGAAATATTGTTCCCTCCGATTTAAAAAGAAAGAAGGTCTACCACCATTTCTACAACATTCCCAAATCAACAACATCTGTGAGATACTTAACAGATTGGTTCTTATGTGCCAAGAAACCAAATAGTTTAAAAAAACGTATCTGAAAAGCAATTTATAAATGCACCCATGA
Source organism: Bagarius yarrelli (assembly GCA_005784505.1). NCBI lineage: Eukaryota > Metazoa > Chordata > Actinopteri > Siluriformes > Sisoridae > Bagarius > Bagarius yarrelli. Next base: position 1,418,852 of record VCAZ01000033.1, on the reverse strand, counting down.
CGTGTGTTCAGGAATGAGTCACCCCTTATGCTGAAATCTGACGGGTTTTTAAATTGGGTCATGTGCTTAGTCTCTTTCCAAACACGTGCAGTGTTTTCACCTTTTCTTCGCAAGCCATTATGCTTCAAGGCTGCCCTCTTTCTTTCATCCAATTCGTTTACAGATAATTAGACCCTTGGGAAGAAAATGGGATATGGATAAAGACATAAGCGCATGTCTTTTCGAAAGGTTTAAATATTTTAGAAAAAACAATATATAAACAATTTCTACACATATTTGACACTTGGGGGCATTAAAGTGTGCCCAGTGCATTGCCACATTGAAAAGTCCTAGACCATTTTTATTTTCTTTCTTGATAACGGGCTGTTTTGTTCTGTGCGGTCACTGCGGAGTGTACAGAGATAGTTGCTACATTTGTTACGATAAGCATAACCTAATTTTATCTCAATATACTGCAAGCGAATGGCAAGCACTTTATCAATGTCTCATTATTTTAGCTCTTAAGAGTCATCTGACAGTGATTAATTTCTAACGGCCAATAAACAAAGCCTGGAGGTCTGAACATTCCGGGGAAAAAAAGGCAGCTCCTCTGCGTTTTCACTTGCTGACAAGTCTTCTTGTGGCCTCAGGGGGGTGAGGGAACTGCACAAACCTTAGTTACGACTTATTAAGGCTTGTGTGACATTTCCGATGCAAGCCATGTCAATAGTTAGTTGTTGGATGCGATCATAAACGCTTCTAAAAAGAAGAATTGGTATACAGCGTTGTATTATTTTCATTGTTATATTATTTTAATCTAAATATGTGAGTAAGAGTTAAATCCAGTATGAGGTGTAGTTCCAGATTTGTGATCCATAATTCAGGTGAAAATGTACTTGCTGCCCTTTCGAAAAATACAAATGATGAGGAAAAAGCCTCATTTCACTCCCGAAGGTTCATTTGGCGGAACCAGAAAGAGACAATTTAAAAGGAAGAGTCCGATAAGAGAGCTGGCATAGATCATTTCTATGTTTGCCTCACACGGATCTAATCTTAGCCAAGGAGAGGCAAGAGGATAAGGACAGATCTAATGATGTATAAACTAGACTTCTGATACACAGTTTCTCTGCTTGCTCTCTCTCTCTCCCCTACACACACACACACACACAGGTTAGGGCTTGTCCTGGGTTGGATCAATACTAGACAGACTAGTGCATGTCTGCTTGAGAGATCAAGTGCTTGGTAAAGTGGAATTGTTCACAGGAACAATAAACAGCTCCACATCTATCTCCAAATCTTTAGCGATCAACCTGCCTGTTCAACCAATCAAATATAGTTGTTAATTAATTAATAGTTGTCAGTTAGTTACACGCCAAAATAAATTATTAGTCAGTCAGTAGATTAGTTAAATATTTTGTCAAGTCAGATATTTATTTTTGTGGTTTTTTTTCTGTATTTAAAAGCATCTGTATTGTTTCTTTTGGCTATCCAGACCTTATCTGGATAGCCAAAACTATCCAGGAGCAGTGGATGGGCAGTGATGGCTTGAATGGTTAAGTTGTTGGTTGGAAGACCAGGTAGACCCAGGTTCAAGCCCCACCACTGCGAGTCAGACAATTTTGGTTCCTTGAGCAAGACACTTCCTGCTTTAGGGACGCTGTATCATAACTGACCCTGTGCTCTGACCCCAAATTCCTAAGATGGTATATGCGAAGAAACAAATTTCACTGTGCTGTAGCGTGTATGTGACAAAGACATTTACATCAGTTTGATGGATAACCAATCAAACAATTAGTCTGTTTGTTAGGAAATTAATCAGACAGTTAGTTTGTTAGTTAATGAATTAAACAGATAGTCAGAACATTCATTTTTAGTAATTTAGTTAGTGAGAGTCACAGAGATCATTATAAAATTAGACAGTTAGTTGAATGAGTTAAATTGTTATTAGGACTGTTAGCTAGTATGTCAGTCAGTTTATTACATAGTGAATCGGCTGTTTGTACAGATAGTCAGTCAACTCATTTGCTATTTATTCAGGCAGTCAATAGATACAGTTGACAATTATTTAAGTAGTCAGTGATCATTTAAGTAGTCAGTTAACTTGTGAGTTGAACTGTGTACCTGCTATGCCATTTTATAAAGGTGAAAATATTTTTTTTTATAAAAAAAATTAACACTAACCTACATTGCAATATTTCCAGGTTTTAATTATCAGTAAGTGTTTCTCCAAAAACAATGTACTTAGACAGACTACTCACTTTGTGTACAAATAACTTGTGAATTACTTCTGTTCTGAATTAAAGATCTCTGTTGTAAGCACAGGTCTCGCTGTCCTTCTTTCTTTCAGTCTGTTTCTCTCTATCAGTTCACTATGGACTTTTGCCCAGCAATGACTAATCTTCGCTAAACTCCCTCATCTTTTAGACTCTTTTCTTTTGTTTCCTTTCACACACCCTTCCCACCTTCCCCACTGCCAAACAAAACCTTCTGTCATGGTTAAATATAGAAAAAGGCTACATTTATCTTTCAAGTTCTTTTTAAGTATTCAAAATCTTTTAATTCAGAAACTGCAAAACAAACTTTCCTCTATGATTGTTGGAACTTTGCATCATGCAAGAAATTAATAAAACATAACCAACGACATGCAACTATTAGGCAAGTCGACATATATAAAGAGCCTTCATTCAACCACATACACTACAAGGTGGATTCAGATCTGATGATCAATACTTTTCCACTCAGTGTAGTTGTAAAGTGTGTTTATTCAAGTTACCTGTCAGCTCGAGGCAATCTGGCCATTCTTTGACCTTTTGCATCAACAAGTTGTTTTTGCTGTTGTTTTGCAGTCTGTCTAAACTCTAGAGACAGATAATCTCTTGGGATTTTCACACAGAGCAGTTTCGGAAATACTCACACCAGCCTGTTTGGCATGAAAAATATTGTCACAGTCAGTCAGTAAAACCATATTTTTTCCCAGCGTTATGATGTTTATGCGATGCTCTTGACCTGTTGCTACAACATGAGTGGCAGTGATTGCATAAAGAAGCAGGTGTGCAGGTGTTCCTAAAAAAATATTACTGAGAGTAAATTAAGGTCAATTTAACAGAAGTTAGATGTGTTTATGAATAAACATTAATTATCAAATAATATTAAGAAATAGCAGTTAAAAGCTCCAATATTGATTCTCCAATATTGACAAAAATCATGCAAAGGAGTACTTAAGGATGAGGGTTAAAAATCACCGGTCCAGACTATAAGTCTTTTGAAGTAGTCGTAAAACTATGTGTGTACTTTATTAAAAGGGGAAAAGTGTTTGAATTCTGTTGATTTATTTGCAAGACTGTTGAAACCGTGAGCTGCAGTCGTGCCACACTCATTTTCAAAGAGAAGCAACGTGTCACTGCTGAGCGTCAAACAGGAATACATTTGCATTAATACGTACTTCTTTCTTTAGAACAGAACAGAAACACCGTTTTTTATCTCCAGCTTAGCCAAAGTGTTGGTCAAAATTGCCCATCATTTGTAAACACACTGTGTGAGTAATAACGTCCGACAGATGAGGCACTTATCAGCATATTTATTGTGCCCTTGGACTTAGAGGTTGATTAACAATAAGACTTGACAAAATAAAACATAAACCATTCTCAGATAGAGGGAAAAAAGAAATGCAGCACCTCTGACCACCATTCTGAGCAGTTTCTTTGTGTTAATTTTCACCTTCTTTAGCAATGGATTGAGCAGGGGTAAGGGGAGGATCCATAACTCCTGGTAAGATGGCACTGCATAAACAGGACAGTCCCTGTGATGAAAGTCCTATTTGCTTATTGCTTTACTTTGAAGCCAAAGGTTACAAAGGATTGTCCAATGATGCATAATGATATTTGTATTCACTTTTCAGGAGTGAAAAAAGGTTGTGAATGTTGGTAGAACTATCTACTCAGTGTGTTAAAGACCCTGCTAAAATATTTAGCTAAATAGGATCACAAGGAACCTGGAGTCGTTCCCAGAAGACTCATGGCACAAAGTGGGAGACAATCTAAAATGATCCTGAGCCTGCAAAGCTCACCCTGCTAGCCCAGGTTCAATTCCTGGGCAGTGACCCAACCCAGCCACTACAAAGTTACCACTCGGTGCCAGTCACAGCATTTGACAGACGCCCTTATAGAGAGCTATTTACTACTTTACTATCTGTATTTTTATCCAATAGAACCATTAAGGGTTAAGGGCCCAGCAATTGTAGCTGTGTGGTACTGGAAATTGGTGATGCTGGGAATTAGACTCGTAATCTTCCATTAAGATAATTGATTCTAGATGTGTGGATCTGCTTCAATAGAATAAACCCTGCCAGCTTGGGTAGCTGGCAAAAAATCAGTCTACTACACATGTACTAAAGAAGAAAAGCATTCTCGCTACCATGCCACGTCACTTTTGGTACCTTGGAAGTTGGTACTCAAGACCCGTGTTGTCATATCAAACAGCAGACACATCTTATAAGCCAACTTAGTCGCTTCTGTTGCATCTTCAAGTGTGGACTCTGTATCCTCTTGTCCATCAACAGTTTCTTCCTCTTTTCTCCCACAATATATTTGAAATGCTTTTAGGAAATTTGTACCACTGTTTGTTTTTGTCCAGGTCAGTTTTCCCCTGATGTGATACTACTAATGTATTTTCTCTAATGCTGCAGCAAAGCTGTTAAATCTGTGTAAGCTTTTGAGAGGTCTACAAGCCAATGCAGCAGAATGCATTTCTACAGTGGTGTCATCTATCCAGTGACAGGTGACCCCTAAATAGCTATGTTGTCTGGTAGACCAGCAGGTGTGTTGTAGTAGCAACATGGCTTATGTTGCTCGGATTTTCGATGATTATGCACTTAATGTTTTTTGCAGCTTCCTGTATTTTTGAACATGATATTTTCCTTGTCATTACTGTAACTTGAGGTTGCCAAGTTTCCATTGTAGTTTTAAACGGTGGTGTCTTAACAACAGAAAATGGTAAGTTGGCCTCAACTGGCGACGACCAGTGACGGAATCTGTAATGTGCTCATGTGATTGCATGGCTATGCCTGATTGGGAAATAGAGTCATGTTATGATTGTTTCTAAGTCTGATTGTTAAAACACGGGCAAGAATATAGCATATCAATAATATGCACAATAAATAGTAACAACTCAAGTATAATTCAATGTAGCGCAGTAGCAATGTAGCAGAGTAAGAGTAGCGTTTCTTCTTTAAAAATCTAGTCAAGTGAAAGTAAAAAGTATAGTCCGCTAAAACTACTCTTGGAAGTACTTAGAAGTACTTAACTAAATGTAACGGAGTAAGTGTAACTTGTTACTACCCACCTCTGTACAGTTAAACAATAATGATATCGATGACTATTACATTTTTATAGCACATTACCACCAAGACGAGTGGCAATAAGCCTCAATACTTGTCTTATTGTAAAAGCTTAGTAAATACAACTCTATCGATTAACGAATGTGCCTGCTTACACATTTCGCTATTTCAATCAGAGGTTCTAAAATCAATGGAGTTCCTTGAAGTGTATCAGGGATGCTACCAAAACGGTATTATTAACGAGCCTCTTTCCACACAGAATTCTGAAAAGACGGGGAAAAAAGAATGCTGCGTAGCTTGAGAGCAACTGTGAGGATGACATAAGTGTTAACATTTTTTCCGAATTGTTGCAGCGCAGTTTGCAGACAGAGGTGAGGTTGCGCAGTGTGGCTTCACACATCTATAAATAAATGTGAGTGTGGCTTCACGCTGGGTGGTGAGAACCATGAGATCTGTGTTAATGAGGAATAAGGAGGCAGACTTCAACAGTATCTCTCTTTCTCGCTCAACTTCTTCCCTTCTTTGTGTAACAAAGTTGCTGGGAAAACAAACATTCTCTCAGGGCTTCTTGCGTCATCAGGAAATACTTCAGGCCTTAAAAAATGAATTTGCTATGCACACTTTTCTATATTTAATTGCGTAAAGTTCCCATAAGTTCTCCCGAACCCTTTGCAACTTTCAGGTCACAGAAAACTGCAAGTTGTAATTTTGATCAAGTTGATTCTACTGGGGATAAAAAAAACAAGAAAAGCCCCCAACCTGCTATTTGTTTTATTACTGTGCTCATGGGTTGACTGAACACGACTGTAGTCATACTTAATTCAGCTTAACTAGTAAAGGTGAAGTGTTCCAAAGGTGACTAAATTATTTTTGGCACGTTATTGTTTAAGTGAATACATTTCCAGACTATTACAGGCCAACGTGAGTGCCGCATCGGGTGTTATTTCAGAAAATGCCAGCATGTAATGAAACACGGCCTGCTTTGACAGCCTTGCCAGTACGTTAGGTTTTTAATTCAAGCTCAGGTGAGGCCAGGCCTTGTGATGAACTGCACTGGACAGTCCGTCACATCCCATCCACAGGGTTCTTTTTAATTAACACGCTAATAAATGCTGCCATAGATTTAAGTGACCCTGACATTTTCGGCAGCAGGGATGAAACCAGACACGATGGTAAATTTGTCACTTGTTAGTTCAGGGAGGTGTAGAGAAAAAAAACAGGGATCCAACAGAGGAATTTTATTTACTCATATATGCCCCTTTTGAGAAATGGATGGTTAGGGCTGAGGAGGTTGGGGAAAGATTAAAAATTCTCCACAGCACATTATGCGCAATTAATGACCTATTTACCTATCCGCTGTCCATTAGCTCCTGCTTTGGACAGCCGTTGGATTCGAGGCAGACAGGTCCCGGGCGCTCTGATAGATTTCTGGGAAGGATGAGCTATCCGTCAGTGTCGGGCCTTGATTAGTTGTTTGTGTACACGGCGGGACTCTCCATCTCTCCAAGGGAAGGGAGCCTGATTGCTCCCTCTCGCCACCACATCCATTGTGGCAAACACTGACAACCTGTTATATGCTTCCTGCGGTCAAGCATGAAGCCTGAATTTACACGTTTGACTCCTTTCTTGTTTAACATATATGGCTACTCCTACAGCATAGCATTAGCTGTGTTCAAATAGAGTAATATATTCTAGTGGGTTGCCATGACCGTTTTTCCAGTTTAAACTGTCGGATATCGGATTTTTGGATTGGTATACAGCATATTAGCCAACTATAAGAATTAGGTTCTTTCGAAATTCTTTCTTTTCGAATTTATATCTACCTCTGATGGTGTACTACTTCTATTTGCCACATCCAATCAGGGCCCAGGGATTGCACCATGTTCTGTCCTATCTCTGCTTCTGTTAGTGTGCAGAAAATAGCAGCACCTTACATTATTTTTGTCTGTCTGACTGAGTAGCTGCCTCATCAGACACTCCACCTGTCTTTTTGCGGCCATTTGACAAGCGACACAAGTGCCATAGAATGATGCCACTGTGGACTTTTAATAAGATGTCGGCACCAGATGTTCGAGTGGCATAATAGATTTTTGTTTGCTCCCTGCATCAAATATTGAAGAGATAAAATAGTTAATTGCTTGAAAACCACCTCAAAACAGCTTATACTTGGCTAAACAAATAAGCCTCTGTGTAACAGCCCTAGTACTAAATCTGAGTGCGATTCCACATGCAAATTTAAATATCCCATGGGTTTTACACAGAACTGGTGCAAATTGAACATGATGCATGGACAGCTAGTGAGACAGATCTTTAACTAGCCTTTCACCCTGCATTTAAAGTGTATTAGCAGTAATGTTAGTGATGCAGACTAATAGGAAAGTCAGTACCCCTAAACCTCCTGGGTTGGATCAATTGCTTTACGGAACTCCGGGTCATGAAGGCGTTGATTCATGGCTGTGGTGGAGGTAGGTGAGGGGGAGTATATCTTAAGGCAGTCAGGTAGAATAAGTGTGGATCTAGCATGAAGCATAGTGCACATTAATCACACGGAATGTGCTGAGCAGCGGCTTTAACCCTTCAGAAGCCTGAACGCATGACCAAGGATCTAAAAAGACCTAGTATATCAACTTCTAACCCAGATGTAGAATATTTACTGTCAGGTAGGGTTTCGTTTCAATCCTAAGGGGAAAAAAACAAGGGTCCTATTCTCAACAGAGTGAAAATATGGAGGATTGATTTTATTTTTGGTCATTATTCAGCCCTTAACCCTCAGGTGCCTATCTCATAAGCTGATTTTAAAAGACTTAAAATAAATTAAAACAGTTCGGACATTTTATAGTGCTAATTTAGTGAATGCAGAACAAAACAGCTGTGTTTTGAGTGGTGGATTTAAAGCTGGCTACTGATTTAGCTTATCTGATCTTTTCTGGTAGATGGTTCCAACCGCAGGCTTCATAATCACTAAAAGCATAATCTACTTGGTATGTTTAACTGACTCGATTGTAATGATCTGAGTGATCTAATAGGTTTATATTTAGTGAGCATATCTGAAATCTATTTAGGTCCTAAGCCATTAAGTGACTTATAAACGAGTAACAGTACTTTAAAATCAATCCTATATGTAACTGCCAGTCAGTGTTTGGACATGTGTGATGTGTTTAGATTTTCCGGTTTTAGTCAGAATCCTGGCAGCAGCGTTCTGTATGTGCTGCTGCTGTCTAATGGTCCTTTTGGGAAGGCCAGTCAGGAGTGCATTTCAACAGTTCAGTCTACCGGTGATAAAAGCATGAACAAGAGTCTCCAGGTCATTTACAGCATTTGGCAGATGCCCTTATCCAGAGCGACATTTATCTCTTTATAGAACTGAGGGTTAAGGACCTTGCTCAGGGGCCCAACAGTGGTGTCTTGGTGGACCTGGGAATCAAACCCGCAATCCTCGAGTTGGTTGTCCAACACCTTAGGGGACAGGGTGGCTCAAATGGTTAAGGTGCTGAGTTGTTAATCTGAAGACCAGAAACACCTGGGCTCAAGCCCCACCTCCGGCAAATCAACCACTGTTGGGTCCTTGAGCAAGACCCTTAACCCCTCCTGCTCCAGGGGCGCTGCATCATAACTGGTCCTGACTGGAAACTAAATCATGAATTTTGGCAATGTTTTTGAGGTGATTGGATGCTAATTTAGCTAATGCCTTGACATGACTACTGAAACTAAGATCTGACTTCAAAATTAGACTAAGATTCCTGACATGATTTTTGGTTTGATCCCTAGAACCAAGTTGTGCATTCACCCTGAGAACTTCATCTTTGTTTCTAAAAGCAATGATTTCAGTTTTCTGCTTGTTCAACTGATGAAAGTTTTGGCACATCCAACTGTTGATTTCATCAATACATTTACAAAGGGAGTCAACAAGGATGTAGTCATTTGGCGATAAGGAAGGATAAACCTGGGTATCATCTGCATAGCTGTAATAGGCAATTTGGTTCTTTTTCATTATTTGACTCAGTGGGAGCATATACAAGTTTGGCGCAAACTAAAACACTTCATCTAAAATTGTAACAAGGCTGTAGATTTTAAATCCAGGTCAATTTGATTACATTTGGACCCTAGTGTTTTCACTCAAACAAACACTTACATCATCAGAGCGTGGATGTCTATATATCAGTGAAATACTCAGTACGCCAATGAGATACATGCCTTAACCGAGACTGGAGTTTTATGAATAAGTATAGAGCTCATTGAGGGGAAGTGTGTGGGAAATCTATTCAGGGAACCCTGCACAGAACATCCAGATCCAGCAGTATCTAGGACCTAGGTCTATTATTATCCCGCTCTGCACTTTCTAGAGGCATATCAGCAAAAGAAAACTTTTCTCAGAGCATTGTCTCCTGTCTCCTTAAACACACACTCCTCCTTAGACGATTTGTTTAGCAGTGTTAGACGCCGGACAGATAATTTGATCAATTGTCCACAGGCGATTGACTGGCAATGCAAAATGCTTACCTTAGGACAAATTAGATTTTCATATACAGATCAGCGACTCCAGATTCATCCAGGTGAAATACCCCAATCCTTTATATAAGTCAGGATTTACAAATACATTTACTCAGTTGGGTTCTAATTGATGTTTTGCGAACCATGACACATATATGGATTGGAAACTACAATATTTAGTTGTTTTAAGTAGTTGTTAGCTAGTAATTGTAGGAACAAGTGGCTGACTGAGTGGTTTAGCAAACTTTCTGCATAAGAGACTGAAAAACTATGGGTACTGATTCATGTGAACCGTGGGATTCAGCAGATCTGTCCGACTAGTAGCGGTAGTAGAGTGAAAAAGCTAAATCCAAGTGTGTGCGAGTGTGTTCATGAGTCCAAGTATTTGGTGGATTCTAAGAATTCAAAAGCAGTCTGAATCCATACTGTCTCAAGTGAATCAAAGGACTTGTGAGTTCTAGAACCTAGGGTTTTTCATCTCTACTTTCAAGTCTGTCAAGATCCAATCTAGACCAACTCACAGAACCAACGATTATTTAATCCCACTCATTTTACTGACTTTATCTGCTGAAAGGTTCTTCTTGTATTCATGCGAATTTATTCTGGGTTCTCTGGTTTCTTTCCACCTTACACAAACATGCACACGCTCACCTCCCCCCCCCCTCCAAGATCCAAAGTAACCCTGACTAGTATAAAGCCTTTCCTCACTGATAAATAAATAAACAGATTTAGGTGTTATATCAACTTGACATCAAACTCGATGAAGCTTTTATGAATGTCTGGGTTGATGTATGTCACTTGTCAAAGGGGATTATAGGGATCCAGGGAAAAAAAATATAGCACAAATACAAATCCTGACAATGCTACAGTGTGAGAGGGGCCAAGTGTCTCTCTCTCTTTTTATTTCTTCTTCTCTTTCTCTCTCTCTCTCGCTCTATCTCATATGCAAAAACACTTACATGAACACTTACCACTAAGTAAAGTGCCCTTTTTACCTTTATCTACCTAGTGATTAATAGAAAGCATCATCTTTTATGCACAAAAATTCTCCTCATTTATAAAGAAATATTTATTTCGACTTTATATAGTCAGCATTTATTCAGCCCATTTTCAGAAAACAGCTTTCATTTAGCACTTTCTGAATGACTCATCATCCTAAGTGCACATTACTCTAGACATGTCTGTTTCTGATAATATCTTTATAACCTAGCACAAAAAAAACCCTTCACCATCCCACACAGAAGCACCTTATCTGTCAGAGTTCAAAGGCCTACAGTGGTTATTTTTTGGTCTCTGGTTTCCCAGTGACAACGAGAATCTCCTACACACAATTCGCCTGATGATAACGTGTTACTAAAGAAAGCATCACCACAAATAACTACAGCAACAGTGAATCCTACGAATTTCAGAACGTTTCTTCTCGAAAGAAAAGTGCGGCCCATCAAGATACCTCGTGTCTGGGTTTTTCCTCTTACTTTCTGCTTGACAGAAATGGGACAGAAGGAAGAAGAAGTAAAGTTCGTGCTGATGCCTTGCAGTCTCTTTTTCCTTAAGCAGTACCAGTCTTGTGTTTGCCTACAGCTGCCTCTAAGGTACAGACCTATAATTGGAAAAAATGCCTGGTTATGTCATCAATTAAGCAGCCATGTAAAAAAAATGTAGCTTGGGATAAAAATCGTTGCATAGATTCTTGCTTTTGGCTTTCCCAGGGGATAAAAAAAAAATGTCCTTTTACACACAACGCAAGTATTTAATTTTAGTGTTTCCATTTTCCTGCTTCCTGAATTATTTTCTCTATTGACTAGAGAATCTTTAAAGCTAATGCAGCTATATGCAAATAATACACATCTTATGCACAACTGATTTTAGGATATATGCTGTAAAAAAATTGTCAAAGCCAGAATCATTCTGTGTCTCTTTAACATACTTCTATTAAAAAGTTAACACAGCCAATACAACTTGCTGTGCTTGGTGCTATCTGTTAGACGCTTATAGCACTCATAGTTGCACACAAAACCTGGCACACAAAACCTTTGCTGGCCTGTTAGTAAATCCAGTTTAGCTGTAGATCTTCAGTTGATCTAGTTTCATTACCTTTTCAGTGAGTTTCCAGTTTATATCCAGGAAATTCCCAGCATGTCGCTAGATCCAGAGGGTGGTCTGCCACTGAACATCCAAATTTGATTGGCTGTTGATTCTCTTGCTAATACTTATTACAAATCAGATGTAACGTCTTCCAACAAAATGCTAGCACTATCTATAGTGCTTCCCCAGACCTTTTAATGTAATCCAGTTCAACCTCAACAAAACCTAAGCAGTCTAGAAACTGCATTTTGGATTATTTGCAAGCGGTTCATAAAGGATTGGCCAGTTTGTAGATTGAATTGCAGTAGTCTAGACGAGAAGATATAAATGCATGCATTACTCTCTCCAATTCAGTAGGGGTTGAAAAGCTTTTAACTTTGGCCAGTAGTCTCAACTGGAAATAAAAAAACACGATTTGGCAACTGCAATTACCTGCTAATTAAATAACAGGGCAGAGTCATAGATAACACCTAGCTGCCAGAGACAGCTAATGGTCCAAACACAATTGCCTCAGTCTTAGTCGCGTCTTAAATTTTAAAACATTTTTGGATGTCCAAGCCTTAATATGTTTCAAGGCAGTTAAAGCACACAGACCAGCGTTTTTATTTTGCTTGAAGGGCATATTCTGCAATGCATGTCTTTTCTTTTTCACTAAATGGGGGTACATTTCATTCTTTCTTATCCTTGACTAATAGTGTAGTTGATAAAGAAACAATCAACTTGCCACCTTAGCAAGACGGAGATGACTAGATTCAGCCACTAATGTTTTACAATATGCTCTAACAAACCCCATTACTCAGACCAGAGACCTGATCTTGTTCATTAAAGAATATCTCACATATCGGCCTGCGCTGTGATGTAATGGCTTAAGGCGCCGGTGACTCAGGTTTGATTCTGGCTTGGGTTCCTTCCGGTCCCTTCACCTCTCTCTCCCTTATTTCATCTCTCTCTGTCCTATCAATAAAGGCAAAAAAGAATATCTGAGATATCATGATGCAAAATCATGTTCTATACTTTAGGATATGTTTTTTAGTAAAAATAGTGCAAAATAGATCAAAACCACTTCCTAAAATGCTTCAGCAGTTCTTTAATCATGCTGGTCTTTGAAGACCTAACATCAGCAGGTGAAGGTCGTGTTAAAACCTTGTAAGGATCAATTAAAGTGGTGAGAAATTGGTTCTCCAATTTTATACCCATTCGCACCCCCAGGCGACACTGACTGCCATGTGACCATAACAAATTTCATGAAACCACAAAAGTGTGAAATCCAGAGAGAATTAAATGCCTGGGAATTTCACACCAATGAGTAAAGCTAATGCAGCTTTAAAAATGAGTGGAGAAACGTTTAAATATCATGTAATAAAAAGTTTTAGCATATATTACTCATAAAGTCTTTAATTAGTTTTATTTATTTATCTTTTATATCTGCTTATTTCCTAATTCGGGGTCGCAGGGATCTGTTGGAGTCTATCCCAGCCCTCTCTGAAAGGGTGAAAGGCAGGAGGAGACACCCTGGACAGGTCGTCAGTCCATCACAGGGCCACACACATACTTATACTCACTCCTATGGGCAATTTAGAATCACCAATCAACCTAAACATACGTTTTTGAATTGTGGAAGGAAACCAGAGGAAGCCCACGCAGGCACGGAGAGAACATGCAAACTCCACACAGAAAGGCCAGGAATTGAACCCGGGACCCTCTTGCTGTGAGGCAACAGTGCTTACCACTAAGCCACCTTTTCTGCCCTTTAATTAGTTCATTAATTCATTGAAATTTAAATTATACTAGCATTTTCTTCTCATAAATTCCTTTTTGTATTCATGCGTATTTGTCAGAATGAATGTCAGCAGCATAACTGTGAGTGGGACAGCTCGGCAATTATTTGTCTTTGAGGTTTTGTGAATACAAGATCTGTGTGTGTGTGTGTGTGTTTGTGTTATATTTGGAATTAGTCACAGAAGTCGGGGGACACCACTACATTACCGCGGAATGAAATTCCTTCTGTTCTCAACAGATGAAGTATTTTAATTACTGTAACTTTCATTTTAAAACAAGGGTGCCGAAATTTTTATAACTCAGTTCAGGTTCACGTTCACAAGATCCCAATTTAAAGACGGTAATGGCTATTAATATCTGCCATACTCTTAAAAATCCCACTCGCTCATCTTTTTATTTTCGTTTTAATTGCCTATAAAGAAACTTTTTTTGTGTTTGAGGTCACAGGGACCAGTAGCCTTGTCAAAAAATTCTCAAGTTGTGATTAAATGCGTTTAGGCATCACACAGTAACTAAAATGCACTGTGTTGGAAATCTTAATGCTTTAAATAGCATGGCATGTGTGGGAAGGAGGGGGGGGCTTTGGGGGCTTTAGCCTCTGCTCTTTATTTAATTAAAAGTGCTGCCCTCACAATATTTATCAACTAATATATTGTGGTCAGTAAAATGGCATTTAAATTATAATTAATATGAAAAAGTATTAAATATAACTCGAAACAAATTTCAGTTAATCCCCTGTTTATAAATGCCATTGCCATAACAACGGAAGGTAAGCATTGTGGCACTTTTTAGATGCCTTATGTCCTCCAAACCAGTTAAGAACTGTAGCGATCCAAAAGCTTTCTCGAAATATTCCTGGAAAATACAGATAATTATAGCATGGGTTAAACAAGTGACATGAAAATATTCTTTTTGGGTTTACTTTAGGTTCCTTGGGTTCTTCCTCCAAAAATATAAATACATTCCAGTGGGTGGACTCACTCCAAAAAATCCTGTTTGTGTATCTGGTGTCTTGTGATAGACTGAAGTTTTATTCAGGATCTATTTAGTCTTTTTGCTCCTGAATTATCTAGCAGAATCTAAGCCTCAAACCTGCACAAACACACTCATGCTTATTCATTACACAAACACAGTGTATCTGATCATATATATATATATATATAATGTGTATACCTGTACAGTTTTGGCAGACGCCCTTATACAAAGCGAATTGGTGTAACGGGCCTTACTCAGAGGCCCAGCAGTGGTAACTTGGTGGTGCTGGGAGTCAAACCTACAATTTTTTTGGTTAAAAGTCCAGAGAGGAAAACTGTTTCTTTTTAATTCCTTTTTTTCTGAAGGTTTAAAGACACTAACCTTAACAGTGACACCATGATTTTAGATATCATTTGACCCTCATACCAGTGTGTTATTTTTTTAATCATTCTTACTGTCTGCTGGTAAAATGTTATATTTATATGGCAATAATCTTGGCAATAATTCTGGATCCACACAAATTTTATGAGCACATCAACCTCATCAGTATAATTGTAATTTTATGCATCATCTTCATACCCACCCAACCACCCGCCCACCTCCTGCTGTAATGAATCCCTGATCATGTGTCTGTTGTAACCTACATCGTGTTGTAGGTACTAAAAGAAACACTCCAACATCACTGCCTGCCCATGCACTCTGCTGTGCTGTGTAATAAGCACAGAAAGTGGACATCTATAAATAATGTACCTTCCTGACCCCCTAAATGAAAAAAATCACACTGCTGTCAGATGTTTAGTGTTGAGTTGCAGCTCATTGTCATGTATATGACATTTAATCGTGCTTGCTGTGTTCATGCGCCGGCTCTCCGGAGAGCAACTCCGGTCAATGACGGTCAATGATCCGACATGGAAATGAGAGGATGAAAATCAGCAGTCCTTTGCCGGCACTCCCTGAGGATAGAGCTTAGTCTGTACTCCTTACAATAGCTTCTAATTAGACTGAGCTATTGAGGACTGGGTTAAACTTGCCTTCCTAATGAGCCACTTTCATTCACCCCCTACTGTAATGCCTGCCCTGTGCCATATATCTGAGAAAGCATGGGGTCCTCAAATGGGTCGGCTGCCTACTAACTGGGTGTTTTATCGGGTGATTAGACTAGCAGAGATTTGTTCAGTTTATTAAATCAGGCATCTGTCATTCATCAGCAATACAGAGGAAGTCAATAAAGGGTGCTTATTGACTGAAAGCAGTAGAGATGATCATGCATAATGTATGAAGGAGCATATCAACTGAGTCAAGTGTTAGCCTCTACGACATAGCAACAATTAGCATTGTGGGGGAACGGAGACGTTACTGCAGAAATGTCACGACCAGCTTGAAGTAAGTCATACTTTAAATTAGGTAGTGTAGGTTCCTCTATGACAACATTTTATAGTACAGCTGAAACAATATACACAGGTTAGTCGAAAGACATAGAACTCCAGAAAGCAGGATTTTGTGTTTATTAAAGAAAGACATACAATTACATATACATACAATGTCTTTAATAATGGAAAAAATGTGGTAACACAAACACATCTTATTTGGAAATATATCCAGACTTACACTGTGCTTTTTTCGATTGAGACAAATGTTAATATCCTAAAAGTTTTTTTTATAATTCTATAATAATAATTTGATAGCTAGTTTGACATGTTCAACCAACAGTCGATTAATGTCCATTGTGTTTTTTCCGATGAATTTTGGGCAGTGTCAAAAATTACTGAACACTTTCCTGTAGTGCGACTACCTACCACGACAACCATCAAACCAAGAACCAATAGGAGCGCCTCACCTGATAAAGCGTTTAGCGCGTCAACTTCAAATTACCTCAGAAAAATGTAAACACAAGTAGGGTGGACAGGACAAAAAGAGAAGAAACTTGATTTATAGAAGGAAAAAAGTTTGTATGATGTGTCGTCGCTACTGTTTGCTGCTCGCTACCGTTTAGAAACATAATGAAGATTACTGAACGTGCCACGGATCAATGAGGTAAAGCTCTGGACAAGTCTTCGTGTGCTTCGTTTTTTTGATGCGTCTTGACTATCGTACAATCTGACATTATGACAACTGAGATCCTGCAGTGTGACATGGGGATCATGTTAATAATCATGGATCATGTTCATAAAGACTATAACAAATCGTGCAGTATAATCCTGGGTTAAAGGATCATTTAAACTGAAATGTGTGTTGGCATTATGTGTATATAGCCACGCTATAATGATAAAGATCCTCCCTTTGTATTTTTTTCTGAAACCTTGTTTTTGACAAGATAAAATTAGTGTTTGTTTACTCTACTAATTAGAAGTTATAATCATTATTACATTACAATTATAATTGATAATCATTAATATTTTGGGATTATAAACTTGTTATTAGGAAATCAACTTGTGGAGAAATGGAATATTTCTTGTGGTAAGACAGCCACATCTCTAGAAAAAGTGAGTCAAATAAAATTAATTTTAAAAAATCATGACTTCTGTTTGTATATACAAGAGTTCTTCTGTATGTTCTACATCAGTACTGCCAAATCAGTGCTGTAATAGAGCTACGTTTCTACCAGAAGTGCAACAAACCTAAAAAACAAACCTTATTTGTACAGCGAGACAAATTCTGTACCACATTCACAGCTGCAAAAAAGAGACAAGGTCATATGGCTCACATCTGTAATACCAAAGTAGGGTTGTAACACCAGAAAATTCAGACAAGCCTATGAAAAAAAAAAAGACTTACTCCTATTTGTACAGCAAAAGAAATGTTATAGACATCCACATCATTAAATTAGGCAAATTAGTAAAGTTTAGATAGCTCACATCTGTATGGCTAGATTAGTGCCATAACACAGGCAAATCAGTTACAGAAATAAGTTATATAATCACATGATTCCAATTTGTGCAGTCAGATCAGTGCTGTAACACACACACACACACACACACACACATCTCTACTAGAAGTGAGGCAAATCTGACAAGTTCATATGCCTCACACTCGATGCCGTAACACTTTCTTGTGTTTTAAGGTCACAGCCATGTAAGTAAGGTACCAAATGAGAAAGGTTTGTCATTCAGTGCCACAGCACAGTCATAGCTCGGTTTGCATTGAGAGATAGACAGGTAGGTTTCTCGTTAATTCTATTGTTTAAAAAAAATTATGTCTTTGCAATTAAATTTTTTATGCAATCATTTAAAGATAATGCTGCCATGGATGACACATTTTCTGTCACATCCAGCAAATCAACCACGTTAAATATACCTGTGATATACCAGCTCGGTTAATAAGCCAGCAAAGGCTGACATGGTATTTACATTTTTCGGTCCACTTGAAAAACATGACCTTCAGGCGGTTTAATATGGAATGAGTTGCTGCCCCTTAGCCGAACACTATTCAGTCTAATTTTCTGATAAATTAACTCACCTAATGCTGCTAAAAGAACATGGTGTAAAAATTAGATAATCTAATTCATGCGATTGTCCTGCAGGCATCGGATTTCTTTGTAGTTTTGCATGGTTTTATCTGGCCTAAGATAATGCCACTGGATGAGGGATGGGTAAATAATGTGTATGAGGTGTTGAAAATTGATTTTCTTTAAATATTCGGATTGAATTGGCTGCCACTCGTGTAAATATGCAAAAATTCATCCTGTAAAATCTGTATTTTTATTTTATTTGATTTAATACAGTTTCATAAAACGCATGCATAAGGTATAAAACCCATTGATACTGAAGTAACTGTAAACAAACTGTTCTTATGTTAACCAGAATCCAAACCATTTTTATCTTTTTAAATGCACAATTTACTATTTGGCAAAGAATCATAAAACTTTAGATGGAGGTGCAGGTATTTAATATAGAACATAACACATGACAGAAAAAAATCAGCCAAAAAACAAACAGGAGGAAAACCAGACTGGGGTATAACAAAGACATGTGGGGTACAACTGAAGAAAGACAAAGGCTCTGTCTTAAATCGCAAACTACGTAAGTATGTACTACATTTAAATAAGTACAGTATGTACTTAGTGTCACATGACATGCAAGGTCACAGCAGTGCCAATTTAAAGTTCATTTAACGTGACTGATGTTACACGACTGCGATTTAACTACAAGGAACAAAGTTTCTGCTACTTCTGGCATATGACGTCATGAGTCATCTCGCCGGCGACTTTATGGGATAATAAAGTGCACATCATAGGCATACTTCAGAATACGGATTCAGACATTCTACTTGCCTCACATACGCAGTTTTGCATACTATATTGTAAGGAAGTGTGCGATCTCGGATGGAGCCAAAAGCTAAATGAGACACAAGGGCTTAAAAAAAGGACATTAGTGTAACAACTAGTGGCAAAATAAGGGCAAAGACAAGACACGATTCAAGCAAAAGCATATGGCACCACAAAAAAAGGCAATAGAAGTACAGTTTTTAATAAGAGAAACAGGTTGCCCTCTGGTGGTCTGGCAGATGACCGTACAGAACATGATGTTGTATAAAGCACTGAGAATTGTAATAATACTCCACTCTATTTTGTAAAATACAGCAATCTAACACACAATTGTCTTTAAACATTGGTGTAAGGTTGTATATCACTGCAGGTTGAAAGGAAATTTGCACAAAATTAAAAAAAAAAATCAATGGCAATTGGCTAATACTGGGTGAAGAGGCACCGCTAGCAATTTTGGTTCTCATGGGATAATATGAGATTGGGCCCATCGCCGCACCAAACATACTATTACATTACTGCTAGTAGTACTGTTACTAATAATATAAACAGATCTCCTGGGTGCCCCAAAATGCATGGGTTCTTAGAATCATCCCTACATTTACCCCCTTAACTTAACCCCTGTCTGGGTGCTGTTTTAATTATGCTTGGTAAGACCATGCTAGCTGTGCATTCCGCCGATTAATTAATCTATAATTATGTTGTAACACTAATGGCAAGGTTAAGCGTTTGACCATCACTTAAAATACTCTCTCCGTGTCCTTTGGAGAATCTCCTCGTGTTGTGCTCCTAACTGTTTCCACTGTTCTTCTAGCATTCATTATGCATGCCAGAGAGCGATAGCGGTGGTCCCATGGTATCTGACTTGGGTTTAAACCAAACTGGGTGAAGCTGGTTTAATCCGGATAAAAGTTAACCTACTTTTATATTTAGCTCTTGTTTTGTCAGGAAGAATAGAGATGTGGTTTATAATATAACATTAAAATGGCTCACTCACTGAATGAGAGGGTTGGGCCTGTTTTTGAACATGCACAATGTGTTCTATCTAATGTTCTAAAAAATATAAAAAACAATAACTAGGAATACCTAATAGCTACATGCACACCCATACACACACGCACACACACAAGTCTAAGGAATCGTATGGGGTTCATTACTTTGATGTAGGATCATGAATGTCATTAAAATGTCACAGGGTTGAAATGAAATAAATAATAATAAATAAATAAAGATTCAGCATTTGGTTCGAGTTATCAGTCGCCAGTCCTGACGTACGAGCGAGTACACGGATATGAAAGATGACTTGTAAAAAGAGCGTTCACGAAGAAGTTACGCACTTTTATTTTGCACACGGCACACAAACACACCTCCCAGTCATATGCTAATCAGAACTTAAGCGCAAAAATCAAAGCTCTGATTGCGCTTCATTTCCCATATCCTGTGTTACAGCTTTAACACTATAACTTCTCACTGACCTGGTCACTTGTAATGATTTGATAAGAACACATCTTATTTTAAGCAACGGCATTTCTAAAAGCTAATCCAGTGTTCAGATTCCTAAAGTTTAATCCAGCTCTCTGATCCTTCCTGTCAGAAATGCCCGTCACTTCCTAATCGCTCTTATCAGCCAAGTCTTTGTTCGTTGGCTAATGCTGCACCACTGCTTCAAAGGCATGTTAATCAGGATAGCCGATGCCAGGACACCAATTAAACTCATGACTAAAAACACTTCAGCTCCAACTTGAGCAGGTTTAAAACGGATCTGGGGTCAGCGGGAAGCTTTCAACGAGCTGAGAAATCCACATTTTACACAGGAAGAAGCAGCTTATTAGGTTTAAGGAGCCGTTTGTGAAGCTCAATTTAGGCTGAGGGTAGATTTTGAGGCATGACGCTACAGTATGGCGACTAATTCCATGTAAAAAAAATATATTTTTTAGGTTTTTTTATTCTTTTTTTTACAGCTTATTTCGTCAATAAATTCCCATCTGATGTTTTTTAAATAACATTTTCAATTAAAAAAAGCATTTGGACACATTTTTAGTTCAAGTCGCATTTAAGTTAAAACAAGAATTCATTCAGCTCAGCCTGTGATGCCACACCTACAAAATGTTGACTAAACATGATGTGCTTTTTAGGGGTTTTTTTTAAGGTTACCCCTAATTGGTTGGATTCTAACAGATTTTCAGCAGATGTGTGTGTCAGGTTTTTTTAAGCAGTCCCCCTGGAAGGCAAAGCTGTCATCAAGCTTTACTTCCCTTACGAAAAAAGGAACACACCACAGTTGCAACTGTAAAACATAAGCGCTTATACAGATCAGCTAAATGTTGGCTTTCCCAAATGATGTGAAGTTTATTTTATGGACTGTATATAATGACCAGGTTGCCCTGTTGGAAAGTAACAGCTGCTATAGATAACAGAACTTCTGACGTACGATTTGCAAATCAAGGATCAATATTAGAAAAAACTGAATATGTACATGACAATTTAAATAAATCTTAAATTTGGATTTTTGGGTTCAAAATTAAATGGAATTTTATATATTTGCACAATGATTTTAATGCATATGAAATTCATATGCATATAAATCTCATCTTATATAAATATTTGTTCTTATACTCAAATTTTGCAGTACTAAAAGATTTCTTTTGAGATGTTCAGCGACAGTCGGTTACAATCCAGCTGCATTCAGGTTTTTTCCCTTCAATGAAATTTTGGCGGTGTCCGAAAATTCCAGGCATTTTCCTGTCATCCAGTCGACTGCATTGTGACATAGTGATCATGTTCATACAGTCTGACAAGCAACAACAGCCAAAAACTCTCCCCGAAAGCTTGCTAAAGTATAGCAGCCATTCATGAAAGGTTTGTAAGATCTAGAAACACGAAGGAATAACTGTATTCCACAATGATGTATTTTATCCATCTGGATTTTTATTAAATGTAAATGTTTCTGACTGTTGAAAAAACCTTCTCCATAGGCAGCGAGCGGCATTAATCAAAAGAAATCCCGACAGTTTGACTGAACCTCCTTCCTCATGCTACCCGATGTTCAAGAAAAACTAACGTCTAATGGACCGAGGCTGTTCCCTTTAAGCTGAAAGATGTGCCTAAGCCCACTTCCCCCTTTCGTTGACTTTGTTGGAGCAGATTTTGTGAGTGAAGATATATTTCAGCTCTCGGCAGGACGCACTTGATTTGAGCCGAGGGAGGGCAGGGTGAATGATGAGGATCTCCACTGTATCTACACAGCTAGTGCAGTTTGGCCTTGACTATCTCTCTCTTTCATTCTCTCGCACTCTCTCTCTCTTTTTTCACTTTGGTGCAATTTCGAATGGTCCTGCACGATGGTGCTATTGATGGAAGGGGGCAGGGAAGAGATGAGGGGGGTATCGATGTAGGGATAGATTGCCTCACAGTCCATTTATACAAAAAGAAGCAGGGCAGGATAGACACACAAGCAGGCAGATGCACAGCCTTCATTCCTTTTCCTGTCTTTATCCAGATAGATGACTCCACCCTTTTCTTTGTTCATACATCTACATGGTAATAAAAGTGAATGATAAAAACAAGTTGTGCAAAATCTTATGGTTAAAAAAAAAGCATGTGATAAGTTCTGGTGCAAAACTGGCTTTCGTATTTCTCATGCTTAAATGTCACTTCCCAAGTGTATGAGACGACACAAACCGAGCTGATATTGTGCATACTGCTAGGTTTCTCTATCTGTATCTCTCTCTCTTTTTTTTATCTTTCTCTCTACAGGGAAATCATGAAGTATCAGAGGCAGGCATTCACTAAGAGAAACAGACCTTATGATGTAATGCATTTAAACTCTCAGAGAAGTTCCGAATGAAGTGTATGCGAGAGACAGAAAGAGAGAGAGAGAGAGAGAGAGAGAGAGTCATTGGCGCCATCTGCTGAGCAAAAAAAACAAGCGAATTAAAACCTTGTTTTATTGTTTGTACACTATAATAACAATATTTAAATTTTAACTTTTTTTTAATCAACTCTGTGCTTCTAAGCTCCAACAATACTTATTCAGCTGGTCTTTTAAAAAAAGAGGCTAAAATCACAAGCTGGAAGATTGGAGCTCGTCTGGGTAATTTACGCTTTTGAGTTATGAGACGAATCGCCTTGCTGAAGGCCAATGGATGTTTTATACCTCTCTGCCCCCGCGTTATTTTTCTTCGGTTTTACATCATGGCTTTTGGCTCTATTAATGATAGACTTCAAGATTTATTTGTAGACACCAGAGAGGACAGGGTCATAAACACATCGACCAGCCGACGACTTCCTTTGCAAAACCCCAAACAGGCGGCTTGTTTATGATGTTGTGACGTCATAACGTTTAGTAGAAACATTCTGAAATTTTGTATTGAACAAAGTTTCTTAAGTGCGATTGCAGAACCCTTAGAAGTTGGGAAAAGATGATCTCCTTTTCTTTCAAACCAGTGATGTTAACCAGCAGCTCTCCTTTTCTCCAAATCAGTAATCACATCAAGGAGCTCACTCTACCCATGTTATTGGCACTAAAGTTTCTGCGAGTTTCTGGAGACCATGTCAATCAAAAGATTGACATGAAAGCCTTGTAGATGTTTATGATTTGGGTATTTTTTCTCTGAAGACATGCATGTGAACTCCCCATGCCAGATGTTTGAACAGAACAGATTTAACGTAGGATTTGGAGGGGTTTATTTGCTTAAAAAACCGATTCGAAAGCAAAGACTTTGCAAGAGCAAGCTGTTTGATTCTGGTCTGTCTCCAAAACTGAAAAAAGCACATCAGGTCAAATCGCACAGCAGAATATTGATGATTATTTATTTATGACTTAAATTAACCTCGATAGACTGTTCATTAGACATGATTTAACACTAAAGTGCTTATACACCGCTGCAAAGCTTTTTCTGCACAGTACATTTTTTTTTTTAAATAAAAAGCTCAGAGGAATCAAGGGCTGAATTAGAGGCAATAATTAAGTTGTTTCTGCATTGTTACGGCAGGAGATCGAAGCAAAAATTAACAAAATCTTGTGAGTGGTCTTATGAAAATAAACAGTATGATGCCACTTTGGAGACCACATGCTTGAATGTTGGAAATTTCTGGGACTTGCCATGTTGAATAAAATAGAAGTAAATATAGGAATCATTCCAAGATACTACCCTGTCTCTAACCTAAATCATCCACCAGTGGCATTAATAATAATTCTATACGTTCTAGCACGTTTTACATATCACCTACTCAATCTTCTCAGATCTCTTTCTTTATTTCCACAAACAGTTATTCATTAGGGTGACTTTAAGTCACCGCCTGTTATTGCCAGTACGTTCTGCTTAGCTGCACGGTATCACTTTGCATCTTGCACGCTGTTTGTCGCTGCGTGATTGAAATCATGCTCTACGCGCATCTATTTCTCCGTAGCGCCCTGATTCCTCTCTGCAACCCTCACAGCCAATTTTCCTGCTCTTTCATCATTCTCAACGAGCTCAGTAATGGATCAGACGGAAGATTGACTGGCAATCACCTCCGCTTTGTGCCAAGGGTCTGGGAGGCTTTTGTTCCCACAAAGGTATTTACAAATAACTTTTTGGTGGAGGCCAAAATTGGTTTAATATGTAATAACTCCTAAGGGAGGGAATTTGATCAATGACTCATCGTGGCCTTTGTTTAATGTTTAATGATGCAGGAAATGCACATGACCCGCCTTTAGGACAATTCTATTCATTCCGATCGGCCTCTAAAACAGCAAACTCAATCATAAGTCCAAAAATGAACAATGAATATGTTGTTTCTATTTACATGTAAGGAGCTACTGTGCTATTCAGTTTGTATGTGTGTGCACATGTGATGTATGCATGGTGATGTGAGACAGCTTAGTTATTCAGTCAGTTTATTAATAATAGGCTTTATAAATGATTTATTAATTAGTTCTGTATCTAACTAAGGCATATAATAAACACAACCTGTATTTATTCTACACCATGGGATTTTAAGCAGGTTATTATAAAATATGGACCTATACTTAGTATACTAGTCTTAAAGATACAAATTTTATGTTATAAAGCCATATTATAGTGGCTTATTGTACAGTATTATTACCATACTCGTACAGTATTATTATACTCTGCACAGCTAATAAACGGGTAATTGTACACTTTGTATTAATGAGCTATTTGTCTGATGGGGTATAAGACGAATAAACATTTATCAGACCCTGTAAATTAAATGTCTGTGTTGCTATAATAAAATTATGAACTTGAGATGGTGGTGGTGTTATAAAAGTGACAGAACTGCATTGATGTTTTTTAGTTTTTTATATATTAATAATTTGTATTTATTAAATTATTAATTTCATTATTTTGTACAGGTTAATTTAATTTACTAATATGTACATACATCAGCAAAAATATTTTTATGACGGTTAAACTGAAAAGATAAGCATTTAAAACTCTGTAATACTTTACGGTTATTCTTTAAAACCTTATGATTAAGCTACAAACACTGTTCGGACAGTTAGAGTTAAATAGAGGATATGAATCCACCCAAAATAACTGGGTTATCTTGTTTCTAGGTGTTTCATCATTAGCGTGTTTTATCTTCCACGTTCTAAGACTAAAAACAAGAAGGTGTTTTATGGAGAAACTGGAAACATGAATGATGAAAACAGTTTCTAGTTTCCAGATCCTGGAAACTAGAAACTTTGTAGTCAGCCTAATAATTAGCTCTTCTGTGTTAAAAAAAAATGGATTATGTGGCACATCAGCCAAACACACCTTTCAGATTGTTATTATAGAAAAGATAAATATTAGAATGAGCACTTAAATTTAAGCCAAAAATACCTGTCCCTTTTTTGACCAATCAGGTTGAAGAATTTAACAGCAAATCAATTCTTCACAGTAATCATCCGAAGGACCATTTATGATACATTTTAGTTTGTTAAGTATAAATTATAGATATGTAGTGTAGCGTGTACTGCAAAACAGAGAAGCAGATAAGTTTATTATCCACTCTAGGCTTAATAAACAGTTTATAAAAAGACTGTAGTGAAGCTAAACAGCCACTGGTGTTTGATGCTGTGATTCAGAGAAGCCATTGTGTTGAAGTTTAAATACAGCAACTGGGAAACAAATAACGTCAAGTGTTTGTCTAAGATGCGTACTGAGACTGGTTAAAGAAGATCAATATGATGTAGGGAAGAGAATCTTGCTACACGATATGCTATGTTGGACAGCAGATGCTCGGTTTCAGCAATGCTAAATATATTACATCATTTGAAGTAATGATAATAACAAAAATAATAATGCATTGTGACTCTTTTAATGACTCAATTCGAAAAGCCACTTTTCCGGTTTGCATCAATGCCAAATGATCGTATCACATAAAATAGTTGGTTTTCTGAGCACAGTAGGCGTCTTATTAACAAAGTAGTTTAGAAAGAAGCAATGGCAGGTATCATGCTGAGCACCAAGAGCATCCTGACCTTCCGAATGCACACTGCAATGGTGCATTATATAATATATATATAGCGCTCAGTTTGAATAGAGACTTGGCTAGAAATAAAAAGGAAATTAAAAAACAGGGGAAATGTTTTAAGGGTAGAGAGGATAACTTTTTGAACTGAATGCTCTCATCTGACTAAAGAAAAGTTTCAGACAAGATCAGATTCCATAACTGTTTTTATTTTGATAAGGGTTGTAATGAATTCTGGGAACGCTGTTCGGGAGGTTGAAATATGTCCTGGATGGGATACTCGAGCCATGACTACATACTCATTCGTACTAAAAGGAATATTTCAAGAGGTCCAAACTTCTTTTAAATAGTAACCCAAAAAAAAAACCTAGATCCTGGGATACTATTTCAATTTAGGTTCTACATAAATATCTGTATATGTGGTGATATCTGGTTACTATATCTCATGTAATTTTTTCAAGAAAGTAATTTTTCATGTAATTTTTTCTTCTCAAGAAATTTTTCTTCCCTGTTTTTTCTATGTCTGTCCTATAAATAAAGGCAAAAGGCCCTGAAAATATCTTTTTGTAAAATCCTCCTCAAAACACCGATATAATACTATAGAATGCATTGTGTAGCGTTTAATGCTACACCAAAAAAAATCAGGCTTCTGTGTTCTCCTTCTAAACTTTTCAACAAAGTTAAAATGTGTGTTATTCTCCTGGGTCGTGATCATAGCCATGCCCCTGTTATAATTAAACCATCCGCCAAAAAAGGCAAAGCAATGCAGTGGGTTATTTCTGCTCTGAATATCTTCATAAAGGCATGATAAAACAAGCTTAATGTAAGAGATCAGCACAGACCCTACATTTGAATGTCACATAGCAAAGAGCACAGGAGTGTGAAGGTCAATCTAAAAAAAGTCCTTCACCTTACTGATGTTACAGTTTGATTTATAAGCAGAAAAATAATATATTAAATGCATATTTCATGAATTTCAGCTTGTTTAATACCATTCATAATGTCCTGCATAAGTATTTTTTTAATATTAGTGTCCTTTTGGCCTTCTCTGTACTGTAACCTTGTTATGTCTTAATGTCAGCGAGTATCTGAGAAGGACACCATGAAGACATACACAATATATCAACTCACTTTACTGGCTGTCAATATGGAGTTGATTAAGAGCGCCTTGGTCCACATGACATTTAAAGCCCATCTAACTTGTGTGTGGGTGTATACGTTCGCATGGGTGCAGGGAATATGAACTCCAAATGCCGTTAACCTGGGTATCAAAGAATCCATCTTAATTTGCAGAAGTGACAGGTTTATTTAGAACACACCTCTGGTGTAAGTGCTCCACTGTGCTTTCAGCACTGTAGCAGATCTTCAGACTGTCTTCTTCTGTATGACTTAAGATGCCAGACCTGTGATGTGCCATTCCTGCAAGATGTAACCTTTAGACTAGGGGATCCTAGTAATAAAAAATGGTTTTTAGATTCTTTAGTCTTTGGGAAAAACCATGTTAGATAATAAAAACAAATTTAGTTGAGATCAAAAGCAATGCTAACATTTCCATGTGATTTTGTTGTGATGCATCTTCCAAATATATTTTTCTCTAAGGGACAAACAAAAAGAACGTCCAATGACCTTATTCCCTGTGTTGCTGGTAGCAAACATTTACACATTCTGTAAAGTCTGGACTTTCTGTGAGGAGCGCTGTTGAGAAATCTGGTTTCAGGATTAGCACACTTCTGTGCCAGCAGACATGTTAAGAGACATTTCTAAAAGTAATTGTTCCTAAATTTTATGGCTCAGTAGTGACACAAATACTATTAGCCACTTAGAAAACATCATGAATGAACTTAGATCCAGCTTAGTGCCCATTTTTTTGGCATGGGTTCATCAACAGGGTGTTCGGAAATTTTTAATAAACTCTATGGTTTTGACTCTGTGGAAAGAAAAAAGTTAGTTGCCAACTCTTAAATGTTAAACATGGCCCAGTTTCTAGTCAAGATCCTAAATCTTTAGACCTTTAGAATCTCTAAAAACTTTAGAATGATTGAAGAATTTCCAGTATGTTCAAAAGTTTAATTTCTATTGCATTATAAGACAGTATAGGAATGTCTAATACAGAAAAAAACACTTCACATAAGATAAGTTTGGGTCAAAATGCAAATACATGAGTTTAAAAGGAATTTATTTACTAAAAAGGGATCAGGATTTTAAAACTATGTTAAGTTTTTCAAAAAACAGTTATTTAACCATATATCTATAAAACGATTCTGTTGATTGGTCAGCATTTTCCTGAAAAGTCCTTCTAGTGTCTTCTAAGAAACTGATAAGGTGGATGTAGGAAAAATAAATTGATGGATGTTTTTTCTAGACAATTGTGTGGTTCTAGAGAGAGATATCCCACTGGGACACCAGAGGGCACCCCGCAATGTCCGTAAATGGAGTCATGTGATTTCTGTTTGTCTGCTTTCTGTTTGTCATTGGTTAATTGTTCCCTTGTTGTGTCCAGGTGTTGCTTGTTTCCCCCTGTTGGTCTGTGTATTTATACCCCTGTGTTTTAGTCTGTCTTTGTCTTGCGTGAAAGTCTCTTCAGTCTCTTGGCATGCCAATGCTGATGTTAGCGCCTTTTGTTTTTAAGTAAGTTTCTCTGGCATCTTATCTTCTTGTTTATCTTTATATACTAGTTCTACACCAACTGTGACAATGTATGCCCATGTATGGTTTTAAATGTCAAACTAGTCCCAGCCATAGATGTCATGTCTTCAAATTTTTTGCTAAAGCTCTGACACATTTTAACATTTTGAAAAGTTGCCGTGATTGGTTAATCTCCATCGGTCCCCATGAAGAAATAGATCATTCTTCATTACAGTTGTTTGAATAAGCACTCATACGAATCAGCTAAGGGTTGGACTTTTGAATTATGTAAATTTTATAGACTTACCAATTTGCATAATTTTCCTAAATATGACTGATTTTTGGTTGCACGTCAATCTGTGTTTGTAGGCACATTTTCAGATCCTCAAACATGCCGCTGAACCAAACAAATTGGTTGTTTCCATATAATAACCAAGTAACACAAGTAAGTTAGCACAACAGTAAACTTAACAGAAGCAAAACAAAGACAACGAAACATAGAGAGAACATATGAGAACATATGGAAAGGAACTAATAACAAGACAGGGGTGAAACACATGACAGGACCCATATGACCGTCACATGACACACTGAGAACGAAAGAATAATGAGTCTTTGGCTCGATAAAGTTGTTGTCCTCTGGTGGGCTAACGATACTGATATATACAGTGTCATCCTTGTCATCTTAAAACATTTACATTTCTGGTGCCTGGTAGACAACTAAGCAATTGAAAGAGCTTTTCTTGGGGGGGTTGCAAAAAAGTGGGCAGCCTTGAGGTGAGGCCAATCAGCAGACCACTACATGGATGTTACTTCTTTCATTTTCTCCCATATATGTCTTGTTATCTATCTTAGACAATGAGTGATGCATATTGTTTATTATATACTATGCAAAAAAATATGGTTTTATTTTCTTTTCTCCATGAAACTCCATCCTTATTAGTCTCACGGCTGCTTCCTGCTAATTGATTCCTGAAGCTCCAGGAATCTGTGCTGCCTGCAGGCTGCTTTAGTTTAGCTTGTGGCTTTCGTATAAGAGCAATGACCTGACAAAAGCAAACAACACGGGCATACATCTTGCGTTCTACTTAGTAAAAAGTCCCAGAGCTTGTTTTGGGCCTGTAGTTATATTGTGTTTATTCCTGATTGTGGGTTTTATTTTTTATTTTACTCTATACATTCTTGATTATTAAAAAAAATAGACAAAAGTCAGCATGTATGCTATCAATTCTAATAGCTAGAAAGGCTTGTAGTTGTCTTTCTGATCTTAGAAGAAGAGTGTAATTTTTCATTGTCTTGTGTTAAGCATTGCCTTTGCTATAGTGAAGTACCTGAATACACAAAGGCTCATGGGGACTCGTGTCATGGTGGACACCAAAATTCAGGTCCCCATGGGTACAAAAACTTCTAAATCATACAGGATGAGATTTTTCAGGAAAGTAAAAAAAGTTTCTGGTTAGGGGTTCGGGTTCGGGGTTACAGTTAGGGTTAGGGGATAGGGTTAGGGTTAGGGGATAGGGTTATGGGTTAGGGGTTAAGGGTTAGTGTTAGGGTTGGGGGATAGAAAATACAGTTTGTAAAGTATAAAAACCATTACAGCTATGGAGAGTCCCTGCAAGAATAGCTAACCAGACGTGTGTGTGTGTGTGTGTGTGTGTAAACGCAACACTGAATTCTAAAAGGAACTCTGTGACCTCTTACAAAATATAAAAATGGACAGTTACAGTGAATTCGAATTGAAACAATTAATGGCCGTCTATTTGCATAATCTTTAGCTGCAGGTTACATTAGCGGCTGGCTCAGGCTAGAAGGAAAACGAAAAGAAAATCTTTAGGGCTCAAGCTAACAGACGGGAGAGGGGAAAAAGGAGCCAAAAATTGCAGCATGGTCTGTCTAGCACCCTTGGTTTTTTTTTAGTAACACAACATTTTCAGAAGTGCCCTAAGTTTCTCATCTTGGGGCGGAACACAAAGGGTATGATGCTGGTTGGTCTTTAGGATCAGACAGCAGTGAATAAAAACCATGGATAAATTTATACCTCGTCTTACTATTATTGTTAGCATTACTAATTTTAACTTGTTTATTTCACTGCAGTAGGTGTTTGGTCAGAATCTGGAGACTATCCCAGGAAAACTGGGTGTGAGGTGGACAAATATATCTTAAATTACCAGGACCGTCACAACATCACACTGTAGTCAACTTTAAAGTTATCTGAAATAACTCTTAATTGTGAAAAAAAATCTAATTAGTATTTAATGAGGTTGTTAATCATGATAGAAATCATCTAATAATCCTCATAATTCTTCTACGGTGCTATAAACATGATAGGATAAATCGTATATATCCATCATATCATTTATCTTCCCCGGTGCAAAACAATCGACTATTGTCTACGCTGGGATAACTCGCTTTATTCGCACATTTTATACATCTACGTTTCCAAGCATTGTCATTATCTGAACTGTGCTTTTTCCCCACGTTCCTCCATCCCCATGCTTCTGTTCTTCTTTTGTTCTCCAGCTAATAGCATCACCAATCAAAGATGACAGCAAACCCAGTCAAAATCACGTCTCAGCTGAGAAGAATACTATCCAGTCTTTTAGCGTTTGAGAAGACAGCGGGTGGCAGAAAAACAATGACAGACACAAAACAAAAGATGCATTGACGCAGAATGACGTGATAATATTGCGATTAAATGTAATGTAAAAAGCACCTTGATTATGGCTATGGAAAGACTAAGGTGCCAACTTCCACCCCCGAACTTTCAAACTTTTTTTTGATTAACAGCACCACCACCTTTTTTTCCTGGAGCAAGTGGTAGATCAATGGTTAGACTACTAATCAGAAGGTTGTGAGTTCGATTCCCGGGGCCACTGAGTAAGTCCCCTAACAATTATATACATTTTTAAAAATTGGATAAGATCATCTACCAAATGTCAGAGATTCATACCTAATATTGGTTGACTATTGCACAGGCTAATGGTCACCTAGATACATTTTTAGAATATAAGGACATATTTCATTTTTTTTGTGTAAACCCTAGGGATGTGTAAAAATAAAGATGCAGCTGACTATAACAATACTTTTTTCAAAATAGTGTATAGATGTTCCAACCTCTCATACATATACATATTTAAATCACATTTTAACCTGATTTACATTTATGATAATATTTAAAAATAATTAAAATCCTCAGTGCGTCTCAAACGACTTCCTCCTCCACTCTTGTAGTTGTCGCTAACACATACCATCATTGTCTCAGAAACAAGCATGACAGAATAATAATGTCACATCTGGGTTTGTATTTTTAGTTATTTGTTATTGTATTGGTAAGTATTGTAATATATTTTATGGTGACTCATGTATGCATCCGTAGTGAAACCCTCACCAATACACACCCTAGGTAACACATATTGCTTATCATAGAGTACATCTAATACTATCAAACAATCAAAGCATGTTCTACTTAGCCAGCTCTAAATACAGTACAGCCAGAGCCGGTAAACGAGTCACCGAGTCAGAGTCAGAGTCTGAGTCAGTCGACGGATTTAAACAAAATAATCTCATACTGTAACTTTAAGCTGCTCTGTACATTCTCTATACCCACTTATTCCCTAATTCAGGGTCACAGGAACCTGCTAGAGGTTGCCAGTCCATCACAGGACCACACACACGTACGTTTTTGGACTGTCTCACAGAAAGGCCTCTGCCCTGGAATCGAACCCGGGACCTTCTTGCTGTGAGGCAACAGTGCTAACCACTAAGCCACCATGCTGCCCACATGCTGAATATGAACAGCGTAAAGGGCAAGAGGGTAACTTATGACCAAACGTAATGATTAAATTAAAAATATATTTTTGTAATTAAATACTTTACATATTGTTGACTTTTTCTGGATTCTGTTGTACTAAAATCATTTTTAGAAACTTTTATTTACAATAAAATCCTCTTTGTTCACTGTGGTGACAATTCTTTATTTTAGTTTTGCCGGTTTAATAAAAAGATAACAAAACAAGCCAATGTTTTGAGTTTCCTTCCATTAATTCTGAATAAACATTTTACACAACGTTTTCCTATTACAAATATTAAAAATGGGATTCTTAAACCTTTTATCGGTACACATCTGCAAACTCCTGCAATTGAAAATCGATTTATTTGATTACCCGTTAATACCATTATTCATCATGCTGCTGGATTTCATTGAGAGTTGTTTATTTTAGCCTGCGGTTATGGATAATCTTAAAAGGATTTTATTTTTAATTGGTTAAAAAAGGTCGCCTTTAACATTTAACTGTTTATGAACAAGCACTCAAAGGGACTCAGTGAACAAAAATAATGTGTTTGAGATCCATGTTGAACCTTTGTGTGATGAAAAATCACCAAAACGAAGCATTTTTGTTTTTTTTAAACCTTTTTAGGAATATTTTGCCTCCTAGAAGACCATGTAAAAAACTAAAATACTTATAAAACACCACAAACTCTTAAATCTCTGAATGTCTACTTTCATAGAAGCCTCATTTAAACCACCACTGTAAAGTGTGACATGACAAAGAGAAAGCTAATATTATATATAAAAAAAAACCATAGAAATAACAAAATGAATTCTGCACTGCTGTGGGATCAGTAATAATATCTATCATAGTCACGAGAAGCTTCTTTTTCCAGTCGGGGTTTTGACATTTCCTTAAGTGGTGCATTTATGTTTTTTTTGTGCTTGAATAAATCTTAGCTTGCTAACATTGTTTTTTGTTTTTGAAAATAACACCCTAAAAAAAAGACGACTCATTGATTTTCCTTCACAGCCCACTGGGTATCTTCATCCTCTCTGCACAGTTGTGATCTGAATATGTCAAGACCGTATAAAAATGAGGAAATCCTGTCAGGTGCTGTAGTTAAGAAGAGAGTTTCGTGGTGTTGTTTGCCATGTCATCAATTTATTTCTTTAAACATCTTCTTGTTCATGCTTTGTACTGGACAGGGGTGGCATCTGTCACCCCCCCACCGGTGAGACGGCGTGCCTTGGTGTATATCTATGTCTTAAGTTTGATTTATTTTCTTTTTACAAGACCTAAATCTGTATGTGTGATTTTACTTGTAAATCAAGTATCAATCCACAATCTACCTCTTTTCTTCAATTTATTTAATATTACCTTAGCATCTTCCTAAAACCCAAGGTAATGCAAATGTACTTTATCACATTTCTCGAACTTTACGGTAGTGTTTTAACTGTCTTTGTAAATGTTAGCAATGTCTCCGCGACAATATCAAGCTCGTCGGTGTCAGTCTTAGCATGCGGCTAGCAATATTGTTACTCCTACATACACCTAAGTTCTTTAGCTACTAAAGTTGTTAGCATGTAAGAGAGTGAAGGAGACAAGCTACCTACTTAAAACCAGATATATGTTATTAAAGCATTAGCCTGTTAAAAAAAAAAACAAAAAACTGTAGTGTATACTAGCAACTAGTAATGCTTTAGATATCTGTCTAGCTAGTAGCTACATTTAGTAGCATGCTACTCAAAAAATAACTGCTATCTGTTGTGTTATTTATCTAGTTAAACCTATTTTATGCTACATGTGATAAGTAGCCAAAAAATGAACAGGGTGGTGACATTATCATATTTTGCATTTTCTGTAACCTGCATAATGTAAATATTTTACTATAACAGCATGTTTGTAAATATTTGATTCAGTATATACCACCAAAACTAACTTGACTTTGGGAAGTGGTGGCTCATGGTTAAGGTGTTGGATTACCAACTCGGAGACTGTGGGTTCGATTCCCGGCTTCACCAAGCCACCACCGTGGGCCCCTGAGCAAGGCCCTTAACCCCCTAAATGCTCAGTTGTATAAAGAGATAACTGTAAGTCGCTCTGGATAAGGACGTCTGCCAAATTCTGTAAATGTTTCTCTGTATTAATGGCAGTGGTAGCTCAAATGTTTATAACTCTGGGTTCTTAGAGGGCAAATCAAAGTTTAATGACCGACCCAGCACTGCCAAGCACATGGCCACTGTTGGGCCCTTGAGAAAGGCCCTTAACCATTTTTTCTCCAGGGGAACTTCATCATGTCTGACTATCTATGAGAATTTTACTATGCAGTAATATAAATGTATCCAGAGATTACTGGTAAACCTTCAGAGAGAAGATGCCAACCTTGCAAGGATCCTTAGGCACCAGTAAACAGGTTCCTGCCCCTTACCCAGAGCGACTTACATTTATCTCTTCTATACAACTGAGGGTTAAGGGCCAGCAGTGATAACTTCCGATCCTCCAATTAGCAGTCCAATACCTTAACCACTGTGCCACCACTTCCCTACTCATAAGATGATTACTGTAAATAAACACCCTCTGACCAATCATAATCAAGCACTGTTTTTTAAGTGATGTATATATTAAAAATGCATTTAATGCAGTTATGTTCAAATTGTCGACATCTGATACATATTTTTTAAACTTTTTTTCCTTTGACTTACTAAAAGACTGTCAGGAACCGAAAGCGGTTCCTGTGGCGTTATCACAACTTAATTGTTAGAGATTTTTTTTGCTCAAAGACAAAAAAAGTGCCTGGATAACACGGTACATTAAAGCTTTATCAGCGCGGTTCCCAGGAGGGGAAAGAAAAATTGTTCTAAATGTTGCCTCAGCATGTCAATGCACTCGTCCTTTATAAATCCCCAATTATAAAAGTGACAGACTGAGAATCACCCTATGTTCTAATTACCGAGACACAGAGGAGGAGGGAGGAAGACGATGTCGTAAGCCCCAAGACATTTCATTTTAATTAAACTTTGTCACTAATCAGGGATGGGAGCCTCACGATACACATCCCAGCCTGTGGAGATCACATCGGAGCATACCTCTCAGCCTCAGCTGGCATTAATTTAACAGGAACTTTCCCCTCTGTGTCCCACACATGATTATTGTGTTATGGAGTCGACTCGCTGGCCACTTTATTAGAAATCGTTATATGAACGCATCATATGAAGGAATTTATGCATTTTATCATAAAATGGATATTTCCAGGTTGCTTCATCTCAGTTGACTTTAAACATGCCATGGTTGTTGGTCCAGATGGACTGGTTTCAATAGGGATCATTCTCAAGATTTTATGCACAAACAAACGAACAATCTGTCATTGTTAGTTCTGTATAGAAACACCCGGATGATAAGATAGACCCTGGGGATATCCATGACCCTATACTTCAGTAATATTGTATGTTTGTCCACTTTGTTGGTTTGGATTGGCTTCTTCTGTGCTCTAAGGCAAATCCAGGTCAATAAGGCTTTTCAGTGGATTATGGAGCATGGCTTTGGGAATTGCTGTTCATTCAGCTGCTAAAGCATTAGTCAAGGCAGATGCTGATGTTTGGTGAGGATTAGAACCAGCCCAAGGCATAAGAAAACTGAGGGCCTTAGTGCTTAAGGGCCTCCGTAGCCACCAGGGGGCCCACAATAAAATGCATAAATACAAATACAGATATGGGTTTTTTTAATTGTTAATGATCAATAGTTATTATACAAAAATAAAACGCAGTAATATGTTTACAGGATGCAGGATACAAAGAAAGGTTAAAACATTGGTATTATGTAAGCAACACAGATACAAGAAGTAAAATTTATAAAGATTGTGTTAAGATTTATTTTGCGGATAAAAAAGGATTAGCAATAATTAGTAGGAGTCCCCAAATAAAATTCTGCTTAGGGACTCTCTAAAGACTTAGGACGGCCCTAGTAAAGATGTCTGGGATGCGGTCAGGGTTCAGAGAGGTTAAGTCAGATTTAGGGTTCTATGCAGGACAGTTGAACTGTAAATCATGTCTTCATTGGGGTTACTGCATGCACAAGTGATGGAACATGCTTAGGTCATGGCTCTTAGTTCAAATTATTCCTTACAATTAACTTTGTTGCAACAGTGTGGGGGAAATACCACATTTGGGTAGGAGGGCTTTTGGTTATAGCATCAGTTTTACATGCGCTTTCCATTTTATTCAGTGATAACACAGTTAAGATGTATTCATTAAACTTTGATGCAAGCTTTCCATAGACTTTCCTCTCTCTCACTCTCTCTCTCTCTCTCCATTATCAGTGAAGATGAATCTAATATCACTTACTAATTAACCCCGCTGACTGCATTAATCAAGCTCTTTAACCGTCACAACACAACCGCATCCCTCTCTGGTGGACGCACTCCTTCGCCGTCCCTTGCCCGACCTCTTAAGTGATGACCGGTGGGATGTGCTGGTTGTCACCATGCGGCACTCTATCTGAGCGCTTTATTGCTCACTTCAGGTCACACTGACGTCTCTGTGCATAAATGATGACTATGTAAATCACCCACAGCGCCTTGCTGTGCTGAAGAGGCACAGATTTAAGAGTTCAGGCAGAATTGCTAAATGGACAGGAAACCGATAGATGAGAAGCTGAGCCAAGGGATTGAGGGAGAGAGAGAGAGCGAAAGAGAGACAGAATTTATCACAGAGCCTTTTGCTAGTAATTCATCCACAACGGTCCAGAAAGTTCTTTGGCCAAATATTTTCTAAATGAACTTGCTGTAGGATAGTATGGGTTATTGCGTACAGTGATGTGGCTGAGCTTTTATCGGTGTATTCTGTATTTTACACTTTATGTTTAGATCATTTAAAGAATTATTTAGCAAATCATGTCTATGTTATGGGCAGTGTTGGGAAGGTTAAATTAGAAATGCAATAGGTTACAAATTACAATTTACCCTATTTATTATGTAACAAGAAGCACAACTTTATTATTTTACTTTGTGAAAATCAACTAATTATTACATTTACATACTCACACATAATTCCAAGTACTTAAACTCCTGTACCTTCTTCACCTTTTCACCCTGTAAGATTACTCCCTGTAAGGAGTAATCAACAGTCCAGAACAATGGAGAATGTGTGAAAGAGGTAAAGAAGCGAGTACAGGCAGGTTGGAACGGGTGGAGAAACGTGTCAGGAGTGATGTGTGACAGGAGAATATCAGATAGAATGAAGGGGAAGGTGTACAAGACAGTGGTGAGACAGCTATGATTTATGGTTTAGAGACAGTGGTGAGAGCAGCTATGATGTATGGTTTAGAGACAGTGGTGAGACAGCTATGATGTATGGTTTAGAGACAGTGGTGAGACCAGCTATGATGTATGGTTTAGAGACAGTGGTGAGACCAGCTATGATGTATGGTTTAGAGACAGTGGTGAGACCAGCTATGATGTATGGTTTAGAGACAGTGGTGAGACCAGCTATTGATGTATATGGTTTAGAGACAGTGGTGAGATCAGCTATGGATGTATGGTTAGAGACAGTATGGTTTAGAGACAGTGGTGAGAGCAGCTATGATGTATGGTTTAGAGACATGGTAAGTGGTGAGACCAGCTATGATGTATGGTTTAGAGACAGTGGTGAGACCAGCTATGATGAATGGTTTAGAGACAGTGGTGAGACCAGCTATGATGTATGGTTTAGAGACAGTGGTGAGACCAGCTATGATGTATGGTTTAGAGACAGTGGTGAGACCAACTATGATTTTTGGTTTAGAGACAGTGGTGAGAGACAGCTATGATGTATGGTTTAGAGACAGTGGTGAGAGCAGCTATGATGAATGGTTTAGAGACAGTGGTTGAGACCAGCTATGATGTATGGTTTAGAGACAGTGGTGAGACCAGCTATGATGAATGGTTTAGAGACAGTGGTGAGACCAGCTATGATGAATGTTTAGAGACAGTGGTGGTGAGACCAGCTATGATGTATGGTTTTAGAGACAGTGGTGAGACCAGCTATGAGGTATGGTTTAGAGACAGTGGTGAGACTTATGATGTATGGTTTGAGACCAGCTATGATGTATGGTTTAGAGACAGTGGTGAGTGAGAGCGCAGCTATGATGTATGGTTAGAGGACAGTGGTAAGACAGCTATGATGAATGGTTTAGAGACAGTGGTGAGACCAGCTATGATGTATGATTTAGAGACAGTGGTGAGACAGCATGATATGATGTATGGTTTAGAGACAGTGGTGAGACCAGCTGTGATGTATGTTTAGAGACAGTGGTGAGACAGCTATGATGTATGGTTATGATGTGAGACTTAGTATGGACAGAGGTGAACAGCTATGATGTATGGTTTAGAGACAGTGGTGAGAGCAGCTATGATGTATGGTTTTTTAGAGACAGTGGTAAGACCAGCTATGATGTATGGTTTAGAGACAGTGGTGTGAAACAGCTATGATGTATGGTTTAGAGACAGGGGTGAGACCAGCTGTGATGTATGTTTTAGAGACAGTGGTGAGACAGCTATGATGTATGGTTTAGAGACAGTGGTGAGACCAGCTATGATGTATGGTTTAGAGACAGTGGTGAGACAGCTATGATGTATGGTTTAGAGACATGGTGAGAGCAGCTATGATGTATGGTTTAGAGACAGTGGTAGTGGAGACCAGCTATGATGTATGGTTTAGAGACAGTGGTGAGAAACAGCTATGATGTATGGTTTAGAGGACAGTGACAGTGGATGAGACAGCTATGATGGTACAGTTGTGAGGGTTTAGAGACAGTGGTGAGAGCAGCTATGATGTATGGTTTAGAGACAGTGGTGAGACCAGCTATGATGTATGGTTTAGAGACAGTGGTGAGACCAGCTATGATGTATGGTTTAGAGACAGTGGTGAGACCAGCTATGATGTATGTTTGGTTTAGAGATTCCCAGACAGTGGTGAGACCAGCTATGATGTATGGTTTAGAGACAGTGGTGAGACCAGCTATGATGAATGGTTTAGAGACAGTGGTGAGACCAGCTATGATGTTTGGTTTAGAGACAGTGGTGAGACCAACTATGATTTTTGGTTTAGAGACAGTGGTGAGACCAGCCATGATGTATGGTTTACAGACAGTGGTGAGACCAGCTTTGCTGCTGGAAAACGAAACTAGAACTTCCAGGCAGGGTTAAACTAAAAGTAGCCCAAAGCTTTCAACAGCAATGCGGATTAATGCAATTGGCAGACTGCAAATTCAAACTAGAGAACCAATCAAAACCATTAAAATAACACTGCTTAAATAAACAGCTTCAGCAAAACATATTGCGCAAATCAGAAACAGGCAAAACGACAAACAAATTAATATAATTCAACATAATGTAGGTTTTTAAAGAAAAAATATTCAGATATAAAACTATTTGTTTGATAACATTTAATTACACCTTTTTTACTATTACATTTATTCATA
Organism: Bagarius yarrelli; assembly: GCA_005784505.1. Taxonomy (NCBI): domain Eukaryota; kingdom Metazoa; phylum Chordata; class Actinopteri; order Siluriformes; family Sisoridae; genus Bagarius; species Bagarius yarrelli. Next base: position 1,378,633 of record VCAZ01000033.1, on the reverse strand, counting down.
GCTACCCCGTTACACGTAAATAATTACTCCCCAACACTGGTTATGGGTGTGTTTCATTCCTTGCATTTACAATTCTGACACTTTGCAGATCCTCTATATTTCTTCAACTGAATAGTTTAGGGTAAGGGGCCTTACTTAGGGGCCCAGCAGTGGCAGCATGGTACTGCTGGGAATTAAAGCCGCAAACTTCCTATCAGCAGGATCAGTCAATCAACACCTCAATTACTGATCTACCACATCCCCACATTCATCTAACACGGTTCATCTGTAATTCAAAGTCCAAGACTAATTGATTAGAAAAATGAAATCAGGTGTAAAATGAAATCTTGCAAACTCTCACAGACAAATTATTAGAGTTATTATTAGAGTAACCCTCCTCCGTTAATTTAAAAGAAACAGCGTTTCAAAACAAGCGTGAAGTAATAAGCATGTTTTGTTTACATCTCGCCGCTGCCATGACTAGTTTGTATCCAAAAGTTGCACATGTGTCTATTGTCTCGAACTCATATTGATTTATTTTTAGGCACTCAGAACTTTTTGGACACTTACAGAAATGAGGCTTTTGCCACTTTTTGATCACATCGATGCAAAAATTGTCAAAAAAAAAAAAATCTAACCTACTGCGTCAAGCAGGCGTTTTCTTTTTTTTTCCAAATATATACAGATCTAACATTGTTCAACTTTACTAGTAAGTAGCCTAATGAAAACTTACCTGATCCTACAAAACAGAATCGATAAATTAAGTACATTTAAATAAATTCAATCAAGCTTATAGAAATACACAATTATACTATAAACCTATGTATTATTCATGTAAATTAAATACAGAAATTCCTTTAAATTCCTGTATCTTAACATACATGTCTATATAATATAATACATTTTAAAGAAATGTAAAGAGACGAATATAAAAGGTTTTTGACAATATAAAATTATAGACTCTCACCCATCTCATAATGCCCAGGCTACAGAACATTAGATAACAGCGATAAAGTGTTTGTCTTAGGTGCTACTTCTGTCTCCATGTGAAAACATGCTAATGTGATGTACTTTAAAAGAACCCAAACGTGGCTGTTTAAATTTTGGCTTTATTACAACAGATGTATACATAAACCCTCGACTGTAATTTCTACTTTGTGGTTTGCAGGACTAAGTTTGTTCTAAGAGGGACATCTGCTGGTGAAGACATAAATTACATGTGGAATTTTTCTGCTTTTGGACTCATGAGGCCACCAGAAGAAGATTTGAGTGGCATTTGTTTGTTTAGCTGGTTTAAAAAATAATTAAAGATTTTAATCAGCTGCTAATATACAATGTAAAGACAATAGTATTGGAACACATGACCAACACATCCTATTCCAGTCAGACTCTTTCTCCTATAATAAACTCCACCCACTAGATTGTGGAGCATGATTGTAGAGAATTGTTCATTCGGCTGCAATAGTGTTAGTAAGATCAGACACTAATGTCAGGTGAGGACAGGGCTGGACTGGGACAAAAAAAATCAGCCCTGGCATTTTGGCCCAGACTGGCCCAGTTCATACAGTCACAAACAGGGGCATGGTGGACATGTGAGAGAGACCAAACTGTAAGCAAAAGCTCAGATAGTAGAATCAGAAAATAAGATATTAGACCGCCAATTCAGGCTGATTGTCAGACCATCATCATGCATTAAACTTGCCTGGAGCTTGATCATTAATAGAATAATATTAGTTATTATTACAATATGAAGTACATATGAAATCGGTCCCCTGTTAGCCAGCCCTAAATATAGAATGTCTCAACTTCTTACAATTCTATTCTGATGAATTCCGTTGTTATATATTTATATTATATATAACAGTTGTTATATACATGAGATGATTATATATTATGAAGCTTTTAATGTAGAAAAGTTAACACAGGTTTCTATATGCTTATGATCCAATTAGACATAATCAAACGATTAGAAATATTGAATCATGGTATATAAATCTATCAATCAATCATTCATTCATTGATTCTCCTCTATACCTGCTTATTCCCTAAATCTGGGTCACAGGGATCTGCTGGAGTCTATCCCAGCCGGTTTCCTCCCACAGTCCAAAAACATGTATGTTAGGTTGATTGGTGATTCTCAATTGCCCATAGGAGTACGTGTGAATGTGTGTGGCCCTGTGATGGATTGGTGACCTGTCCAGGTTGTCCCCCTACTGCCTTTTGCTCTGGGAAATTAGCCTATTTAATGTCAAAGAAAACTGCATTTGTGTTCTAAACAACTTGCTTTAGTAGAGTACATTACATATTAAAACACATAGAGGATCTAAATGCATTCCTCTGCGTCCGATTATTCCCTAATTATTCCTCATTATTGCTCGTTTCTTAATGACTAATTACTAATCTTGCCTTCTGCATTGATATACTTAATACTTACTTATACAAGAAAGGTTTTTATGACCTATGACTACTCAATATGAATAATAGCCTCAGGCATTAGAAGTCTTACAGTACACGTGCTTACAAAAAGCTTGTTGTTGCAGGGCTGAGTGGGAGTTTGGCCCATATCTCCTGAGACTACATCCTCTGCCAAGAGAACAATATGCGTATTATAACTGAGACACCCACACAAATGAGCCTAGTATGTGGTGTTGTGTGTGTGATATTAGATTTCATGCCTAAACGTGCTAAGGGTTTGAAGCATAAGGGTGCCACATGCTGCTCGTGGCCAGGTAGTGGCCAAGTTTGCCAGAGGCAACAGGGTTGAGATCGATTCTCTTTTAATCAGTGAGTTTGAAAGAGAATGTTGTGCAAAAATAAGATTCTGATTACTTTAACAGCTGAAAACTGTCAAAATTTTAGATTTCTTTTATGTATAAAAACACATTTGTAGTTTCTTTAGCATTAAGAAGCTTTGCATGAATGTGTCCCATTCTTATATACTGTTTCCACCAAGCATTTTGCCATTTATTTATTTTAGTCTTTTATCTCTGAACCCTATCTTACCTACATCGACTGTTAATATTCTGTTATATTTTATAAAACATTTTTGGCCTGCTAAAAAGCAGAAACAGAACAGTTATCACAATCAGGGCCGCCGCCAGGAAGAAAAAGTTCGGAAGATTCAGATGCAGCCGTAGTTTTTTTGTGTAATTATAATTTTTCTATTGTCAATTCGTCTTTCATAATTTGGACATCTGCTACCACAGACATTGTATAACTAAACAAGTGCAGAAGCTGGTTTAAGAAAACTGAAAATTCCTCTTTAAACCAAAAGAAGCTTGAGTAATATTAGTTTAAACTGATATAACAGGGGTCACCAAAATCCTGGTCCTGGAGGACCTGCAGAGTTTAACTCCAACCTACGTCAACATGCCGGCCTGTAAGTTTACCTGGCAAGACAGAATTTAAAAGGTTTAACTGGTTTTAAAGACATTTTTCAGGTACTGTAGGAACCTCACCTAGTGGTTTCTTAAATGATGATTCAATTTCGGCTCATGGGGGTTGGTGGGACATTCTTAATAAAGGAAAGAGACAGCTATATTTCACCAGACACACATACTGGGTTCGATTAATAAGTTAAACTTTAGTTATAAATATAAATATATTTAACACTCAACAGCAGTAATTCTGTATTTCTAAAAATCACATTCATATCTAATACTTACTGTCCATGAGGAAGTCCATGAAAACACCTATGATGCATTTTAAACATCTCAACTTGTGTTAGGAATTACTGTTTCTCTCTGCATAATGAAATACAACATTTTTAATGTGCGTTTTTGGAATCAAAACCTGGTGCGCTAGCTGACGACCGTTGCTATGTCACTCAGAGGACCATAACAACAGTCTGGTAGATGTCTGGGAGGGAGAGGTGCCAACCTGCATGATAGGACATGCCAGGAAAGTAAAATTACATTGAAGGGAAGGAAACATGACTGTGCACATCACTTTCTGACAAGAGCTTGTAGTAGGAGATTTAGACACTGAATGCTACATGACAGCGTTTTTAATTACAGCAGGACTGAATCTCCTTTGCTGAAAGAAGTGTCAGGTTTAATGGCATCTACATTTACAGCATTTGGCAGAGTGCCCTTATCCAGAGAGGCTAACATTTATCCCATTTACACAACTGGCCACTTTAAGGGTTATGGGACCCGCTCAGGGGCTCAGCAGTGGCAGTGACTCATAACCAGCTGATGGGGTCACATTAACAAATTATCCAAGATGGTCAACTGATGTTCTGTGTGTGGATCAAGAACTAGGATTAGAATGCACCAGGACTGACAGTACTAGTATTCCACTAGTATCCACCAGTATGTAGTAATATATATTTAATACATTCAGTATAAGGGTGCCAAGGGAATACACAGACACACATTTTTTTGAGTAACTTTCTGCTCTAATGAACTTTTGTTTGACTAGAAGACGGATTAACACAAACCAGGCTCCAGGTCCTGAAGGAGGGGCATATGGTGGGCGTTGGCACAGAAATTTGTGGCCGGTTCGTGAAGAAGAAATCTGAAGATACATATTCGTATCATTTGTCTATGAAAAAAGAAATAGTATATATATGTATGTGTAATAATATATATATGTGTGTGTGTGTGTGTGATATATTCTTCTCTCTAACCCTTTCCTCATATATAAATGGGCCAGCCATGTGACAGGGTGGGTCTGGCCCACCTTGCCAAACCTACCCCCCACCCCCGTGTTTCCGGATTAACATGGAAAGGAATGAGGGATAGGAAGGGAAAAGGAGGAGGGATGGAAAGGGTGAAAAGGCATTGAAGGAGAAAAAAACGTATAAAAATGATTTTATTACCAGTACTTTACTTATTGTTAGAATACTTAGTAATTCTTTTCTATATAATACGTCTTCGAGCCATTGAAGTTGTCCTGAATGTAAACTATGTGAAGGACAAAGCACAGCTTTTCATTTGACCGAGTGCATCTAAGTACATCTGCATAACTCGGTGTGTGTGTGTGTGTGTGTGTGTGTGTGAAAGCTCAGAAAGTTTAGCCAGTTCACATGAGATTCACACTGTCCTTACACCCCCCTAGGCATCACCCACCCTGGGCATGTTCATGTTCCACTTCTAAAAGAAGTCTTTAGTTCTAGCACACAATTGGAAAAAAAACCCACAAATGTTAAATAAGTTCCTTCTTTCTCAGTAGCTGTCTGAGTTGCGAAATATAAGGTGAGGTGAGGTGAGATCTCACCATTACTTAATTTGGCTTTAATTGGGAATTTTTACTGTTTTATAGAACAGATTGTGTCTAACCCCCGTTAAAAGTGTGAAATATTCATTGTGACACAAAAGTTAATTAAAAATTGATGTAAAAAATTGTTATTGCACAAGAATTTTTAACCCCACCACATCCAACACACACACACACAAACAAACACACACACTGGATCATGTCTGTTAGAACATCTGTAATTATCAGTAGTATTTTTAGCTCAAAGTTAGATTTTTAGCTCTGTAATTACAGAAGTAAGTATTTTTAGCTCAAGTAGTCTATCATTTTTATACCAAGTAGTTTCATTTGTTCTTTTTTAAAGTTGGCTAAGGGAAAGTGGTAGCTCAGTGGTAAAGGTGGTGGACTGCCGACTAAACGATCTTGGTTTAAATCCCAGCACTACAAAGCTGCCATCACTGGGCCCCTGGACAAGGCTCTCAATCCTCAACTGCTCTGTGGGATAATAAAATTTGCTACGAATAAGGGAGAAATGTAAAAATCGCTAATATTCTGTTAGTTTGGATGGGGCAATTTGCAAGTCTTGCCCCAGTTTTTTTTTCAGATTCAGCTTTGTGGTTCAAATTGTGTTTAAAGTTGTTGTCTCATTAAAAAGTGAACCTTTTTGTTTATTTTTGTTAATTATACATTTTTTCCTAAAGCTGCCTGCTAATTAAAAGTATCGCCAAAGCCTGATGCTGCCACCGTCATGCTTTTTAGCTGAAGTTTTCAGCTCAAACTGATAAGCCCTCTTAGGTTTCTGCAAAAAAATTGCACGTTGTGCCGAGAGCACTTTTGGTTTTATCGGATTCAGAACAGATATCCTATATCAATGTGTATTTGGAAATATTTTTATATACATTTTCTTTTATAATGGCCTGTTTTGCTACAATCAGTGTTCCAATCAGAACTTTTTAGCTGCTATAGAGGCTTCTTCCTCTTGGGCTCACATCGCTTCCTGGCTAACACTATCCATACATGATTATTAAAATTTGATGGATGGCATCTTCTCGTTGTGGTTGAGGCAGATCCTTTCTATTAATAATGTAAAATACTTGGTTTAATGGAAATCTAAAGTAACTTTGTTCTTTAGAACTTGTTCAGGTGATGGTCACATGATGCAGATAATTTAAGTATCTATATAACAAACTGGTCTTCCAGAACATATTAGCTCAAAAAGTGGTAGCCCAGTAAATATTGTGTTGAGCTACTAAAAAGAAGATCATAAGTTCAATTTCCAGCAGCACTTAACTGCCACTAAAGGGCCCTTGGGCAAGGCTCTGAACCCTCAACTCTCATGTGGATAAGATATAAATTGATATATATATAAAAGGCATCTGATAAATAGCCAGAATGTGAACATATATATTGCTATCATGTGAAACATTGATTGCAGACAGGTGAACTAAAAGTGCTTACATCATTAAAATATTCTATGTACATTTTTTACATTCCAGGTTACAGCACTGCCGATGTTAATAAATTTAAGTAAGGTGCAGTATTAGGCATGGTCACTGAAGGGGTGAATGTGTGTGTGTGTGTGTGTGTGTGTGTGTGTGTGTGTGTGTGTGTGTGTGTGTGCATTAGACATGTGCAGCACGTTTAAAAAGCTGTCCAACACTTCAATCCGGTACGAGTTTCTGCCTGTGGATGCCAGGGATTTCATACTTAATTCCGATTATTGCTCAATGCTGTGTAACCAGAACGTCTACCAAAATGTGACGCAGTCACGCGGTTGGACAGAGCTGAGGCTTTTAGCGGTCACGCGCTGATCCACTATTTAAACCCAGCATTGGGCTCTGATGTTGGGGCGCAATGAACCTTTTCATGTGGGGGGTGTCTCAACAGTAGCAGAAGTAAAACTTTGTCGTGATTGTTGGTAAATTTAACGCTAAAAATAGTTTTGCGTTTGTTTAAATATTTCTTGGTGTAATGAGGATACACGCCGTTTTAGTGCTGTTCTGTTGCGCGTTTGCTGTGCGCGCGCAGTTCCCGCGTGAGTGCACAAGCGCTGACGTACTGCGCAGCGCGCGCTGCTGTCCGTCCCCATTCGGCCGCGCAAACGACCCGTGTGGCGCGAGCTTGGGCAGAGGACAGTGTGTACCAGTGCAGGCTGACACGCGCGCTCACGGGCCGCAGTATCCGCACGTTGGCCAGGATGACCGCGAACGATGGCCGCTTCGCTTTTTTACCAGCGCGTGCCGCTGCACCGGAAACTTTTATGGCTACAACTGCGGCCGGTGCAAACACGGATTCACCGGAGCAAACTGCGATACACCGGTGCCAGTCGGTAAGCATGATTAAATAGCCAATCGGCGCGCATTTATTGCGTCATCACACTTTAAGTATAGCTTTTAAATGCTTTTTTTTTTTAAATGTATAAATGAATAGGTGCACTTAGATTATTAGTAGTTCAGTGGTTAAATGTTGGACTGCTGATTGGAAGACTATGGTTCTACTAGCAAGTGGACTGTAAGTTGATCTGTAGTGCAGCAGCAATGTAATCAAACCATTCAGTTTTAATGCTGTTAGGAGTTATAAAACATTTTTATTTAATACAGTCTTTACATCATTGGCAGACACTTTTACCCTGAGCGACTTAAAATTATCTCATGTTTTTATTTATCTAATTGAGAAGTTGAGAAGTTAAGGGCTTTGCTCAGGGACCCAAAAATGATAACTTGGTGATACTGGAAATCAAACCCTAATCGTCCAATTAGCAGTCCAATTAACACTTTAACCACTGAGCTACCACTTCACCATGTATTAGGGTTAGTATTTACAGTGGTGTGACAATAATATGACTGATTAACTTGACTGCCATTTTTATAATGATGTAATAAATTAAACTGAAAGTCTTAACTGACTGTCTAACTGACTGTGCAGGCATAAAATAGCAAAACCCTTCATCATCATCATCATTATCATCATAACGATTAAACTGTCTCTTTTTTTCTCTCCCAGTCAGAAGAAATGTTATGTCTCTGAACCCGACTGAGAGGCGTGCCTTTATCAATGCTCTGGACCAGGCCAAGCGGACCATTCACCCAGACCTGGTCATCGCTACACGCCGCTATGAGGAGATATTCGGTAACATCACCATTTTTGAAAACATCACCATTTACAACTTCTTCGTGTGGTCGCATTATTACTCGGTAAGTAAGACGTTTCTCGGTAACGGCCAACCCAGCTTCGGTGGTGTTGACTTCTCTCATGAGGGACCCGGGTTCGTCACGTGGCATCGCTACCACCTGCTGCAGCTCGAGCGTGACATTCAGGTACACTTTTTTATATATATATATATATATATATATATATATATATATAGATATATATATAGATATATATATATATATATATAGAATGTATATTTTAATATATATATATATTTTTGAAATATATTTATTATAAAAAATAAAACATATATATATATATATATCATTATAAATTATTATTATATATATTATGAAAAATAAGAAATATAACTTTTTTATATATATAATAATTATAAAAAATTAATATTGTCCAAATTAATCTAAATTATTTATACAGGACATGCTAGGAGACCCAACATTTGCTCTTCCGTACTGGAACTTTGGCATCGGAGGAAACCAGTGTGACATTTGCACTGATGATCTGATGGGCGCTAGAAGCAGCTTTGATGAAAATGCCATTAGCTCCAATTCCATCTTCTCCCAGTGGCGCGTCGTGTGTGAGAGTGTGGACGACTACGACACGCTTGGCACCATCTGCAACAGTCAGTTTCTGCTGTTCTTCTAGCTTTTCACTCTATTTTACACACTTAAATATCCACTGTGTTCTTGATAGTATTTTCCAACGTGACCAATTTCTTCATGTTTGCTGAAATATCAGCCCTGACATGTGAGCACCTGTGCATTCCAGCTGACCACACATTATGTTAATAGCTGTCTCATGATAAAAGACTTTAGCCGCACAATCTCATATTAGGTTTTGGGAATTATCATCACATGACTTGTTTATAGGCCAAATAAGTGGATTAGCAGATTATAGTCTCATTCTATTATTCTATTTCATGTCTTTAAAGAGGTCATAAATTACCTTATTTACTTTGTTTTACAGTTTTGTATCTAAGATAATAATTTCCCATAATCAGAAAATGTTTAGGTCATAAGATTGCGTAATGTTAAAAATGGGTAAGGTAGGACATTACAGTCAGATCTGTTATAGTTGTCATCTATTAGAGCGTCCTCTTTTAATTTCAGTCTTTCCGAAAACCCAGTGTCAATTACCAAGATTTTATTGACGCAGTCTGGAAATTCCTTGAAAATAAAGCTAATCTACTGTTTTTTAATTTTGAAATCCGATGAAAGGTAATGCAAAGACTGTGTTTGTTCACAATTTGGATCTGCACGGCATCGAGTCTTAGAAGGAATTTGCGTGTTGGTGGGCGGGGCTAAACAGACAGTGCCATCAAATAAGACAAACAAGAATTTTGTTCAGCGGAGACGGCCCTTATCCACGCTATTACATCATAAAGTAGAACCATTCAAAATCCTGTTGTTTTGGCTGACTTCCTTTAGTATAATCTGTTTTTAGAGTAACAACAAAGTTTTAAATCAGGGGAATTTTGATTTCTCAGTTTAATGACTCGATTTGGCACTTTTATGATGAACATATTTTCCTACACCCTTTCACTTCTTTTAGGTACTGAAAGCAGCCCCATCAGGAGAAACCCAGCAGGGAACGTGGACCGACCAATGGTGCAAAAGCTTCCAGAGCCTCAGGACATCGAAGCCTGTCTACAGCTGATTACGTTCGACACACCTCCGTTTTACTCCACTTCAACAGACAGCTTCAGAAACACAATCGAGGGTAGAGAGATCAACATACAATACAATCCCACACAAACAAAACACTGTTACAGTAAAATGATTGCACCTTAATGGGAAATATTAATAATTTATCTGTGCACACCATTTGAAAAACCTTTTGTTGTGCTGTTAGGTTACAGTTCCCCCGACGGTACCTACGATCCTGTGGTGCGAAGTCTACACAATTTGGCTCACTTGTTCCTGAACGGTACTGGCGGACAAACACACCTGTCCCCTAACGACCCCATCTTCGTCCTGCTCCACACCTACACTGACGCCATCTTTGACGAGTGGCTTCGAAGGCACCCTGGTAAAATGTTTTTTCTGTCTTTTTATTATTTCACGCAGCAGCTATAAATATAGGGAGACACAGATGTAGACATAATTAGCATTTGTTTATATTTCTCTCACTGTAACTACACTGTATTTAAGTATAAGTATATTCAATTCATTGTGCAAGGTACATGTACAGAGCCAATGAAAGGCATTTTTCGCGTATCCCATCTTTAGTAAGTTGGGGTCAGAGCGCAGGGTCAGCTATGATACAGCGCCCCTGGAGCAGGAGGGGTTAAGGGTCTTGCTCAAGGACCCAACAGTGGTTGACTTGCCGGAGGTGGGGCTCAGATTAACAACTCAGCACCTTAACCATTTGAGCCACCCTGCCCCTTGGCCTATGGGACTAGTAAGAAAGTTGTAACGTCTGTCTGTCAATCAAAATAAAAAAGTTACTCCTTGATTAATCTTGATTAATCTGTACTATTAAGATGGGTGTTTCCTCTGTGCCCGTCAGACCAGTCACACTAGGATTTACTATTAACGTCACTCAGAGATTCCTTTTTTTTTAACACCACCGTTCGGTATTCTGGAAATTATACTTGCGTGTTGTCGTTTGCTAAAACATAATTAACATTTGCTCGAGTGAAAATACTACATATCTATTTATTTTTCTTTTTTTTGCACAGACATGGCAAATAGGAAATGAATTTTTGTTCTGTACGGCTTGTAAGTTACATTACATTTTTAAGCCTTTGGCATTTCTTACATTTATATAACTGAGCAATAAGGGCCTTGCTCGGGGGCCCAGCATTGGTAATTTGGTGTTACTAGGAATCAAACCCACAATCTTCCAGTTGGCAGTCTTAACTACCCTTATTCCGTCTAAATATTACACATTAGTCATCATTAAATGAAAAAAACTTTTTTAGACTAGACATAATGGGCAGCTAATACACTATATGGAAGAATATTTATGGACAATTTTATCGAAAACCTATAAAGTGTTGAAGCGCACATTATCTGGAACATCAACATATTCTATGGCAATTAATTTTTTTTTTTTTACTGAAATTAAGAAACCCAAACCCTGTTCCAGCATGACAATGCTCCTGTGCACAAATCATCTGAGCTCCACAAAGACATGGTGTGTTTTGGTAGAAGTGGTAGAACATCTGACCACCCACTGGGTTAGGGTTAGGTTTAAGGAACACCCACTGAACACCTTTAGGATAAACTTAAACACTGACTACCCCCAAGACCTCCTCACCTCAACATTAGTGTCTGATCTCGATAATAATATTGTGGTTGAATTAACAGGTCCCCACAGTCATGTACCAGGTTCTAGTGGAAAACCCTTACAGAAGTGTGGAGGTTATTATAAAAGGACGAATAAGAAAAAATCTGGACTAGGATGTTTAAAAACAGATATGAATATTTTGTCCGCAGAGTTTACAATACACCATACTCTAACACAGGGGTGGGCAATTCTTGCCCTGGAGGGCGGGTGTCCTGCAGAGTTTAGCTCCAACTTGCCTCAACACACTTACCTGTAAGTTTGGTTCAGGTGTGTTTGATCAGGGGTGGAGCTAAACTCTGCAGGACACTGGCCCTCCAGGACCGAGATTGCCCACCCCTGCTCTAAAATGTGATCCCATTATTATTACCTAGTGTTTATTTTTAAAGGATATCAGCTTGTTTGGTAACAGGTAGTTTTTGTTTTAGAATCTCAGAACTACCCGCTGGAAAACGCTCCCATTGGCCATAACAGAAATTACAACATGGTGCCCTTCTGGCCTCCAATCACCAACGCAGAAATGTTCGTACCTGCTCCAGAGAACCTGGGTTACTCGTACGAAGCCACCTGGCCTGGTATGCATTCCTGCATGTTCTGCATGTACAGCATGATAATGTGTGTTTGTTCTCGTGTCTGTCTGTTCTGTTATTCTACCTGTGGTCTTGAAACGTCTTGACGCATGCATTACTAACCCATACTCCAGGTTCATCACATCATGTGCTCACAATTCTCTCTCCAGCCCGTCCCATCACCCTGACCGAAATTATCACCATCGCCGTCATAGTGGCGCTCGTCATCGTAGCAATCATCTTCGTCGCCACGACATGTGCCATGCGTTCCCGAGCCCATAATTCAGAGAGCCGGCAGCATCTCCTCGGAGAACAGTATCAGCGCTATGACGATCATGACGCACACAGCAGCAAGAGTCAGTCTGTTGTTTAAAAACTTTTGTATAATTCCAGTCATATATAGACGGCGAGAATCTGTCATTAGATTTTGTATCTGTTTTCAATAAAACCAGAAGTGCCTCGAGTTACATTTAGCCAAAGTCTCATACGGTTACAAGCTAAAATAACGGTGCTAACGTTACTTCAGCAACAGTTCACTGTAAATGTAGTCATTTTAATAAACATGGAAATGAACTAAATACAATAAAGAATTTCTTCTTTTCCCAATAAATATTCGCCGCCTCATTGTAGGTTCTTCAAGTGGTGCCACTAGATGGCAGGTTCCCACAGCGAAAAGACTGAATCGTGGTTTTTGAACATGAATCCAATACCACACCGTGTCCTGTACCTCTAACACACTGGGTAGTGTTTCCCAGCCTGTTTTTTTAATAATCACAACAATGATTTACATGTTTGCCCTGCCCCAGCTTCAAGCACTCCTGATTCCAGATCCTGTCCCCGGTATCAATGCCTGGTGGCGGGTTTGGAACTAGGATTAAAAAAACTGCAGCATCTTATTAAGAGGAAGCAGAATCACTGTAATTACAAGGACTAAATTGATACCTGTTGTCTAATATGAAAGAACTTAGTACAGGTTCAATGTTACTTTAAATTAGTCTCCAGCTCTTTGATTGCACCTTCTGTATAATGATGGGATTAGATAACTTGCTAAAAAAATCTTATAAAAGAATTAACTATGTCTTATAAAATTATAAGACATGGGTCGTGCTTATAGTAAATGTAGTTGGGGTTTGTGGGTGGGCGGTAGCAAAGCTGCTGTGGGCGGGGAGCACCTGTCCAGCGCGAGGAGAAGCTTGCTATGGAAAGCCAATAGCGTCATAGAAATATTTTTTGAAAGTTGATGTCATTGCAAAACTTTTGGTAAAAATTAATATATAAATAAATAAACAAATATTAAAAAAATAATTAAAGAAATGTTTTGTTACTGTCAAATCATATTATATAGATACTAAATAGACTTATAATAGACCAAAATAACAGAAGAACATGCACTAGTTAATCTGGGCACAAATAACATGGGCTGAGATGTGGATTTAAAACCTCATCAACACTTAATTTAATATTTTTTAATCATTAATATTAGTATTTATTATTATTTAATACATTTTATCATCTTTATCCAAAGTGCTATAGAGTTTTGTCATCTTTATACCTGTTTTCTTGTCACTACACTAATATGTAATATAGTAATAGACTGGTATAAAATGTAATATTATCATATGTCTAAAAGTCAGAGTTTGTTTTATTTTTGTTGATTTTCTTATTTCATTACTATTAATTTATTCATCTTCTATACCCGCTTATCTCTGAACCCACACAAGCACGGGGAGAACATGCAAACGCCACACACAGTCGAACCCAGGCCTTCTTGCTGTGAGGCAACAGTGCTAACCACTAAGCCACCATGCTGCCCCTACTACTTATTATTTATAACATTATTATTATTAGTAGTAGTAGTAGTAGTAGTAGTAGTAGTAGTGTTAATAGTATTAACATTATTTCCTGTTGTTAATTAATTCAATTAATAAACGTCCTAATAGGCTATACAAACATGATGGGTTTACGTGTGCGTTTTATGAACCTTTTGGCTTTCCACAGTAAACTCCCAGCGCGCAAGCGGACAGTTTCTGTCCTTATAAGCGCTCAACCATCGTCTGAAACGACACGTCCAGGTTCATGTAGCAGAACTATTTTAACCAAGAGCGAACAAAAACACAACTCCACCTTTAAATCGAAATGTTTTAACTGTAGGACTGCTCGATTTCGACGAACCGGATTACTGAACGATTCCTGCTGAAGCGCAACCGGATCAGCAGCTGGTCATTTCGGCGCTGTGTTAATTATTTACGCAGGGATCTTTCGATCTCTGTGACTTAACACAGGGGTGTATTTTAGAACTATGGAGGAAGACGGAACCGTTCCGGATTTTAAGGACATCGAGGTGAAACTGGGCCGGAAAGTACCGGAGAGTTTGGCCCGGTCCATTACGCACAGAGCAAAACCGTTGGAGTCCAGCAGAACTCAGAGTCAATGCACCAACTCCGAGCTTAAACAACTGGAGAGCAAGATGCTGTTCCTTAAACAGGAAATGGTGAGATATTTCTTTATCTTTTGGGGGTTTTCTTTCTTCATGCTATCAGTAATAAACCTTCTCAAAAGATCTCATGTAACATTACTACACCAGGGCTCCATAAACTTTATTCTATACCGACCACATCATTTTATTCTTTCTTTATGGTGGTGGTGGTGGTGGTGGAGGGGGGGTGCCTCCTACTATTATTGTAAAATAACCATTACTTTTCAATAGATATATTAAAAGATGACAGATGAGACAATCCAAATAATTATATGTGCACATTTGGTTCAATCCCCTGTGTAAATCAACTTTTCTGCTTAAACACAATGAAACGTGCTGTTGGTGGCGCAGACAGGGTATTTTTCTAGCTCTGGTACAGGAGTGGCATCATATAGATACATTTGCATTTTAGTGCACTTTGAAGTGAACTGAGAAACAGAGTGGTCCTAAAGGTCTAATTACGGTTTAAAGGATGCGCACTAGGAGCTATCAGTCTTAAAGTTACATTTTAATTTAGTCTTTTTTTTCCAGACTACACAGACACACACACAAAAGATCCATTCTGCGTCTCTGGAACCTAGTACTAATAAACTGCATCTAATCAGAAGTGATTTCTTTATGATTCATACATCCCTCCTCTTCTCAACCAATCCACACTACACTCGTTTCACCTAAGTGCGTTCTTACGCCGTGGTTTAGGTCACTAACCGCTACATTAACCAAACAAACTACATTTTATTTTTAACAATGGGATCCACATGGTCTCAGGCCTCAGTACAGCTTCCGTCAGCTGGGCTTTGGTCCGTCATGAATTGTGCAGATGTGAGTGTGAGGTTTGTAGGACGTCGACCCGTGATAACATCACGCTGCTCATGCAGTCATCAGGAAGCCGGCGATTAGGACTGCAGACTGCTTCCGTCTGTGTGGCTAATAATGTCAGGAACAGACAACAGAAATAAAAGTCATGCTTTAAACACTCCCCGTGCAAGCCAGTGCGGTTAACATATGGTTTTAAAGTTAAATGCTTGCAAATGTGTGCGCAAGCATACACGCAAATACACACAAAGACATACACATATATATAAACATGCATAAACACACACACACACATATATCTATATATACATTTTTACAAAAAAACATGTCCAAACTACTGTACACACACCCATACATGCACATGCACACACACACACACACACACCAGTATTGGTATAGTTTTCCGCTGATACTCTATGACTTAATAGATCCCTTTCATCAGCAGAAACTTTGATTCAGACAGCGATTAGCGCCTCATCCCAGTGCACTTCACGCGTCTCGCCGTTCACACAATGCAAAGCTGTTTGTTGTCTTAGGCCGTGATCTACAGAAACCGTACCACAGCGTCGCCCTGCACTGGGTGCAGTAAAATATATCAGCACCTAGGAAAGGTTGAAGGTCAGAGAGGACTCCCAGACTCCAGATGAATCCCGTAGGCTTTGCACCGACCCTCTTTTGCTAAAATTCCTTTTTTGAATTGTGTAGCTTAAACTAAAAAGGTAATTGAGGAAGTGGTAGCACAGTGGTTAAGGTGTTGGACCGATAACTGGAGGATCGGGGGTTTGATTCCCAGCACCACAAAATTGCCACTGTTGTGCCCCTAAGCAAGGCCCTTAACACCCAGTTGCTCAGTTGTATAAAAGAGAAAATGTGGATAAGGACGTCAGCCAAATACTGTAAATGTAATAAGCTTGAATGTTACATTTACGACATCCTTATTCAGAGCGACTTACGTTTATTGCTTCTATACAACTAGATCAATTAGAGGTTATAGGCCTTGCTTAGGCGCCCAAAGTGCTTTCTTGGTGGTGCTGGGAATCGAACCCTGGGTTTTCGGGTATCAGATCCAACACCTTAACCACTAAGCCACCACTTCCACACTTCCAAAATGTTAGTAAGTGGTGTGGTTTTCAGTTAAAAATGGAGAACAGGGGTACAAACATTGACCTTGAATGTAACCTTTGTAAGGTCATGCGGTATAAGCAATATATTATTGCACATTCATTACTATTATTACACAATGAATCCAATTTATTTTCCCCATCAACACCCACAGGCTTACATTTTTATAGCCTGAAAATTTTAGCTTAGCTGAATGTTAACATACACAGTTTCATTCGTAATTTGTCTTTATTATGTCTGCCGTTATTTCTTTGGCCTTGGAGCGGCTCCTAGACAGTACAGCCTCTTTACCATCAGACTTTTCCCTGGTTTAAGGTTTAAGGGAAAAAAACCCACAAAAACTAGTGTGTGTGTGTGTGTGCATGACCCCAGCAGCTGGCCAGGGGCTTGTCTGGTTCTTTTGCTCTTAAATGTGAGTGATAACAGTAAGGGTCAAAAGGCCAGGTCTCAGATCAGTTGTTAAGTCAGCAGTAGTTTAAGCAACTGGTTCTCTATACACACAAACACCCCTATACGCACACAGGTTTTAATGCAAGTATCCAGGAATGAGAACACGCACACAAACACACAGTTTTGAATACACATTTCCAAGGACAATAAAGCCACAATAAACCCTGTGCGAATGTTATGTCTTTTTTTTTTTAGCTCCATATTTGTACGTGGTTGGTTGCGTAGACAAGTTTGACTCTTAGGTTCTTGTTTATTTCGTAGCTTGTTATTTTGTGAGCACTAATGAGGCTGCAGACTGTGGAGTTCAAGCTACAGTTGGTTTTCACACACCACAGCTTAAACTTTAATCCAATCAGGGCTTTGTCGGTTGACCCCAAAGCCAAACTCGCCTCTGGAGTTACAGCTGCCACTGTCCTTCTGCTCCTGTGTTTCATAGTTCTTAATTAGATTAATTTTTTTAAGTTTACCAGTAGACTTACACAATCTGTGAAGAGTTTTGATTGTCGTGGCTTTTTTCACGATAATATATATATATATACGATTTATGTTTATGTACTGTTTAATAAAAAACCTTTTCATTTACCAGACGCCCTTATCCAAAGCGGCTTACAATATTCCTTGTTATACAACTGAGCAATTATGGTTAAGGGCCTTGCTCAAGGGCCCAACAGTGGTGGCTTGGTGGAGAATCGAACCCACAACCTTCGGGTTGGTAATCCAACACCTTAACCAATTTCCTTCCTCCTCCATTTGTGTAGTTGTCGCTGCCACATACAGCTATTGTGTCAGGAGCAAACATCGCGAAAAAAAAGTGAGGGCGCCTTCTGCTTTGTATTTGTTGTACTTTTAGCTATTTTTTTTAGCTAAGTTTCTTTGAGTCTTAAATATTCATTGTATTGTATTGTGGCCCATTTATCGTATACTGAGGCCCTTGCCAATACACACCCCTATTTACATTTACAGAATTTGGCAGATGCCTTTATCCAGAGCAATTGAAGGCCTTGCTTAGGGCCCCAGCAGTGGTGGCTTGGTGGAGCTGGGAATTAAACCCACATTGTTCGGGTTGGTAGTTCAACACCTTAACCATGAGCCACCACTTTCCCATCATCTACAGTTTGCCAGACGCCATTATCCAGAGCGACTTAAATTTATCTCTTTTATACACTAGGTTAAGCCTCGCTCAGGGACCCACAGTGGTGGATCGGTGGTGCTGGGAATTGAACCCTGGTCTTTCTGGTATCAGTGCAACATCCTTAACCATTAAGCTACCACTTCCCTATTTACGATCTTTCTAACACAAGCAAAGAAGAATAGCGGTTTATAGAAACATTTAGGCTACATACCCTAAATAGTGTTTAAATAGACGGACTGTCTGGGCGAATTTCCTTTCAAGGTTTGGGATTGTATGTCTTCCTACTGTGGTAGATTAAAAAAAAATTCTAAGAGGGCATCTGGGGAACATCTTAGTCGGCTGATGAACATCTGTCACAGAATGTTATATTTAGTCAAATTATCACAGAGACCAAGTGTAACCATATCGCTCTGCCTCGACATGCATCATCTGAAAACATACGCGCTGCTTTGATTTATTTTACAGCCTCCAAGCATGTGTTAATGTCATTGGTCACGGCATGTCAAAAACCAATGGTGGGTCATGATATTGGTTACACATGTGCTGAGAATTTCAGCATGTGTTGTGGACACTCAGAATGCTTCCTTCAACCTGTCAAAAAGTAAATCAATAGTTTAACCAGTGGTAATTCTGGAGGAATTAGTTTTTTATTCGTTTTTATCCCAATTTATCAGAATAAAGTGATTTTACTGGGTTCTAGTTTCACTTTAGTCACTTTAGAAGTAAGATTTATGTCTGTTTAATCAATGCTTCTCTATGTACTCTTAATAAACCCAAACAGTGATCATCAGAGACCACAAGACCAACTAAAATTGTGTTAAATGTTGTGTTATAGCATGTTATAATCTATAAACGACAAAACACCAGTATGGCCTACTCAAATCCGACCAGTAACAAATTTACTTTAAGAGGACTATTGATGTCTATGAGTTTTTCCCCCCCATTCATTGACCGTCTGCTAGGGTTTCTTTTGTTCTTTGTGAATGGTGAAAGGGGGCAAACTCCGGTCAGAACATAAACCATCTCTGGGTATACCAAAGACAAACCCATAACCCTCAAGAAACCCTTAGAAGAATTTTCACACCATTTGCCTTCACGTTTTCGTTCGCATGTTTCCTGTCTCTTTGTTATCTCTGTCGACCTCAGTTTTTACAAAATTCCACAGTGGCGAATTAAAAATCTCATAAAGCCAGGATGTGGTCACAGGGCAAACACTAGTTGTATTATCAGGCTCCGAAGAGAGCCTCTGTGTTTAACCCCACCTGGCAATGCAACTATACTCATAGGACTACATGTCCATTACACTAGACTCTTCTACTTTTAACACATATAGCAACCCTGTTTTTTTATCAGTCGTAAAATATATTTTATAAGCAAATGGCGTTCGTGTCGTTCCTGTGAAGCTTTTGCACCATTGGCTGTTTTGCTTGGATTCTAGATCTGCTGTATTTTGCATCCCATTTGGATCCTTGTGTCATAGTTGAGCACGCCCTACAGCAGAAAAGCCAAAGCCTTTGTTTTGTCTGTCTATAGCTGACATGTCAATACAGCGGTGATGAAGTGCTGCAGTTTTGCTTTAAAAGCAGTTTATAGCTCAAGGGCAGGGTCTTTTGACAATGGGGCTAAAACTTAGCCTGATGTCACAACCTGCTTTTGGTTAGATACATTTCTGAAACTTGAAACTTTTATCTAGTTACTGAGATGTATCGCTGGGAATGCTAACTGCTCATGTTGACACCATTGTTGAAAATTGCTTAATAATACTTTATAATAATGCTTTAGTCAGCTAACACTTTTGCGTTAGCATTTTTTTCATGATGGAAAAGAAACAAGATATTCTAAACCAAACAAAACCATCAAGAACGTCTACATTTACCTCAGATGTGTGGAAAAATTACTAGGAAAAAACTGAAACCATTAAACCAATGTCATAGCATGAACCAGCCTAGCAATTTAGCAATTAAGCTTTTACATTCATATGGGGGAAAAAACCTTGCAACTTTTTCTAGTAACTTAAACGTATCCTAACTGCTCTAATACTCTAATGCTTTAGTTATCTACAACGTTTATGTTAGCATTTTTTTATGTTGATAAAGAAATGAGATGATGTAAAAGAAAGAAAACCGCCTAAAACATCTACATTTACCTCAGATGTTTGGGAAATTTACTAGGAAAAAGCAGAAATCCTTAAAGAAGTCTTATAGAATGCCTTAACGTAGCAATTTAGCAATTAAGCTTTTAAATTCATATGGATAAAAAACTGGTTTCTAATTTTCATGTAAATAAAAAAGAACAAAACAAATCAAAAATCTCAACATCTCGTACAGATGTACATATATTTTCTTCCCTGAGGTAGTAAACACTACAACAATACACTGTTTATATAAAATATATTCTTGTAATGACACAACTTGCAGGTTTATTCAATGTCATAATAAGAATAAAGCTACTTTGCGAGTTTTTTGTTGTTTTTTCTTTTTTCTTTTATTGTAAAAGTCAAATGTAGAGCTTCGATACCAGTTTTAATGCCAGATACCACCATTTTCACTTTAGATAATACTATTGATCATTTTTAGTCTTAGTATTAAAGACAAACCTAAAGTTCGAGAGCTATAAAAAGAGGCACATCATCAGTGGTATGTTAATTAGTGTATCATTATTTTGTTCTACTTAATGTTGTTGTTTTTTTTTCCCAGAATCTACTTTTTATAGATTTAAATAGCAAGGTGTGGTTATAATTATTACAGCTCAGGAATTCAGTCCCATCTGAATTTTTTATAGCGTGCACATTCCTGCATCATAAAAGATTGCGCTTGCCTTGCACCTACTATATAAGCACATGTACAAATCACCTCAGGTTATGTTCAAAAAAGACACTAAATCGAATGCTTTTTTAGTATGGAGACAAACGCTTCAACCCTTTTCATCGTCAGTCAGAACCTGAACCCTAACGTTACTTTAATCCTAAACCATAAAGTGTAGCTTGTGTCATCATAATGACAACATTTCTGAGGTAAAATATTGAGGAATAATAGAAGAACAAGTATATTTCACAAAATAAAGAAGGTCACGATAACAAAGTACATTTCTAACACTTCACCTTGTGTCGTACCAACATGCCTGTTAAAACTATTGCTGCTTCACGGTTATTTATTCAGAAGTACCTCAGGGCAAGCTGGTTACACAATATTATTATTTTTTAAACTAATTAAACCATTTAGAAAATTCTTCAGAGTAATTAAACCGAATTGAATAACAAGGCATTTAGTCGACCTCTATAGTTAATATTCTTGCTATTAGTGCATCTTGTATTGTGAGTATATTTTTGAAAATGAAGATTTAGAATAAATCTCCCCTTTGATGGATCATCTTACATTACATTACATTACATTTACCAGATGCCCTTATCCAAAGCAACTTACATTCATCTTATTTATACAACTGAGGGTTAAGGGCCTTGCTCAGGGGTCCAGCAGTGGTAAAGCTGGGAATTGAACCCACAATCTTTGGGTTGGCAGTCCAACACCTTAACCATGAGCCACCACTTCCCCTGAAGCTGCTGAACCTAAATTCACTGTTTATTTGAATGAATGACAGAAAGAAAGCATTCAGTCAAGAATAACAGCAAGAATAACCTTTTTACAGGGCAGTTTGGTGACTTAGTGGCTAGCACTGTTGCATGTTCTCCCCGTGCTTGCGTGGGTTCACTCTGGGTACTCCAGTTTCCTCCCACAGTCCAAAAAACATGTATGTTAGGTTGATTGGTGATTCTAAATTGCCCATAGGAGTGAGTTTGCCCTTTCAGAGACGGCTGGGATAGGCTCCAGCAGATCCCTGTGACACCGAATTAGGAAATAAGAGGCTATAGAAGATAAATGAATGAATAACCATTTTACATTAGCTTTGTTTGCAATGAAAAAAATGTCCTAAATCTAACGTGTCCTTTACCTGTTCACCAAACGCAGGCTCACCTACGTGCCATCGATGTAAAACTGATGCAACAGCTCCTTTCCATCAACGAAGGCATTGAGTCCATTCGCTGGGTAATGGAGGAACGAGGAGGCATGGCTAGCCGAGAAAGCAGTTTAAATGGCAGTCTGTACAGCCTCTCAGACAGCCAGGAAGCATCTCATCATGGAAGCTTCAGCAGCCTGCAGGATCGGACAGACGAACTGGACGGAATTTCAATCGGAAGCTATCTGGACACGCTAGGGGAGGACTTGGAATATTCATCCCCCACTGACCAATCAGATAGCTTTAATGAACAGTCCATCATCACGGATGAGACATACAGTAAATCTCCGCTTCGACCCAGCGTGGACTCCGACGAGTACTACTGTTTCGGATAACAAAAAACTACAAAGGATTATGGAGTGTCTTAAGCTGCTGATTCTGAATCAGTTGTTTATTTTAATAAATAAATTAAATTAAAAAAAGTTCAGTCAGGAGTAACAGCTGGGGTTGTAGGTAGTTCTACTTTAGCTATTAGCCACTAGCATGTGCTGCTACTTCTGATACAAAAATGACACTGTGGGTTTTTTTCACATATTAAAATATTTTTAACCAACAAGTTTCTAAAATCAACAACAAGGTTTTTTATAAAACACAGCATTTCCGGGAAATAAAGTTTCATGTTTTGTAGCTTAAACCCAACAAGCATCATTGATGTTAGCGGGATAAAAAAAGGGATTTGAGTGGACATTTTTTACAATAAAGCGAAATTTCCCTGACCAAAAAGAGCTACTCGATTAAAAGTTTTAGCAAATGTAGAAATTAGCAACTTTAGCAGAACACATGCAAGTCACTGCAGGTACTGGTGGAGTTCTCATGTTACACAAATGTGAACATCAATAAATTCTTCACAAATGCCTTTTAGATTCGTAAGTAGCAATAACATCATGTCTTATATGGTCGCTGCAAGTTCTGCACAGTGACACATGGAAAAAAATGTTTCGGGAGAAAAGAACAGTGCAATTTCTCTTAATCTGCCAAATTTTCCAATGATGACAGTAATTTCCTACTGGTTTGAGAGACCGAATTTTGGTTTCTAACCTCATCTTTACTTGACCTCCTTTTGAACTCTCAACCCTGTTTTTATAAAGAGAACCTTTAAGACTTTCTTTATTCCCGCTTTTTATTCTATTTTTTTGTACTGTGTACTCTATGAACAGCCCGCTAAAGATATACCAGAGTCACGTGGTTCAATCGGAACCTGGATTTGTGTGTGTCAGCGTGTAAGAGTAAGTGTGTTTTGTGAGATTTTACACATTTCCATTGTACTGTACAGTTGTTCTTAATTTATTACTGTACTTTTATTGTTGTAAGTTGTATTTTGTGGTGAAAATGTTATAATATATTATTTTCATGAGCCTTTCTGGGAGGTGTGTGTGTGTTTTTTTTATCTTTTATATGTGATGCCAGATAAAGGTGTAGATAGGGGTTTAGGGGTAGTGCAGTGGTTAAGGCCCTTAACCCTCAATTGTTATAATGAAATAAATGTAAGTCGCTCTGGAAAAAGGCATCTGCCGATTGCTGTAAATGTAGATTTAGACTTTTTCTTTCTCCATCTTGAGCTACAATGAAACACTAAGTGCTGCTAGCATTACATACTGTTTGTGTGATCAATATTAATTACGTGATTACTATTGTTTATTCAAAACTTTAAAAAAATCATCACACAGATTACTTTAATATGCAGTTTTTTTGCCAATAATATGTGATGCGATATGGGGGGGATATGTGCTATATTTTTTCACTAATGGGATGGTTTTACATTTGCCAGACACCCTTATCCAGAGCGACTTACATTTATCTCATTTATACAACTGAGCAATTGGGGGTTAAGGGCCTTGCTCAGGGGCCCAACAGTGGTGCCTTGGTGGAGTTGGGAATTGAACCTACAATCTTCGGGTTGGTAGTCCAACACCTTAACCTTGAGCCACCTTGAAGAGGAGAGCAACTGTGTAAAATAAGTTTTCTGTTGTTTATCATGTGCATAGTCTCTGAACTTTTGATCACCCCTTGTCTGGATAGCACGACTAGTGTAGCTTGTATCTTACGTTTAGAATAGTAAGCACAGCAGACTGTTTGTAGTGTAAAAAGATGGAAATCTATCATTTATGGCCACAATAAATCTACCATGAAAAACCTTGGGAAAAAAAACAGACATTCAACCTTTTTTTCTATATCTTGGAAAATGTCTCAGCATGTGACATTTGACTGGTTTTCCAGAACCACATGTCATATGTTAAAACCCTGCATAAGTCGAGATTTAACTCACACTCGTCACATTATAGAGTTTATAGATGAAGAGTCAACTTTATAGAACGATTGGGATTTGTGCACACATCCGTGTCTGACCTTGGCACAGTTTAACAGTTCCTGCAGTTTTGCTTTGCTTACAATGTGCTTCCACATCTGTTATTCCTATCAGAGCTGCATAAATAGGTTTGGATAGCAGACAATGTTTTTAATTAACGTTTAACTACAATCGTAACAATTTCACAACAATTCCAAGAAAGAAATTACTTATTCACAACAACCCCTTTGCTTTTTTTGTCTTTTTTGCATGGTCACATGCTATTAGCACAATTCATGGAGCATCTAAACAATTCGAGCCTGTCACACTCACTATCAAGGGAAAACTCTAGCTAGTCAGCTAGAAAACATGGCTGCCAAAAGACTCCTTACTATTAATTTAGCCAGCTAGTTAGTATAGCTGGATGCTATGTGGCTATGCAAATATTTTATACAAGCAAAGTTAAAACACAGGAAGAGTAGAATTAAAACAGAAGAAGAACATTTATTTGTTGCTGATTTAAAAAATTTATGTAAATCTTGATGTAATTAATGCACAACTGAGAAATATCATGATTTCTTTAAGAACTAAAAATAAAATAAAATAAAATTTGCTCGTGATAACAATTCCTACATGTTATTGTTAAGGACAATGAAACACAAAGTGAATCATCAAGAATAATTATGAGTAAAGACAGGGCGATGTCAGAGTGGTGATGAAAAAAAGGACATACTTGTCAGGAATATTAACATTTTACTCAGATTTATTGTTTTTTTTTTACAAATGAAAGTAAAAAGAATAATTAGCATTAGCTGTTAAAAATAAAAACAATAAAAATAATAATAATAAATCTTGTAGCATGGTTTCTGTTATACTGCTAAATTATCATTAAGAATTAACATTTAAAATTGGTGTTTTATACAGTCGTGTCCTGTCAGCTTAGTGGAAATTTATACAACAAATAAATGTGTTTTGATATGACGGCGTATTGATGTGCACTCAGCACTGATGAAATTGCAGATAAGTAACTCTTTGTGAGAACAGAAACAAAAGAACAAAAGTTGATTAATTAACAGCTTTCTTAAGATTTGTTAATGCCAACACCTGTTCACAAAGGGTATGATAATTAGCTTATCATCTTAATGAACAGTTTGGCAGTCTTTGTTTTTGTTCCTCAGGAGAAAAAAGAACATTTCCCCTTTTTTGGTCTGTAACTAATCGTGGTCTTAAAAACTGGTTTGTCTGGTTGGACAAACAGTCTGGAGTTTAAATTCCACTGCGGGATACTTATTCACTGACTATGTTAAAAATTAGTTTACTTTCCATGGGTGGGATCACTGGCTTGTCTTTTGTAGGTGTCCCCATCGATCACACCTTTTATAATCCCTATTTTACACCTCATTTTACACAGCTATTTGGGAAATTTTTCACCTTCACACGTTGAATACACAAGCACTACTCCTATATCATCGTCAGTAATGTTTATAGAGTACTCTGGATTAAGCCATAAGTAAACTCCATGAACATGAGTCCCTGGTTTAACAAAACGAGGTTCGAGTTGCAAGCATGAACACGTCAATAGTCGGGGACAAAGCTTGTTTTTTTATATACAGTGTATAGGTGTACCCAGCTGTTGGCTACACATGAAATTGTCAAAGCGGTTACCTCTGCACATTCTCCATTGTTTTTTTTAAAAAGTAAATTACACTATAGACAGGGGGAGGGGAGGGGTTACGAATATTTTTATGGCCCACACATTTTGGTGGGCCACAAAGATCTTTTGTTTCAGGATTAACAGTACCAGCAGTAATGTAATAGAAATTATTTCTTAGGGCCCAACATTGCTAGCAGTGCCCCTGACTGTAGGCAGATATCTGGTGATAAGTTTAATGGCTTGCAAAGTATTGTATTATATGAATATCATGTTCTTTGATGATTTGTGTTAATGGACACTTCGAATTTAGGTTAGATAGACAGACAGACAGACAGACAGATAGATAGATAGATAGATAGATAGATAGATTCTTCTTTTTTTCCTACTAATGCCTGAATCCATATCAATGAATCTAATATTATGCATTTTAAATATGTGATTCATTCATTAGATATTATCTTTTCTTTTTTTAAATATTACAAAAAAGTCAGAAACCCCTAATTACATTTTGCATAATGCTTAGTAGTCGATCAACTGAGAGGTTTATTATATTTTAGAAACATCAAAAACCAAGTTCTGCAGTTTCTGTGTGATTGTATAAACACAATGGTCAGTAGTGGAACTATAAGGGACAGCGGGTAAAATCTTGCCTAGGGCAGCAAATTGGTTAGGGCAGACCCTGCAAGTACATCTTTATTTTAGATTAATATACTATACTATATTAAGCAACTGTGTGTCTGTCTATCTATCTCTCTTTTACTCTAGATAGATAGATAGATAGATAGATAGATAGATAGATAGATAACACCAAACCACAAAATATTGGGTCATCTAATATTTGGTTTTTAGGAAGAAAATCCTATATTGTGTTGTTTGTTTGGAGATTTAATTATTCGTTTACAATAGTATTAGTAAGATTGGACACTGATGTTGGGTTAGGAGGTCTGGAGTGCAGTCAGTGTTCCAGTTTACCCCAAAAGAGTCAGGATACTGCAGTTCTTGTGCAGAACACTTGAGTTCTTTTCTGATTTCAGTGAAGGAATATTGTACAACATATATGTATATTCTAGACAACTGTGTGGTTCCAACTCTGTGGCAAAAGTTTACATAAAAATCACGCTTATGTGCGTTTGGTCATATAGGACTTTAAAATCAATATATGAATAAATAGTACTGTGGTTTAATATGCTTGATATAGTATATAAATCATCATATTTTAGATACAAAACTGAATTTCCGGGGTGTAAGCTTTGCATGTCTAAACAAAGCTTTGAAAGTCTGTGTGAAAAAGCCTAGAATATAAAACCTAAAGTCTCCCAATATCAGAACCACAAGTAACAGACGTTTATTCATCTGAATTGAGCATAATTATTCTCTCAGGGTTCGGGTAATCACAGAGAGAAATAGAATCTCCAAAGGGATCCGTTAGCAAATTAGACCCAAACAGTGCAGACAAGGAAAACCAATACCAGGTAAAACTGTTTGAACCTGTCAGTGTTGGGGGCTGGAGGACACGGTTAGGATGGGGATAAGGGTTACAGGCAAGCACATCAAAAAGACCTCTGATCTGAGAGAAAGAGAGAGAGAGAGAGAAAGAGAGAGAGAGAGAGAGAGAGAGAAAGCGAGAGAGCGAGAGATAGATTCTTTATAGAAGCGAAAGAGGCGCCATGGAAAGCGGGATTGTTCACGCAAGCAGACACCCAACAATACAGACCCCTTTGTATGGTCATGTACATATTTAACTACCCCCCTTCTGCATAAAGCTTTGTATTATACTCCTTCAGAGTTAAGCCTGCAAAGGATGTGTTGCCTCAAGCACTATTTCCCCTGAAAGAAAGCACATTCATCTAAACTTAGTGAAAGAACTGATAGCTGCCATTAAGAAA
The DNA here is from genome assembly GCA_005784505.1 of Bagarius yarrelli. Classification (NCBI taxonomy): domain Eukaryota; kingdom Metazoa; phylum Chordata; class Actinopteri; order Siluriformes; family Sisoridae; genus Bagarius; species Bagarius yarrelli. Next base: position 1,350,590 of record VCAZ01000033.1, on the reverse strand, counting down.
AAAATGCTTTTTGTTATTAATTGTGACTGCGCACAGACATGCACGCTATACCCACTGCTTCTTCAGCACTCGGTTTTATATTCCATCTGTAAAGCAAATTGCAAGATTCAAATGTGGGAAGGTCTGGAAAATGTATCGTCTGTCGATGCCAGTGATAATTAAGTTTACCATCCACTAAAGTCACAACTGGGGTTATATTAAAGCGAATCCCAATATCATATCCCTGCCTGCACGAAAGCCTCATTGCTGTCATTAATTTACCTCCAAAAACGTGTACCGCTGGAAAATGCACTGCGATCCTGAGAGTCTGGAGAAATATATGCCACTCCGTCTGCATTTATGCCTCTCGGGTGGAAAATTAAGCTGCCAAATAGATTCCATGACTAAGTCTTATTACTTACTGCTGTGAAAATATGACATTTTTTGTGGTAGTAGAAAAATCTTGGCTTGTACAGGAAAAGGGGTTTGTGTCAGGCAGTAGACGTAATGTCTAGGAAGGGTTTTAGGACATATGCAATCAAGAAATTATTTTACCACAAGTGATTTGTTCTTTTGGAACAGAGCAGACATGAATTGGTTAAAAAAAGTCAAAAGTTATATCGAAGTTAAAAAAATTAAAGAAATGTGCTTTAGTTTGACCAAAATTTATTTATTTTTTTACATTATTGTTGAAATTATATATATATTTTTTTTTCAGCAAATCGACTTTTAGGTAACTCAGTACACAGTAAGAATCTAAGTCCTCAATTAAGTGGTGGCTTAGTGGTTAAAACATTGGACTGATGCCAGAAAAAACGGGGTTCGATTCCCAACATCACCAAGGTCCTTAACCCCCAATTGCTCAGTGGTCTAAAACGATAAATTTAAGTCGCTCTGTAAGGATCTCTGCCAAATGATGTAATGTAATTCCTGTAAGTCACTACACGGTTAAGCACGTAGCGCAAAAGAACAAAACATCAGTTTTAGGTTATTCAGCTCAACTTTCATTTTCCAAACTTTCACAAACATCCCCCCTTAAAATGATAAGTGACATCATCAATAACAGCATAGCCTCCAACAATGTTAAATTATAACACTCAACTTATGATTTGGGCTTAAATGTGCTGTGCTTCCTAAAGCAGTGGTCTAGAATGTTATTTGTGCCCTGTAGCTGTACAATTCCCCTTTCCTTAAAATTTACAGCTCACTGTTCCAGCATGAAACTCCTGTGAAGATATGATCTGTTCTGGTTTAAGCAGAACAACTTGAGTGTTCTGCACAGAGCCCTGACTCTGACTCAATTCCATTACCTTTGGGATGAACTGACCTTCCGAGTCTGACCTCAATTTGCTTTTGTAGCTAAAATCATGAGATAAATGTAAAACCGAACGTTCAACAAGCACATCGGTGTGATAGTCAGGTGTGTACAAACCTCTGGCTATTACACTATAAGAGTTGCTGCAGAGCCTTATCATATTATTATAATAGTGTAATAATATTATATTATTATTGTGTAATAATATTATCATATTTTTATAGTGTAATAATATTATATTTTTATAGTGTAATAATATTATCGTGTTATTACATTATAACAATATGATAAGGCTCTGCAGCAATTGATTTCAACAAAATACAGCTTCAGCAACATTTAGTAGGGTTTCTAAGGTTTTATTTCAGCATTTTTAGCACTTGGATGTGCAATAATGGAACTACTACAAACTTTAGATTACCTGGGATATTAATATGGATTATACTTGATGATTTTTAACAAATTGATTATATATGAAAAATAACAGCTGTCCACATAAAAAAGTGTGAAAAATGTTTCTCTTGAATTATTTAGCTTTAATTTCTGTTAGTGTAACATCCACGAAATTGCCTATGATTAGTTTTGTTAAGGTAGAACTGGAATATCGGTCTGGGACTGCACCTGAGATAGTGTTAGCCTTTTGTTCAGAGATGTCATATCTGAATTCTAAAAAGTATTAGCGACCGAATCAACAGCCAATTAAATTTTGATGTTCAGTGACAGCCCGTCCTCTGTGTCTATAGCTACGCCCAGCGTTTATCATTCCCAAGGTATAAAAGTTAAACGAAATGAAAAGTAAATGGCGGTCACGGCAGTGCTACGCTATATCTTGAAAAGGCATTTTTTTAAGGCGGCGAAAGAAAAAAAATGAAAAAGCAGGAACTGGATTCACTGGATTCAAACAAAGTTTTTAAGCGGTATTGCAAAGATTGCAGCTATAACTGCTATGAGGCCATAGCTAACAGCTAGCACCGAGCGCAACAAGCTAAATTTTAATACGACTAGAAGGACACGGAATGATTCTGGCTTAGACAGTTCTAACACCATCATCAAAGCACTTCTTAAACACCAATGCCCTGAACATTATATAATGTCAGTTGCTTGCTGAAGGCTCGGACTAAAAGCCATTAAAATCCAGTAAATTCGAACAGAAAGGACAGTAGCTAAAAATAAAAGATCTACATCAATTAGATAAATGCTCTTTCCACTTTGGTCTAAATATTTGTAATCAGATAAAGTATCACCATTAAAGGGCTTCCATTGTCAGGGTATGATAAATATTTACAGAAGGATGGAAACAACGTGGATGTTAAATGGAGGCCCGGAATGCAGCTAAGCGAAACGAAGTGCCTTATACGCACAGGCTGCTTGAGTTATGTGTCATTTGAGGCAAGGTTATTTTTATCCATAAAAAAAATAATAAACAGATATAAGCATGTTGCTGGTGTCTTAGCAGCGAGCTGTCATTTCCCATAAAGCACTGCTCCATGTTTGAAATGCAGAGTACAGGAAGTGATTGTGGTCATTGTGGTTATGGGAAAGGAAAGACAATACTGCTACAAAACACGCTATTTAAATGTGTATTATGCTTCTTATTATCAGGGACTTTACCCAGAAAACAGACTCATAACTGAGCTGTCCGAGTTATAGAGGGTGACAGAAATGATGTGTTTTAAGGTATTTATAGTGCCAGCATGAGCTAACACTCAATTAGCAAAGGATTCTGGGAATTTTTTTATAAAGATTTGCCCCCAAATAAACATTTAAGAGAAACCCAGTCAGGCAATAATAATGCAAACAGAAATGTCCAGGGTTCAACTTTTTCGCATCTTATATTTCTGCCAGTTTCTCTATTTTCTTTTCCTATTTTCCCTTTGTCTATTTCCTGTTCTTACACTCTTGTTTCAATGTTTCTCTCTCTCTCTCTCTCTCTCTCTCTCTCTCTATTTCTCTGTTGCTCTCTCTCTCTCTCTCTCTCTCCCTCTCTCTCTCACTCTCTCTTTATTTCTCTGTTGCTCTCTCTATTGCTTTTCTCTGTTGCTCTCTCTCTTTCTCTGTCTCTCTCGCACTCTATTTTTCTGTTGCTTTCTTTCTCTCTCTCTCTCTGTAAAAACCATTGCCTCTCGGCTCTTGGAATCCAGTTCTGGATGAAAAAAGTCTCTTTGGATGACAGTGCTGTTATTACAGCAGAAATTGACTCTTTGGATGCAGCTGTGTCAGTCCTGTCCATAAGACAGATGTCGGAACCCTATACAAAGACGACAGTTAGGCAGTTTTTTTCTTGTTAATTACTTAATTAATGTCAGATCTATCGGTTAAACAATTAGCTTATTTGTCTATATGAATCATATAACAGTGACATGTCCTGGTTGCAGACTGAAACTTAATCCACACTGAGCAGATTCATAAATTAAACAGGCAAAAAGTCTAAAGGATTCTTTATATTTTTTATACAACACCTACATAGTTACATTTAGGATTTATTTTTGTATTTTTCCATGATTATGTAATGCCAAATACATGTCTCATCCACTTGAGATCAACGTAATGTGATTTCTGATTCCTTTTTTTATTATGTTATGCTTTTGTCATTTTTTCCATTTTTTTTTCATTATTTTAGTCCTAAGCATTAACTGTATAGTCCTACGTGTCCTTTGCCTGTACATCTCAGTATAAAAGTCAAAAGTTTCCAACTTATGTTAAGACTATAAAGTGTCCAGACTGCCTGTCTGCACCATGTGTCTATCTTTGCTGTCCGTCTCCTGATTTTTTCTACCTTTAATAAAACTGTTGCTTAAACCCTGGAAACAGGAAACACCCCTTTATAATTTCTAAGAAAATGACCAAAGGAAATATTAGCCCAATTATCTGGACATATAAAGGCTAAAACATGCCTAGCTTGATGTCCCGTGATGTCAGGATTGATCTGAATCCATCTTAAAATTTGTGAATTGATATTTTTCAGTAAAAGAGTTCATTTTTGTGAACTTTGTATGTATAGTTCACCCACTAGAAAAGGGATGTGATGCGATATGATCTTTCATCCATACCTTAACCTTTATTCAATCAGTCTACACACACACACACACACACACTCTCTCATCTCTGCTGGATTTTTTTTTTTAATTAAACATTTAGATCCACAGTATGGGAGATAAAGAAAACCCTATTTGATCCCCATACCAAAGCCTGACCCCTGCTAACATGTGTTGCATTATTCATTAAACATGAAAGTGATAAGATTGAGAGAGATGAGTGACGTAATATCCAGGTGAGAACTAAAGAGATTTGTCTTATCTTAATACACTGACGCTTTGTTCACACAGAAAGGTGATTTGTTGATTCAGACAGCAATGCAGGTATGTTTCCACAGAGCAGTGCCAGACAGGAAAAACTTGGCTATCTAGCAAATTTTCCATGTACTGAAATCTTGCTGTTTATTTCAACAGTTTTCTTATATTAAAAATAGTGCAATTCATTGCATTTTACTTTTGCAGCATTATTTACAGGCTTATCCAGAGCGACTTACATTTTAACTGAGCAATTGGGGGGTTAAGAGCCTTGCTCAGGGGCCCACAGTGGTGGCTTGGTGGCCCTGGGAATCAAATCCTGGTCTTTCTGGTATCCGTCCAACACCTTAACCACTAAGCCACCACTTTCCACCCCCTATTTTGTTGTACAACAACTTACAGCAACATTTTTTCCTTATTATTCCTCATTATTTAGATTTCTAAAATTTTACTTTGCATGATTGTCTATGTAACAAATTTAAGTTTGAGGTGTTATATATCTGTTATATATGTTATATATCCTACTTTTGACTAACGATTAGCAAGATTTAATACACACTTGTTGCCGTATTTAGCTTGCTAGGTGCTTAAGCCACGTCAAAAGGCAAAAGATCACAAATGGATTTTCAAATTTTACCCTGGGAAATGTGGAAAAAATGATTAGATACCTGAAATAGCAAAACATACAGAAGAGGACAAGAGATTCTATAAACCAAACAGGATTATAAAACGTGGCAATGAGGCACACAGGAACTTGGAGTGCTAATTGGAGCTTATTGAGGACATTTACACCATTTGCCCTTATCCAGAGCAACCTACATTGATTTCATTTATACAGCTGAGGGTTTTAGGGCCTTGCTTAGGGGCCCAGCACTGGTAACTTGTAACAAATGGTGGTGCTGGGAATTGAACCCACAACCTTCCAGTTAGCAATCCAATACATATAACCACTGAGCTACCACCTCATGTGATGTGCATGGGCTAAAAGGTTTGACTATTTTCTGCTATCATCCATGTAGCAATCCATTTTCATTTCTTTAGATTTTTTTTTTATTTTTATCTCCACTCCTTTTTTTAAGGTTTTCCACATAGAAAGTATTAAACCGCGTACAATAAATCTAATAATTAAACAAATAACCATCTATTTCTGCAGGATATTTTTTTAGCATGATTCCCAGACACATACTTACTATTTTAATTGCTCTGTCCAAGTATATGTGAAAGCCCTGTCTGTGCTTAAAATGTCTTTAATTAATGTTCTTTATGTTATCACACATCTGTTTCATTTACAAAATAGAAATTCCGTGGTAGGGTTTTTTTTTCTTTAGCACTTTGTTCTGACCTGCAGGACCTAAGCGAATTTCTCATGGTTCGATAAACAGCATTCGGTTTGAAAGTTCAAAGCATAGTTTTATCATGGATGTTGTGTAATTTTGCAACAAACTGCTTTCTTTAGGGTTAACACTATCCTTTAAAACATCACAGCACACACACACAAGTATATATATATATATATATATATATATATATATATATATACTTCAAATCTATAACCTGTTAACAGAAATTACCCTAACTTTATATAATTGTATAATTATTAACTAGGACTTCATTCTGTATTTTTGTATGTGGTGTAATTTATGACTGTCATGTCTCCTCGAATTTAATTGAGAGACCAAACACACTTGTGTAGCTTAAAACTTGAGATATCATCTCCACTGCTTTTGTGGGTCAAGTAGCAGGACAGCCGTAATATCCGGATATCATTAGGTAAAGAAAGCCGGTGAGGAAAGATAGAGAAATGAAAGCATTTCATGGAGATATCACGTGAAGTGCTTCTGGACAAACTCCAGTTTCTACAAATGATTTCACTACAGACACACACACAGCAACACATCCCAACTGGCGCCGTGTCTTCATAGTGAATATTTCAGTCTAAACATGGGCTGATGAATGAGTGGAGTCGGCTCCTGGCCAGAAAAACAAAGAAGAAAGTAAGCTTCATGCACTGAAGTGCTTATTAAATACATGGAAAACCAATCTTGAGTCATTAATGTGTTATGTATCGCAAGTGTAATACTTGATATTTTTTTGATGAGAAAACATAAATCAAATACACCTAAATTAACTGAAAGCAAACCAATAAATCAGCAGATAGACCACCACACTTGTATAGCCTAGAGTAGTTACAACCTAGGGAATGTTTAAAATCAATATAACTCGCTGATAATCACTGGCTCTATCATAGTTGATTGTATACTATATACACAAAAGTGTTGTGAAACCTGACTATCAAATGTTTTCTTTTGCCAGATTTAGTCTTCTATAATAATCTTCACACTTCTGAAAAGTATTTCCATTAGGTTGTTGCATGACTGTGGGGATTCGATCGTGCAGACACAATAGTTTTAGTGAGATCAGACAGATGGTCCGGGGTGCAGTCAACATTCCAGTTTATTCCAACCAGAACACACCATGTCTTCATGAAGATCAAGGAACAGGGGGTATCTGGAACAGTGTTTGGGTGTGCTGGTGAGGTGTCCACAAAGCTTTTGGCCATATAACAGATCTGTTAGCCAGTGGACCACCTGTCCTTGCAGTTGACACTACCCCATTGTGATCAGTAGATATGTCTCCTGGGACCTCTGAGGTAGAGCGAAAGGAAGTGTGGCCAGGGTATCGAATGTTACAGACAAAAAGACCGGATTGTTTCTAAAGAAAGTGGGAAGAATCTTATGCTTGTTCAACAAACCTACAATAATTAACTTGTTTCTTAACATGCTTACAGACATAGTTTAGGGCTTAACCAGACTCTTAGGCTAAAATTTGTATCATTTTTTTCTTGGATCCAAGTTTTATTTAAGATTTTCCTCTGGTATGACCCTGACAAATCAACTTTCCTGTTCCTATATTGACTGTAGGTTTATATTGGACCAGTGTCGCCAAACTAGGTCCTGGAGAGCTAGTTTCCCGCAGAGTTTAGCTTAATTAGCTAATCAAGGTCATGCTCTAAATACTTAAAACTTACAGACAGGTGAGTTGAGGAGAGTTGGAGCTAAACTCTACAAGACACCAGTTCTCCAGAACCGATTTTGATGACCCCTAATATAAGATTTACAACAATTAATTATAACCTTGCAGCAGAGGCAACATTCGAGCTTTAAAATGTGCAAACCTTTAAGAAGGAGCCACTATAGCATTAATATATTTATATTTTTACTAGCTTATATTTGCTACTACAGTCAGCATACTGGATTAATATACCATTATTTCATGATTTTAACTTCCCATATTTTCTTTAGCTAGCATTCAGCTATATTTGACCTTTTACTAAGTAGCAATGCTAGCTTTATTCATGTTATGTCATGCTAGAGGCAATACTTCTGCTAAGTTCATGTAATTAGCCTTGGACTAATTAGTATGGAGAACATAATGAAATAGACGTGTGCATGTTCAAATCATGCTTGACATCATAATAAGCTAACAAGTACATGCTTTCTGCGACATTG